>MU223097.1:3915451-3948600 GCA_018584345.1 Thuja plicata | reverse complement strand
GATGTGAAATGGAATCAATGTAAATTGAAGTTGTAATGGAAATAGAATTTGCTCGATTAAGTAATAAAATGAAATATTTAATAATGGTAATTGAATTCATTAAGGGAACCTTAAGGAATGTACTTGTAAATGGTAATGATGTTAAGTTAGAATGTTAGGAAAAAATAATTTGTTAATTGTAATTTTAGGTCATAGACCTGATTCCTTATGGGTTCCCTGGTGGGGACATTACACGGTCCCAGTGGTTTTTCACTTAATAGAGTTTCTACGTTAAAAATTCATATGTCATGTGTGTATGATTTATTTATTTATTGTTTTGTATCTGACATAGTTAACACTGGATTGATCGGTATACTCTACTTATTTATTGAGTTTCGGTAAATAGTTATACTGCTTATCGGTAATCAAGGAGAATAAGGACAAACAAGGAAAACCGACAGACAATTATTCATTATAAGTATTTCATGGCATGCATCTTGTAGGGACTTAATAATCTGAGGTTTATTTGATTGGTGGTTAATGTTTGAAGGATAAATTTTTGAGGCCACTGATTCACCCCCCCTCTCAATTATTACTAACTCCATCACAACCATGTCACTTCCTTAGTGGACCTGTCATTTAACCACCCATTTTCCTGACAACATCATCCCCCCAAAAAACAAATTCATCGCCAAACAATAACATACAAAATGTCTGGGACGGTGCCAACACTAAGGGAATGATATCAAATACAAAATGTAGGGCTCAGAAGTAGAAGTAGGGGGCTTAGGAAGCGTCCCTTAAGAGGATGGGTGACCCACAGTAGAAGAGGTCAGTTGTACCAAAGAATATCCCAACTAAGAATGTAACTCATACACCTGTGTGATCCTTGCGGCCAACTTATGTTCTGTGACTGGTTGAAGTTCAAGTATAGATTTTACCATCACTGCAACCTCCTAAAGTTCCTTTTGTTTCTCCTTGACCTCCCTATGGGCTTGGAATAAAATATCCTCCATATTTTGTCTCCCGGAGGTATCTACTGCTAACCTCTGCTCAAATGTCTTTGTCTCTCTTTCTAGTTTATCTTCCAAGTCCAATCGTGATGCCTTCTCAACTTCCACCGCTTGTGTTTGCTAAGCTAAGTCTCACTCCACTACTACCAATCTGGTGGCCTGATCCTCCTGAGCTCTGTCTAGAGCCACTAATGCAGTCTCTCATCTAGCCTAGACATAGTAGTCTTGACGGAAGGCCTACTCTAGCTAACGAATGAGGGCCTATACCTCACTCTCTGTTACTGGTGTAGGAAGAGACCACACCTTAACATCTTAGGTATTTCCAAAATAGGACACAAATCCTACTCAAAACACTCTCCAAAGGTAGTCAGGCACTTCTGATGTACAAAATTCAAAAGACACTGCAATTCTGAAGTCACTTCCTTTAGGGCTTGAGCCTCTACTATGCCTACCATCCAACACCCTTATGCTAGCAATTCAGCCAATGATGCCTCAATGTCATCTTTGTCTGGTTACAACCCTATTTTTTCCAAGTGCTCCACTTTATCCTCCATTAGGACCTTGATGAAATCATGCACTCCCATGCCCGGCTCATCTGTATTGCCTTCCTCCATAGGCACATACTCAACATATCTGGTGGTATCCCCATCTGGTGGGTTGGCGATCTCCAATTCCTTCACCGCCTGAGGCTCCTCTCATTAAGGAGATAGGATTGACACCCCTTTTGCCTCTAAGATTTTCATGGAAAACTTCTTCTGTAGCCAAGAAATCATAGTTTTCTTTGAGGGACCTATAGGAGATGATAGGTCCTCCAAGAAATCATTTTCCATAGTGACTACGACATCAGCTCCAACTACCTCTAATCAAACCTGACCCGGTGCAATATTCTGGCACTATTGCTCTACATCCAAGGCCATGCCTTTGACAACCTTAGATTCTAAAACTACCTCCACTAAGAGTACAAACCTTACTGTAGGTACAATTGAAGGTCTAACTTCCACCCCTGGGGTCTTTCTTTGTATGGCCTTATGTACTTTTGGAGGTGCAACCACGCCTGCCAGTTTGGGAGTCATTTTTTTGAAGGCGGTAGGAGAGGCATAACAAATCAAACTACTGTCTTCTCCCCTACTGAATCACTATCCTCATCCTCTGAGTCACTGCTAGATGGCTCTATAGTGGTTTCTCAGCTGCTATCCGCACCCTTGGGATCAGATTCCACAACTTTCCTTGGAATCTTTTATTCATATGTCATTCCTTCGTGTCCAAGTATCGCTAGTAGAAAATAGGGGGCTCATCTATTGTAATTTTTCCCAGAGGTACCAGTTCCAACTTGTCTATGGGAATTTTCAATGTAGCCTTGAGGAATATCCCAAAGGAATGGTGCGGCATATAGAACATGTGGTGTTGCAAGGTCATGAACTCATAAATCCTTTTAGATAACACCATTTCCCAGTCATACACTACTCCATTCATCAAGTCATTCATATGTACAATCTATGGTAATGCAATGTCTGATTTCCTACTTGCCCCAGTAAGTTTTTTTTTCATAACATCAAGTATGCACCTCCAGAGGCCCTTGGCCACAAAATCCTTCTTGATGCCTCAGCTCTTTGTTACTTGTACTATTTAATCCAACTCGGCTAGGGCGAGGGTCTGGGAAATTCATTTTATCCAGAAATCTTTCCGATCGACTGTCATCTTATGATTTTTTATTTCAATCTTATGTCCATTCCTCCCCAAAATGCCAAACACTCGGGTGAAGTTAGATGGGGTAAATGAAACTATAACCACAATTTTCCTGTAATGGAATGTGCTTTTCCTTGTATACCTATCGAATGTATTCACCATTATCCACAATGTAGGCTCAAATTTTTTTGTAGGGAATAGGGCATCTGAATTTTCCAATGTACACCAGCGTGCCACAACAACTTCTTCACTTCATCTATCTCTAGTGTTTCGTGCCACCATTTACAGAATTCTACCCTGTTGAGGCCTTGGAGCGCCACAGTTTTATGTGTGACTTTCTCCTTCTATACAACTTTGCCTCTCCCCATTTTTCCTACTACCTGTACTCCTGTGGGAAAAACCTTCACTTTCTTTTCCTTGTTCAAAATTTATTCCAATTGAACATTCCACATCCTCTTCCCTACGACATGCATAACTGTCTTCTTTCTTATCTAAGTGTCCTTGTCATTTTATGGTTGCAAGAAACGGTTAGGTTTCCAATATTTTTTTTATTTTTTTCCTTGCTCTCTTGTGCCTTCTTTCTTCTCCCCAACTGTCAAAATAATTTAAAACACTACAACCTTTCTAGTTGTTGTACAAAAATGTACATATTCCCTCCCTAACCATACAAAATTTGTGTCTTAATCCACCTTTTCAACCTGGTTGTATGGTTCTCTATGCCTGTGTTGTACCAACTAGTCCTCCCTTACACTCGTACAAAATGTTTTGAATAAAACCTGTCGTATAACCAGACTATCTCAATCTGTACAGTGTATGGTTGTCACACTTTTAGTGTGTACATAATCAACCGTACAGCCTACAATCTTCCCCTGCACTGCTAAAATTGTACATACTCTACTATAAAAGGTTTCATACACACAAGGCACACCATACAAACTTTATAAAACAATTACGTCAATGTACAACAAGTTTCACTACCACTTTTCTATACGGTCGTACGACCTTTTATTTTATTTTTAATTTTTTATAGACTTACTTTTAGTGTCTGGGTCTGACGCCTTCTGGCCGTTCATGATATATTTTTATCTTTGACCCATTGACCACGTTTGAAATCTCCTGGTCGTCGAGCATCCATAACTTCATCACCCCATTCACTGCAACTTCCCAAATGTTATATGGGCCTAGCCACTTTACTTTGAATTTTCCATGTTTAATTTCATTTCGCCTATTAAACTTCAAGACCAAATGACCGGTGTGAACTCATCTGATAGAGGTGCTTGTTGTGCCATAGTTTCCTTTGTTGTTATGCTATGTCCATCGCCCACTACACCATTGCTCTTTTCTTGTCTAGCTTATTCAAGGCATAAATTCTCTCCATCAGACTCTCCATGTCGCCCAACTTGTTATCAATGGCTATCTATAGGCTAGGAACCATGGATTATGTGGGCACCACTGCCTCCTATCCATACATCAACGGGAAGGGTGTTTTCCTGGTGGTCACTTTGTATGAGGTACGGTAGGCCCATAACATCGAAGGTAACTTCTCCTCCTAGTCTTCCCCTTCAAATCCACAAGACTTATATATAACTCCCACCAAGATTTTATTAGTTGCTTCAGCATGGCCGTTCGCCCAAGGATAATATGGAATTGACAACATGTGGAAAATTTTGAATTCAGTGGTTAGGAGCTTAATGAAATTATTGACAAAATGACCACCTCTATCACTCCTTAATTGAATTGGAATTTCATACCTCATTATTATTTTCTCGTAGATGAAATTTATTGTGCTTAGTGCTAAGTTATCTATTAATGCACGTACTTCAACCCATTTTGTTAAATATTCAGTGGCCACCACAATATATCGGCATCATCAACCATGACTGGCCTTTAAATTCCTGAAAAAGTCTATCCCCCATCTTTCCAATAGCTCCTGTGCATGGGAAGGATTGAGAGGCATAAAATCTTGTTTGAGGGGTTTCCCTACTCGTTGACAAGTATCACATCCGACTACCCATTCTCGAGAACCATTGTACAATGTTGGCCACCATAAACTAGTTAAGAACATCTTCCTTTCTATCATATTGGGATCCATGTGTCCTCCTGCTAGTCCTTCATGAGCTTCCCTTGGCACACTTGGTACTTCCTCCTCCATCACGCATCACCTAAGTACTTAGTCCAGACCCATTTTGTAAAAATATCCATTGATTGGTTGGAAGGTCCTACTCGTAAGGACCAAATTCCTTCATTCTCCTAGAGGCATGTCCTGAGGGAACCAGGTGGTGGAAAAATACCCCCTATGCTTGTGTACCACTTCAGGAGTATGACAATATGAAATAGATGTGCATTTGGGAAGTCATCATTTATTCCAACAGGTGGCTCTCTATACTTGATTCATGACAATTGGTCAGCGATCACATGACTACATCCTAGCCATACGAAAATCTTGAATATGAACTCCTGAAGTAAGAAGAGCCATTGACTCACCTTTCCCTGAATAATAGGCTTGTTGACCAAGTACATGAGAGCCTGGTGATCCACATAAAAAGTAAATGGCATTGCTAGTAAATAGTGCTTGAATTTCTTGACAGAATAGACCATTCCAAGAGCCTCCCTTTCTATGGTGTTTTAATTCTTCTTAGCATTTGACAACAACATGCTTGAGAAATATATGGGGTGATCCAGTCTGTTCCCTCCTTCTTGAGCCAAGGTGGCTCCGATGGCATGATTTGATGCATCCACGTGCACATGAAATTATTTGTCACAATTAGGGAATGTAATAATAGGATCACCCAAAAATATTGTTTTCAAATCCTTGAAGGCTTCCTCATGCTCCTTTGTCCAAGTGTATGACTCCCCCTTCCTCATGAGCCTATCCGTCAGATATTAAATTTGTGTGAAATTCTTGATTAATCTGTGGTAGTATCCAATATGGCCGAGGAAAGATTTGATGCCAGTCATGTCCGTAGGACCCTCCATCTCTACTATTACCCATACCTTGTCAGGGTCTATTTTTAATCCCTCCTTACATACTATGTGCCTAAGAAACTCCCCTTGTGGCACCATAAGCTGACACTTCTTTGGGGTAAGTGCCAGACGGGATCGCCGACACCATTCCATGCACTCCTTCAAAGACGGAATGTGCTTGTCCTACCTAGTAAATATGGACCAATCATCCAAGAATTCTTTAAAGTTCCCAGTCGGCATCTTGTCAAAGATATGTAAGATAATCCATTGGAAGGTCGTCGGTGCATTACAAAGGCCAAATGACATTCGATTGTATACATATACACCATCCTCCACTACAAAGGATGTTTTCAATTGTCTTCCTCCACAATGGATATCTGGTTATATCTGGAAAACCCATCCATGAATGAATAGATCTGGTGGCCAGCTACTTCCTCCAATATACTATGAGTGAACAGAATGGGATATGGGTTCTTAATTGTCACTGCATTGAGGCATCAAAAATATACGCAAATGTGGATCTGATTGGCTTCCTTCTTTAATGAGATCACAATGGGGGAAACCCACTCACTTATGTCAACCCAAAAGATGATACCTGCTTCCAACATCCATTTAATTTCAGCCTCCACCCTTGTATCATATTTCATGTTCATCCTATATGACCTCTTTCATACAGGTTGGGGTCCGAGAACCAGAGGAATCTCATGCATGCATAACTCTGGGGGTACACCTTTCAGTTCCTTGTAAGTCCAAGTGAACACATCCTTGTATTCTATAAAGATTTTGAATGCTGTCATTTTTAAAACTGGCTTCTAGTCATCCCCCATTAGTATTTTTTTGGGTTCTGCTCATCTCCTAGATTTATCTCCTTCAGCTTTGCTTCTTTGTATCGGATTGGTTCATCCTTGGAGAATTGATGGGAAGGACTCTCCTTGACTCAAGCTTCTCCTTCTTTGTATTCTTTGCATTCCCAAGGGAACTAGTTTAGATCTTCCTCGATATGCAACATATTACAAGATGCAGGGAACAGTTTGTAGTCACTCATTTGCCAACAAAATATGCCATCCATAGAGTCTATATCATCCTCCAACTCTAGTACCCCTTCATCATTGGGCCCCATACTCTCTTTCCCTTCATCTACCCCATCCTCCAATTAGAGTCTAAGGAGGATTTCATTTCTTCCCCTACCATCTAGATCCTGAGGTCAAACACAAACTTTCTCCCCCCTTCTCGAATGATAAAGTGTTTTTCTTCCAGTTATAGTTTCCTTTCACAGCCACCAGCCACCCTCTCCCTAGGATGGCACCATATCCTGCCACTTCATAGGAATAATTATGAATTCAAAGGTAAACAAAAGTGTTCCTATGGTTACTTATTGTACCATCAAGGTTCTGAGGGGTTTGATGCCATGTTGGTCAGCCCCTAATAAGTTGAAGGTCGATGACCGCAACGTCAGTTTTTTGAGACTTTTCCAAGTTTCCTCAGGTAGAATGTTCACCCCTGATCCACCATCGACAATTATGTTAGTGAGAATTGTACCCAAGATACCTATCTCGACTACTACAATGTTTCACCCACTATTTATAGCCAGTGTCCTTGGGTCCACTGCGGAACTTCCAGGAACCTCCATCCGTTCCAATGTACTTGTTGGGATGGTTTGACCGTTAAACATGGTTTTTCTAGATGTGGAATTGTTTCAAGTAGGTCCTTGACTTTCACCGGTATCTCCAATTTCATTATCTACCTCAGGATGTTTTGTTCTATCATGGCTCTAGTAGAAGTGTTAGAGGTATCCTTTAGTTCCCTTCAGGCCTACAATTCCCTCTTAATCTTGGCCTTCACCTCGAATACTCTTTGTTTCTCCATACGAGGGTCAAGATACGTGGCCTTATTTTCTTGTGCTCATGTAATTTCCAGGATGTCTTCTTCCGTATCTCTTTTTTCCAAATCAATGAAGTTGTAACCAGGATTTGGGTAGTTGGCCTCCTTGTGGTCCCCCGACCCACACCACCTACACAATTTTTGTGGAGGAGTTTCCTCCTTCTAGAAATCTCGGGCAAAGTGTCCCCACTGGTTGCAATTTTTGCATTATATCATTGGCCTTCCCTTCACATCATAATTGATTTGAGGGCAGTTGTTGCTATTTTTATTTCCTTTGCCTCCGCATCGGTTATGGTTGTAGCCGCTGGATGATGTTGTATTATTATTATTTTTTTGACCGTCAGTTCCAGATGTGGAAGGTTTCTCCTACATGAAAAACACTTGTTGGCTCCTAGCCCTCAGGTTATAGGGGCATTCCTTGGTGGAATGTCCCACAATCTAGCAGATGTCGTAAAAAAATTCCTTTGGGAAAGAAGCTTTCATGTGTCCAGCTTCCTTACAGTCTGTACACCACACCTCATCCTCCTCAGCTTCGCTTGATCCTCCTTTCATTGCCTTAAGCTCCTTCATCATCCTCTAGAGGTATTTTTGTAAAGCATGCACTTTCTTACTTGATTCATCCTCACTACTTTCCTTCAAGGACTCATCATCCAAGGACTTAGTTTTCTTGGAGGTATTGCATTCACTCTTTAGGTCCATTGCACGGTTATACACATTATCGTACAATGTCGAGGGTACGATCTACATTTTCTTTCAAAGGGAAGTCTTGAGTCCTTCAACAAACCATCACTTCTTTAGTTTGTTGGTTGGGGCAAATTCCATTTTCCCAATTAGTTCCTTTAGTCAAAACTCATAGGCTCTAACAGACCTATTCTTAGCTTATTTTGTGATGTAGATCTCAACAAGGATCTCATTGTCATCTCTTAGCAACTTAAATTATGTCTGGAACTCTTTCTTCACTACCCCCCATTTCGTCAAACCAGTTTTAACCACATCGGTGTACCAGTCAATAGTTCCTTCCATTAATGTGACAAGAAACTATCTAACCCACTCATCCTGATTCGTGACTCCATTGGTGGTCCATATTGTTTCACATGTTCGACAATCGTGGATAAGATCCTCCTTTGCTTGGCCCATGAAATTGGGAAAATTTTGTTTATTTGAGGCTATCACTACCATTTGTTGCATTGGTTGTGCCCCCTGTGGTTGCAGTGGTGGGGGTTGTGTCTGTCCACCTGGGTTGTCAGTATTATACTATGATGTGGTAGTTACCAAGTTTTGGCTACCAGATTATCTTCCTATGTCTGGTATCTAAGGTTCAAACAATTTGTCTTGATTGTTTGATTCTTGTGCCTTGTTGGCACCTCCAGTCATGCTCATTCCTTCTTCACTCCTACTTTCTATTCCCTTCATCCTTGGTATCAGGGGCAGGTTCTGAAACTCTTCCTGTGTTTCCTTGATTAGATTCAACCTTTGTTGTGTTTCCTTGAGCAACTCTTCACCACTCCTTACCCGTTGGTTCTCTAGAGAATGGTAGTGTTCCCCTTTGGTTGTCACACCTCCTATGACAACTCCATGGTTACCTTCAGGTACCACCTCTATGGTCCCCTTTGGTTAACGCTTCATTAGGTTGTCCCTCAATGAGTTTTCTGAACCTTTGTCGACATTCTACATGTTGGGAAAGGATTAGAGCTTCATGTGTATCCTCCAAGGAATTTGACTCTTCCTTTTTATTCCTATCTTTATTTAAGAGGTTGGGCATCAATTCTATCCAAATATCATATTAAAATATAGCACAACACTTTATTTTTTAATTTATTCATGTTTTTGTATAACAGATCAACTGTGTGATCTTGTTATTATAGGTTTTGTAGTGTTCCTTTTATTTCCTCTCCCAGGCTTAAAGCTCATGGGTTTGTTCTTTGTTGATTTCCATCATGCTCTTCTTCCTCGCGGCAATTGTTTTCGGTGAAGTTCCTCAGGATCTTCTGCTGGCGCTTTTCACGCTCTACTTCCTCTCTTCAATTCCTTTGGGCAATAGGTGCCTATGCCAACAAATTGGGTAATTGATGTAACAACTTAATCGCAGCGAGGATGACATTTAGTGTGTCCCACACAATGTCTTGGTCAACTTCTTCTCGCATGAATTCCCTTCGTATGAACATTTCAATGGCTTCCTCAGATAGAATGTGAAAGTCTATTGTCAGAGCATGCTCCCGTTCAAAAAGCTCTATAATTTTGTCCTCATTGGTTCTCACATTGATATTCTCCTCAAATGGTAGTCCCATTTAACCATTCCATCACTTACAAGATTCGGTTGGAAATGATGCCAAATGTTTACCCTTGTGGGGTAATAGAGATTATTTGCATACAAAAGGTAAAGTACTTAACAAAGAATGTAAAGAGAATGTAACAACATTGTGTTCATAGATTAATTATCATGTACATAAGTATTTCTGCATAATCATAATCATCCTCCCTTTCTTGAAGAGAAGAATGCATACATATAGTGTCTGAGGGGATGCGAGGTGAACCGTCGCATCTATGTAACTCCCTCAGATGGACCTACCGTTTAACTACCCATTTTCCCGACAACAGGGCTCATGCATGCAAATGATGATAAATGAATGCAATAATCAAAGGAGACACACCTAAAATTAAGATGCCTCATATAAATTAAATTAAGAGAGGACTTATTTTTAAATATCTATTAATTAAATACATTAAAAAGTTATATGATGCATGGAAGAATGAGCACACACTAAAATGAGTGCTAAAAAAGCATAAATTGTACACCCTAGCAAGGTGCTTACAATTTACAACACTATAGTGAGTTGCATAGAAAATCATCAAAAAAAGGCATATTAAACTTACTCCTAATTTGTACATAGAGAGTAGACAAAAAAATTTAATATCTGGCTCCTATCTTTGAAAGAACACTTAGAACCCATTTTGTATGTATTTTTTCAATTTTACACTCCAATTATATTCTTAGTGACTTGAATTTAGTGATGAAGTTTGTATGTTGTCAAAATTACATGCATTGAGACTTATTACTTTATTCTCCATAAAAAAATATTCATATTCCAAACAATTATGATGATTTTTCCACTTAGCCATAGGTGTATCCAAGCTCTTAATGTGAAATAGCAATTCATGAAACAAATACAAGCACAAATAGCCAATGTCTTCTTCACAACTATTTAACAACTTATTCTTTTTTTTTTAATCTTTGTGTCATATTTTCATTCATCATCAAGCCCATGAACTATCCTTTACAATATTTTTTCTCTTAAAATTTGTTCATTTCATATTTCTATTTAGGATAATTATAAGGTGTTAGAAGTGGAACTTGAAATTGCTCCATGACGAAAGAAGAACAAAAATCAAGAGGAATGAAATCACAAAAAAGAGAATAATTCTCTCAAAATTCAATCAATGAAAGATAATACCAATGATATATGATCTTGGCACTTTATGATTAGTGAAATTACAAATGCTAGATGCCAAAAACAACAAACTAGACTCGATCTTAATACATAGAGATTGTCAAATTTAGCCCCAAACTCAAAGTATAATTTTTACACACAATGAGATAAATTTGATCACACCAATACAAGTTACAAGAAAAATCACACACTTTAAAAAAATGAGACCCATATGTACGATCAAGAAGCAAGAAAAGAGTCCCAAAAGTTTCCAAAATAAAAACTGCTTAACAACAACTGTTAAAATATGATTTTTTTGGAAATAAAAGGCACTAAAGTTAAAGTCTATTTACACCACTAAGAATAGCTTGAAAGTATACCCTAATTTATTTATTTTAAAAAAAAAATTAAAAAAAGGTGTACAAATGAATGAGATACGATTGTTTGTAGCTGAACTACAAAATCAAAATTGTTGATGGAGAGTGAGGTAGATTGGAGCGACTCACTTATATTAATTTGGTTGCTACATTTAACATATTGTCTTCTAACAATAATTTGGCTATCAAATTTAAGATAGTGTCTCGTTGATGGTCAATTGGCCATCAAATTTGAAATAAACACATGAAAATGATTTAAACAAATTGTCACAGAAATATGAAGTATTATATATGAAAATTGGATTTTGGGGGCCTTATAAATTCAATTAAATTTTATTCTCTAAAATGAACTTGTAATATTAATCCATAAAGAAAAAACCTTAAATATGCTATTTATATCCAGTTTTGTTATCGTCTCTATGTCATTATGTATGATGCAATAGAAAAACATACTCAACTTTTTGTGAACCACCAAGATTTGCACCCTAGCAATAGCTCATTCTTTATTACTCCTATATTTTAGAGGGGGATTGCAAGTTTGAAGCTTTGATATCATTTTAGAGTCACTCAATGACTCGAGCTCTCAAGGTCACCTTAAAAAGTCAAAATATCAATCTATAAAAGAGAAGAAAAGAGCATAAACTTCAATAATGGATGAAAAATATATTAGATCAATATTATCAATGATGTGTATATACACAATCTATACACTCCAATAAAATGAGCATATGAGACCTCATTTACATAAACAAGGGTGAGAGATAGGATTAATTAGAATGATAATAAATGTCTTAATCATATATCATGTGA
This sequence comes from Thuja plicata, assembly GCA_018584345.1. Lineage (NCBI taxonomy): Eukaryota > Viridiplantae > Streptophyta > Pinopsida > Cupressales > Cupressaceae > Thuja > Thuja plicata. The sequence goes on along the minus strand of MU223097.1, from coordinate 3,936,462 downwards.
CAACTACATAAAATCACATGTCTACAAGGGAATTCTAGAAAGATTCCTAACTCCCTAAGTAAACTTAACATGTGAACATGTGTGAAATTATTGCAACTAAGAACTAGTTAGATAATGCACTTTGTTCACACTACAAAGGGGAAAATAGATAGTAAACACCCCTATTCACTCCAATAAATTGGAAGGACACAAAGAAAAATCTATTTACTAATTAAGGGAAACATGGATTCATACTAATAAAGGAAAAAATAATATTTCCATAAGGCTAAGATAGGTTAATCAAATAAAATTCTTAGACATAGACATAAATTAATCTAGATTAATCAAAGGGAAAGCTTAGATTAGATATTTTAAAATTAAACACTAAGATATAAAATTAAATATAAAGAATAAGGTACTTAGTTCTATGAATGTTGATGAAGAAACTTCAAACAAAACCACTAAAAACTATTGTTTTAGCATGAAAACACAATTAATCTATACTTATCCTTTATGTTGAGTTATGTGCAAAAATTTGAAATTTTTATGATCAAATTCATAGCTTTATATCACTTCCACATGTGTAAATCTATTAAGTGATTTTTAATCTTGTAGATCTAATCATACCAATTGTACATTTTTTCTCTTTGTCACTATGCTTTGATGTCTTGCTAGTTTCCAAGAACTAGAGCAATATATAAATATACAACGTCAATTCGCCAAGGGAAAGTTCTTACAAGTAAATATCTTACAGATGCTAAATTTGTAAACCTGCTAAATATATATAGATAAAAAGAAAGTGTGCAAATATATTAGAAGATTATTTTAGCCTATATATTTTTCTTTTTTATAATGCAATTTCCAAAGGACCTAGGAAAAAATTGATGGAATAAATCATTTTTAAAATAGCAACAATAACAGTAAGGTTATGACTATAATAGGTCAGACTAGGTTTATATGGAATCTTATGACACAAAGGTAATGGAAACCACAATAACCTCATCATTGTATGTTCAAGGTGGTACTAGAAGAAGATTAAAGAGTCACGAGATAAAACCACCATGACAAACCTAAAAGAGAGAAAGAACAACATCTAAAAGATGATGAGGTACAACCTTACAATTTCATTCTCTCATGAAAATACATAATGATTGGATGAGAGAATCAGTAACCAATAATCCATACTAAGTTACAATTTAAAATACTGATGACATACTTAAAAACCAATACTAATGATGGTGGTCTAGGAGCGAACACAACTGAAATAGACGAAGAAGATCAATTTTTTAGACAAAAAGTAGGATGAGGTAGCGAATACCTATAATCCACTCAAGAAGGTCAAGATAATCTTCAATGAAAAGAACAACCTTCATAAAAGGATTAGGAGACCTTACTCCAACTCAACCCTTTTGAACTTTGAAGGTTAGGGATTCAATGTTCTTGTTATCTCATTCAAGAATGTATAAACCACAACAAAGAACATGTCTAAGGCTTGGAGGTTGATCCTTAGAATACCACAAATAAATATTGGGGATTGGTGATTGGTCTTACCACTTACCCTCTATCTAATGTAAAATCACACTACAACACACACTTGGGTGTCATATGAAGAGATGAAGCCCAAATTCTAAAGTTTGATGAGATGGGAAACTACACAGTCTGAGGTCCACTAAAATTAAAAACTCTAAAATTTGAAGCCCAAACTAATTTTGATCGAGTGTTGAGGTTTCATCTTTACCTTATTCACAAAATTTTAAGGTGAAAGCATGATTCTCGAGGCCATATAAACTCAACAAAAAGGCTTTTAAGGCATACTTCAGGCACTGGGGTCCGGTTTATAACTTACTCTTTTTGCTAGTTGATTGAAACTAAAAGGACATAAGTTCAATGCCCAATGACTAATACCTAACAAACATGAAGGCTCGAAGGTTATACCTTAGGGTTCAAGTATTGGGGAAAATCCTTCCATATACCATGAAAAGATATCATTGAGTAATAGGTAAAATACCAATGTTCAATGCCCAACAATCTTAGAGATTTATGGTAAAGAAGAAGATATTATTATTGATTAGGGTTCAAGGTTAAGCCTTTCCTTTTTTCACAAACTTAACAAATGCCATAAGGTAAAAGCCAGATCAATGAGGCCCAAAATACTTAGAAATTTTCTATAATATTTACTTTGATTACAAGTTTTAGGGAAGATTTAGTATCATTACAAAGAGGTTTATTTAAAATCAAATTGCAACTCCCTATATTCATTTTATATCCAATTTAAAAAGTACCTACATTCATTTTTCTTGACCATAAAAAATGAAAGCAACTTGATCAAATCATTATACAATTATACTTAGCTCTAACATCAAGTTGTATAATCCAATTCATATATATTAACATGATCTATCCAATTATATCCATCTCAAGAGAGAGTACCAATGAATGAATATTGAAAATTAAATTACATTATAAAAAGAATCAAATGTCCTTTCAATATATAACTACATCTCATGAACCAAGTGAAAAGTAAAAAGATACATGAGAGATGTATCTACTAACTCTACTTTCCTCCAGACCCCAGTGGTGATATACACAACACTCAACCAAACAAATTCAACAAGATCCACTCCCTCTTTGCTAGGAGATAGTTACATTGGCCACACACACACTCACATGAACCACATAGAGAGAGGGCTTACACACATGTCATATACTAGTATACATGCTCATACACATCATGAAAAGAAGTTATCCATGACATGAAGGGGAAAGTATAATTCCTCATTGGGAATGAACACTAACAACACAAATCAAACACTCACATTGGGCACACTCCTATTGGAGGAAAGTAATACATCATCATTGGACATGATCATTGATGACACAAAATCAAACAATCAACACATGCAATATACATGGGGAGAAGACATGAACACATCCAAAAATGAAGAATATGTGAAATCAAAGAATGCAAGAATGGAGTTAAAACCATTAATAAAGGAATAATACATCTTTTATAGGCTACTTAAAGTACACTAGGACAAGATGCTAGAGAGCTAGTTAGGAATCGTTACTATAGAGCACAACACATAGCTACCATGTCTAACCAAGAACCCTCTCATATGCACAAGGATGCCTCATCATACAAGTACCATTATTATAGAGTGAGATTGTCTTTCCAAGTCATTCTCACACTTTACAATCACTTAAGGCATGTAAGCGACAATCATTATCTTAGTTAATTAATTACCCAGGTTTCATTAGTTTTCACTTAAATCAAATATCACACATGATTAACACACAACCAATTCAGGTCAAGTTTTCTTTGGGATCCACCCCCCTAACCCTCTCTAGTACCCATGTCATAGGCTCATCACATTTACCATTGGATATAGCAAAAAATAAATAATACAAATTCCCAAAATTTCACTAATTTTCACACCATATTGACAAAATTTTTAAATCATGAAAGTTAGATAGGAAGCGATCCAAACATATCTAATTTCACATTTTATAAGATATATCTATACTTCCACATGATAATCCATCAATATTTTCATCAAATTCACATTTTTATTATTTTCACAAAATACCCAAAAACTAGAAATTTCTTCAAACTCCATTAAAATACCTTCAAAATACAACAAATATTATATATTGAAAATCAAATTAAAAAAAATACCCTTTTGATTTAAATGTTTCCAACATCCCTCTTTTAACATAAAATTCACATTTTGATCACAATTTTTCAAAAAAATTGGACATAGTAACCCCATATTTTGGAAAGTTTACAAAAATTTTACACATAAATTAAATGAATCATTTTATTTAATTCTAGATATAAGGGAAATAATTTTCCTAATCAAATTAACCTTTTCCAAATAATTAGAAACAAGAATGAAGAAAAATCAAGGAGAAATGAGGAACTTACTTGAAATTTGCCTCAAATTTAAATCCTCAAGTTCTTCAAAACCACAAGGGGAGAGATCAAATCTACACAACAAAAAAAACCCTTTCCCAGTCCTATTCTAATGCCACATATTTCACTCAAATTCATCCTTAAGTGACTTACAATCCATAATTCAAATTTCAAGCAAGAAGACGGTTTCCTTGTACACTATTTCTTAAAAAACAACTAAGTATAACAATGAGTCTTTTTTTCTTTTAAAACCCCCACCCACTTTTCCTTTTTGAAAATAAATAATTAAATGAGACTTTTAAATTTCAATGCATATATTTTACCTAATTATGAAAATCATTTTAGTATGAATATACAAAAGCTACAATTTAATTTTCTGACATTAATTTAGCATTTAAAATGCCAAAACTCATTTTGCATTAAATTTGAAATAAACTAATTAAAATAATTTCTTTTCACCCAAATTTCACCCTTGAGCCCAAAATCAATATTAAAAACATAGTCTTTTACATATGAAATTCAATCTTTCCTAAAAAACTATATGAGCCTATTTTAACATTAAATTGCAAAAAAATTCCCACTAAGTCATAACTCAAATTTTTTTATTAGTTATAGCTAAAGCACATTACATAGTGTATTTAGAAATATATATTAGATCAAAGTATAAACATGACCTAGTTGATTACTTTGAAACAACTCACAAAATAACCTACTATAAAGTTTTCAGTACATAGGGGAATTTATAAGTCCCATTCATAACATCATAATACAACTATGCATCAAACAAAAACGCCAATAAGGTTTCTATCACTACATTCTACTTTCATCATATTCGTTCCACATGGGCTGTCCTAGTGGAGGCGAAATAGCTAATGTGTCCTCATTGGATTTGCCAATCTCAATTTCTGAGTAGCGCTCATTGTTGAAGAAGATTCTCGAACCAGTCTTCTTCTCCTTCTTCTTGTTTGCAACTACTTTCATAACAACCAACTCATTAACCTTTTTTTATAGCTCTGTGAGATGCATGTGAAATGTGAGTTGTATGCCAAAGTATACTCATGGAGAATCTTCTTCCTATTAACCATAGTAATCCCATCTCCAAGAAGCTTGTGGAACTTTGCCTTTGAAATTTGCATGGTTACAATATCCTGCAAAATAATATTGAAGAATGTGAGTCTCTTATGTGACTTAGTAAGCATTCTTCTCGACCCATTAAACACCTCATTATCTCAAGCCTTCCATAAATGCTTTTTTGTTATAATCAACAAAAGAGAATTAAGAGTTTTATCGATGTTATCAAAATCACCAAAGATAATGTTTGAAATTACATTATGATCCTTCACGTTCCAATTCATAAACCACTACAAAATGTTAGTCAAATTTCTTTAGTGTAAAAATAATTTAAAAAATACGTGTTTAATATAATTGGATTTTGTGCCCATTAAACAATTTTTAGTATAAGAAAGATGATGTTTAACATGAAGCTTGTGCAACATGAACAACCATCTAAAGAAACTCTTCTTAAGCTCGGGAATATATGTCCACATAACCTGTATCTACTTTTGAAAAAAATTATTAGTATGCTTAAGTTTTTAGCAATAATTGATATGATAAAACAAACATAACGATTATTAGCTAAAGTCATATATATATGTACAATAGGAAAAGAAGATCAAGTATAGATTTTAATCCCCTAATCCTAAGGAAAATCGGTAGACAAAACCATCTCAAGACAAATATGATTGACACTCATTTATTGAAAGGATTCCAATACAATATCTATGCTCTCGAGGTTTCTATTCCTTTGTTTCTTCAAATCGGGAAGAGATAGATAATGTACTTAAATGCTAATAACTAAATGATATAAGAATTGAACTTGAAGAACTAAAAATGAGGCACAAAAGGGATTTAGGGTAGACTTGTGTGCACTTGGAACTGAAATAGGAAAAATGGTGATGCAAATCTGAATTTCCAACTATTGAGATCCCGCAAACACCTGTCACTGTGAATATGTGGGAGGAATTTGAGCCTAATTTGGGAGGAAAAAATGACTTGGGAATTTTTTCTAGGGAATAAGAAGCCTAGGGTTTTTTTTTCCCTAGAGTTCTTCCCGAAACTTTAACTGACAGTCCCACAGACCCTGATATTTTTGGAAGAGTTTTGATAACTGTGTCACCTACACCTACACACATAAAAAAGGAAGCAGGTTGGATAGAGGGATTTGAATTAGTCAAAACTCTATCTGGAATCAACCTTGAAATGAAATGAAAGAAACACAATCGTGTTGTCATATAGAAGAGGCTAGATCTAAAAAATAGACTGTATCATACCTTGATAATGCAAATTCTCCTTTGAATGTGATCAAATATGTTGATACAATAGCTTTTAATTAACACAAAAAACAAAAAGAAAATCATGTTCAAGACAAAATTGAAGGCATTATATTTTTCCATTAGTATATACAAGGAAAAACATGATCTACACCATCGGTTTACACTACACCGACAAATAGGGCACAACACTACTCGACGCCAAGGTTACCTGATATTGCCAAGTTCAAAGCATCCCGACAAACACTATTCAGTGTTACCCAACGACAAAAAGGTTAAAGGAACCCGACAAGTAACAATAGTGCAACCCGAAAGAATAGAAAAGAGAGGAACCGATAGATGAAGGGAACTCGATGATCAGTTCAACAAAGGAACACCGACAGACTTTCAGTTCAACCCGACGACCAAGAACCGACAATCAGTTACATCCCGCAAAAAGTGGATCTGACTTTCCACGTCAGATAAATCACTGAAGTTGTATATATAGCTTCTTGATTTGTTTTAAATCCATTATGTGTGGAGGAAGCAATGTACTTATTATTGTTTTAATTAGTTTTACAAATTTAAAACATGCAAACTAAAGATCAAGGTCAAGTTGTAAACCTTGGATCTAAGAGTTAACATTGTAATGTGTGATTCTAAGATAGGTCAAATACTTGTATAAATAGATGCTCAATATATTGAAGCAATGTTGTTGCTTGATGATGATTGTAGCCACTGAGAGAATCTAGAGACCAGACAAGAGATTTCATGCAGAAGGATAGAAAAGAATCAAATCAGTTTCAAGAACAAGAACACAGGATACCGATGAGCAGAGAAAAGGTATTCATCAATCACTATAGGTGATATTCTTATAATGAGAGATTTAATGGATCTGTGATCAAAAATTATAGATTGCATACAGTCAGGTCAATCATATGTACTCATTCTAACAAGTGTAGTACACTTAAGAAATTCTTTCAAGAAAGGTGGACCTAACAGTCCTATTGTAAATCTCTTAACCAAGTACACACTTAAATCAGTGTTGCTAAATCTCTTAACAGAGTAGATCTTAACAGGTCTCCACTTTAATACTCCTAATAGGGTAGATCATTAGAAGTGATCAATTGTAAGCCTTTACCATCTCCCTTCCATTCTACAGATAGTAAAGTTTTTCGGGTGCCATCCCCACTGCAGTTTTTACTTCCTAACAGGAGTTTTTTGCAATATCATATCTTGTATTATGTGTTTATTACTTTCATGAATGCTTCTATGAATGTTGTAAACAATTAAATATTATGAATTAATGTTACATACATAAGAAAGAACAACATTAATGGTCGGTAATACAGTAAAGAAAGATTACTAATGATGAATGGTGAAAAGAGTTAAAAGTTTTAGAGGTACTGATTAACCCCTCCCCTCTTAGTACTACTTCCCATTAATCCCAATAATTGGTATCAAAGCTAAGTCTCTTCTTGGAAAATCTTAAAGGCTTACAAGCAAAGATCATACAATGGAGAAGTACAATCTTGATAAAAATATTGAGAATAAAAAGCTTGAGATACAAATGTTCTATGAACAGTATAAAGAATCCAAAATCAAGATGAGAGAACTGTTGGATGAGAGGAAAGGTATGGAAACTCGGAGCAATGAAAAAGATTATCAAGAAGAAGAGATTCCAGATTTCTTTAAATCTTTAGGATCAAATGTTGCAAATCAGTCAAGAGTCGTAGAACATCAGATAAATCAGAAGAGAACATAACAAATCTGAAGGAGATCAATCAACATCTGACAGAGAAAATAAAGATGCTGCAAATCAGTCAAGAGTCCCAGATGGTAAGAATGATTGATGTGATGAGTTATGCTAGACAAGATGAAACAAAAAGAACACTTGCTATTAATGATAGAAGGAAGATTACAGAGAAGCTATAGGAAAAGGAGTTAGAAATTCAAATACATGCTGAGCATCACCATGAGATCACAAATCAGATTATTCTAATGTGTCAAGAAGAAAACCGAATGAATATAGAACTCATTGAAAGAGTATAGGATATCTGTGAAATAAGAGAAGAAAATGAAAAACTAAAACATAAGGTTAGAATTCAGCAACAACATAATGAAGTTATCAGAAAGGCTAAAGAGAGAAATAAAAGAATGGATGATTTTATTGAAGGACAACAAAGAGTCAACAAAAACAACAGTCTAGGTTTTACCAAAAAAGGAGAATCATCAACCCAAGCCAATCCAAAGAATGTCTATGAAAATCCAAGACCAAGAAAGTTGACATGCAAGCACTGTGGAAAGAACGGACACACAACAAATGTATGCTGAGGAAAAATGAAAGGTACTCCTAAATCTACATCTCCATTCATAGGATTTTGTTATAAATGTAACAAGAAAGGACATAAAGCATATGAATGTAAGTGTAAGATGGATCAACCAAAGAAGGAAACCTAAATGGACAAATACTGTCCTACATGCAAGATAAATGGGCACACAAGTCTTGAATTCTAGAAAAAGAAAAGGCAAGCATGGAAGCCTAAAGGTCAAGAAACTCCCTATCAACCAAAGAGAATCGGTAATCAATATGTATGGGACTACAATACTTGGACAAACTGTACAACATATGGTAGATATGGTCACATTGCTACAAACTACCTGAGGGCATGGACCAAAAGGTCTAGAGGCTGGTTAAGCCTCGGAATGGCATGCTTACACTGTCACAAAGTTGGTCATCTCAAGAAAGATTGCAAAGACCGAATGATAGAGACAAGCATATATCCCAATGGAAACACCATTGGAGATATCCGGAGGGCTAGAGAAAAAATGTGCAGAAAAGCTTCAAGCAATGGTGAAGCTGGACCAAGCAATACAAATGGTGACACCCCATCCAATGGATCTGGTGACATCACCACCTCCACTTGAGTTGAGCAAGTAAGTATGGAACTGCACTACACCAAGTCATATTTTGCATCAGTTCCATTATACAAATTGATAGATAGTCAAATTCTGCATAAATAAAGATGCATATTATGTTACTTGTTTCAAATTCTGAGAAAACAATTCCATCAGTATACACATAACAAAAATCATCAGTGAACATAATGGATGAGTTGTTTACACTTACCGTAAATTGTCGGTCAACACATAAAATGTCTAAGTTGCCAATGTAACCTGACACCCATCGGTAAGAAAGCAAAGTTCTAAAGTTGACATGACAGAATACCGATATCCATCGGTAAAAGCAAAATTGTTAACAGTTATCCTAAGCATCTAGACAACACCGATGATGATTGTGAAATTTTTCCTGACAAACTCCATCTTCATGTCCCAATGAGTCATTGAGCATTTATGACAAAGACTTAGGGCAAAAATTCTATAAATAGACGACGGGAGCACTTTATTTTGCACCTGCGATTTGAAGAGAAAGTAGAGAAAAAAATAGAGCGATTGAAGAGCATTCAATAGAGCGACCTCAACTCGATCCAAGCACACAAAAAATAGATCATTCACTATTATCACAGATCAAAGTAAGTACCCAGGGCACCAAAAGATCTCTGTCATTATTTTTCAAGAAAGCCCTTAAACTTGAAAAATGATGGAAACCACTTCAAGAACCGCTAAGATCAAGAGTGATAAGAAGAATGTGGTTAGGTTAATCAAGAATAGCACCTGTGTAGAGCCCAAATACAAGATATTCCTAGAGATTGCATCGCAACCCGATGAAACCAGCGTGTTTTCTAAGATTCCACCTAGAGTTTTGCTTATAGAAGATGTTAGGTCTTATATTCACTGCAAGATCGCCAAAATAGGAGATCTAGAGATGGATGAAGCTTATAAGAAGCTTTGTGACGCAGAAGGGAACCTGAAGGAAGATCAAAAACACTTAGAGGTTAAAGGGATAACTAATGCCCTATATTTCCTGAGGGACTTCAAGACCAAATTGATCAGGTTGGTACTTAACAGAATGCACAATCAAAAGTTGTGGTTGGATCAACCCAAAAAAATCACTAAGGATGTCCTTCACGCTGTCACTGGTTATCCAATAACTAAAAAGCCTAACGGTCACCAACATCCTTCCAGGCAAGAAGTTGAAAATCTTACTAAAGATGAATGGGATAACAGAGGTTGAAAGTGAACACCATCACCGATGAAGAACTGAGATTCGGTGCATGTGTGATTGGGTACAAGATCTTTCAGGAAAGCATGCTGAACAACATATTGGTAACATTAGTAAGCACAACTTACAAGATTGTAACCAAAGGAATTCAAATGGATCTATGTGAGATCCTGTTGAAACAACTTGATGAGAACATGAATACAATAAGGTCTGCAAAGACTAACACATGTAAGTTTGGCTCACTTATCATGTGTATATTTTTCTACTTTCAAGAACACTTTCCTTCAATAGGAAAAGTGAAATGGGACACTACAAAACCAGTCACATTACATATCAGTGAACTAATTAAGTCACTAGGAGATAATTTTGAATCTTTTATGACTGCATACTTCCTTCAATTCAAGGAAAAGATGATAGAAAGAACAAGGATCCCTGAACAACTTATTGATAAACATAGGGATGAAATATGTTTTATGGTGGATACAAATTTCACCCACATAAAACTTGTTGTACCAAGGACAACTTGGTTATCCCCACTTGATTATGAAATCAATATAGATCAAGCAACCAATGCTATTGATGCATTGATCAGTGAGCCCATTGACAACAAACAACCAAGGTTTGGAACCTGTGAAGAGGCCAGGTCAAAGATAAAAAGAGGCCTAGAAATAAAAAAGATTTTCAATAAGAAAAATAAGATGGTCAATAATCGTAAAAAGATTTTATCGGTAAATGAGGAGGAAAAAGAACAAACTGAGGAAACCGATGAACAGGGCACCATCGGTGAAGGGCAATATGAACAGAAATTAGACTTTGAGGAAACTAAATCTGATACACCTCCACATCCTACAAATAAGCAGAGGACAAGGATTCAAATTGCTAAGACTGATACCACACCTCTTAAGAAAGGTCAAGTAAGGACCTATATGAGGAAGCAACCAACAAAGCAAACAAAGTAATAAACTGTGAAGACTACACCTACAAAGAGGAGAAAAAGGTTGGTTAGGACAAAAGCTGACATTGAAGACACAAAAGATGATGATCGTGATGTGACAAAGAAGAATTTTAGAAATCTAACAATTGATGAGGTTGTTGAATCCATTGCTACACATAGTATAATGACTAATAAGAAAATCAGACAATGGGATACACTCAAACCAGAGAACCAAAATAAGATACAAGAGGTAGTCATCAGGTCAATGGTAAAATTCAAATATGTATTAGCTGAATTTATCAACCAAATGCCTAAAGAGCTGGGTAATAGAATATCCCAATAATGGTCATATGCTCTACACATGGAAAGAGAAGCAAGGGAGAGGGTACTTGTTACACTTATGCAACCTAAATCTAAGGTTGAAGAAATCAAATAAATTATGAAGAAGCACTAAGGCAAGTTTGTAGCCAAGATAAGGGCTTACAAAGTGCTTGAAGATAAGTTTATAGAGCTAGACACAATGATCGAAACAAAATGGAGACAACTCCTAGATCTGCCAGCAGAGTCAACAAGTCGTGAGGAACAGTTACTTGTCACTGACACACTTCATAGAGAGGAGGAGAAAGACAAGGCAAGTCCTCAGCACATTTTTTTGGACAATGTTGAAGATATGGAGCCAATAGATTTGGACAAGGTAATGGATGATCTTGACAATCAAGATATCACCAATTATGACTCTGATAAAGATCCACAGAGGAAAGATGATGTAATATTCATAACACTTAAGGATCAGGGAAGGGAACAAGAATTGAAGACATCAAAGGATAAAGAAATGAATGTTGTTGATGAGACATGGCAGAACACTTCAGTCATGGACATAACAGAACCAGACCCTGTAGAGCAAGTACAAAAAGATGAGGATGTCACTACTCAAAAAGACCAAACTGACGAGCAGGACACCACTCTAGACAAAGCACAAGATAGCACTCAAAGCAATATGCCTGTATTAATTAAGGCAACCAATATACTAGAGGGTAATGAAGGAATTACTGCGGAGGATACAAGCACACCCGAGGACAAGAGTGATGATGAAGAAAAATACACCATAGATAACACAAAGGAAAAAACTGCAAAGCAAGCTGCAACCGATGATCAGAAAGATAATTCTACTGATCAAAATAAAGAAGAAACACAAAAGGTAGAAGAGGACAATCATAAAGATAAGAGTGAAGAAGCAAAGAAAGATGAGATGGAGAAGAAAATAGAAGAAAAATTTGCAGAGTCACGTAAGGTTGTTAAAGAGACGTCTTCACAAAATTGACAGGTGCACACCAAGTAGAAAACGCAAGAAGCATCATCAACAAAGCCTTCACCAAGAACTTTAGAGAGGAAAAATGAACTAGCAATGGTAGTTCATGCATCTGCATCCCCATAAGTCTCAAAGAAGAAGAAGAGAAAGCATAAGAATCCAGTAACTCTGGATGAAATCATTGAGATTCCATTTTGTGATCCCAGGACATTGGATCCAACTAAATTGACCAAGTATGCAAGACTCTATGAGAGGAAGGAAATGCAAGAAAAACTAAGAAAAGCCACAAAAGAGGCAAAGGTACTTGAAGTAGAAAGAGGTATACTTCAACAAATAGTACCAAATGTAGATATTGATCAAATAGACCCAATTCTTGATCAATTGGTGGTACTCACAGATGCAATAACATCTCAGAACATAGATGTTGAGAAGGTCATGGAAGAAAGACTTGAACAGAAATATGAGTTCAAGCTAGCAAAAAAGATAAGCCAGGAAGTGCATTACAGAAGGTAAATCTTTCTGAATTGGTTAGCACAATTGATCCAATAATATCAGAAGCTATTACTTTGTTACAGAAATTGTGCACACTTGATCAACTCATACAGGAGTATATCGACAAGATAACACAAATTGATGATGATCTTCAAACAAGTGCACAAAGTCTCACAAATAGTGAAGAGGCAATAAAATTGCACAATGAGCAACTCAAACAAGCTTGAAAATTGAGATAGGATATATAGATTGCAGAGACAAAGTTTAGAGATGAGGTAAATGAGCTTCAAGCACAACTCTTACCGACACTCTCACTACTGTAGAAACATATGACAAAGGCAAATGCACTAATTTCCACCCCAAAAATGTCTGTCCTAGAAAACATTTATGATATGCATGCAAGGCTAGAGCTAGAGCACATGGCACTAGAACTCTTGAAAGAAAAATGGGAGAAATTGCTCGAAGACATCAAGAACACCCATTCACATATTCTTGACACATTGTAAGTTACACATATTTGTCACATTTTTGGCATCTTATAAGTTGTACATTTGTTTTCATGAGTATCAAATAAAGGGGGAAGTGATATGAACAGTCACAATAAATGAAAGGAGGAAATGATGTACAATCAAACATTTGAAAGAGAAAAGAACAAGGAATGTATAGTATAGAGGCAAGTATACATGTACATATATACTCATGCTATACCAATGCATACAGTCAGGGGGAGTCATATAATGACAAGGATATATACATGGTGTACATACTAAACACTTTAGTATTATGCACATATCAGTTTTTGATACTAATGTCAAAGGGGGAGATTGAAGGAATTATATTTTTCCATTAGTATATACAAGGAAAAACATGATCTACACCATCGGTTTACACTACACTAACAGATAGGGCACAACACTACCCGACACCAAGGTTGCCCGATACTGCCAATTTCAAAGCATCCTGACAAACACTATTCAGTGTTACCCGATGACAAAAAGGTTAAAGGAACCCGACGAGTAACAACAATGCAACCCGACAGAAAAATAAAGAGAGGAACCCGATAGATGAAGGGAACCTAGCGATCAGTTCAACAAAGGAACACTGACAGACTTCCAGTTCAACCTGATGACCAAGAAGCGATAGTCAGTTACATCCCGCAAAAAGTGGATTTGACTTTCCACATCAGATAAATCACTGAAGTTGTATATATACTTCTTGATTTGTTTTAAATCCATTATGTGTGTAGGAAGAAATGTACTTATTATTGTTTTAATTAGTTTTACTAATTTAAAACATGCAAACTAAAGATCAAGGTCAAGTTGTAAACCTTGGATCTAAGAGTTAACATTGTAATGCATGATTCTAAGATAGGTAAAATACTTGTGTAAATAGATGCTCAATATATTGAAGCAATGTTGTTGTTCGATGATGATTGTAGCCATTAAGAGCATCTAGAGACTAGACAAGAGATTTCATGCAGAAGGACAAAAAAAAATCAAATCAATTTCAAGAACAAGAACATAGGCTACTGACGAGCAGAGAAAAGGTATTCATCAATCACTATAGGTGATATTCTTATAATGAGAGCTTTAATGGATCTGTGATAAGAAATTATAGATTTCATACAGTCAGGTCAATCATATGTACTCATTCTAACAAGTGTTACACTTAAGATATCCTTTAAAGAAAGGTGGACCTAATAATCCTATTGTAAATCTCTTAACTGAGTGCACACTTAAATCAGTGTTGCTAAAGCTCTTAACAGAGTAGATATTAACAGGTCTCCACTTTAATACTCCTAATAGGGTAAATCATCATAAGTGATCAATTGTAAGCCTTTACCAGCTCCCTTCCATTCTGCAGATAGTGAAGTTTTGTGGGTGTCATCCCCACCACAGTTTTTACTTCCTAACAGGATTTTTCTGTGATATCATATCTTGTGTTATGTGTTTATTACTTTCATGAATGCTTCTATGAATGTTGCAAACAATTAAATATTGCAAATTAATGTTACATACATAAGAAAGAACAACAGTAATGGTCGGTAATACAGTAAAGAAAGATTACTAATGATGAATGGTGAAAAGAGTTAAAAGTTTTAGAGGTACTAATTCGCCCCTCCCCTCTTAGTACTACTTCCCATTAATCCCAACAAAAACCTTATATGATTTATGTTGTAGTTTTCCACAATGATGGATTAAGAGAACAAAAGACTTGGATGAATGTAGATGTATTTAATTCCTTGATAGATAAATCCTTTGATAGGCCTCGATTGCTTGATAATTTTGATCATGGTTACCAAAATGAGGAGAGATAGGGTGTTTATATATATCTCACATCTCTGGGGCTAAAACTCAAGTAGACCAACTGTAAGTCTAAATATCCTAGTATTCCATCAAGATAGGACCCCAGATCCAATTTGTGCCCAAACCTCAGGGAAAAAAATGGCATGGGTGTTATGTTCCACCCAATTAGATCTCAAATCAGGACCACAAGTCTCAGACAATTAGGGGATGTCATATTACCAAGTACAACTAATTTTGAGGTTGGGATAGAACACAAAGACCACAAATTGTTACATAGGACCTAGGTGATGAAATAAATTATTAGATTGGAGGAAAATATAGGAGCACACTTAGAAATAAGGGCTTAACTTTATTTTAAATAAGATAACTAAAAAAAGACTTATATTCAAATTTAGGTATCCATTAAGTGTTATATGAAGTTCTATTATAGAAAACAAACTAAGGTGGGTGCTAAATAATCATGAAATTGTACACCAATTAGGTCCTCACAATTTATGATGGTACAATATCTTTAGCCTTAATTTTCCCCAATGAAGAGCCATCACACCACTTGAAGCTAGAGAACTAATCGACCTCTCCTAACCTACAGACTGGGGTATTAAATATATAACAGGCTTCCCTAAACATTGAATAGGGATCAACAGGAGATAGGTATTATTCCCTATATAGGGAATCCTGTTATATAGAGACTGCAAAGGGAATCCTAAGATATCTTACTTGTTTGGTTGGACCTCCCCACTATAAATCAATCTTTTTCCACCATAGAGGAGGGCTATCAACCTACCCCAACATATCAGAATTGGTCATATAAATATTATCTCTTAAAGCAAGGCAAAACAAATCCAATTTATACATCGTGGTATTGATATCACCTTCATCCAAATTTCCAAATAGTGAAGTATCATATGCAAATTGAATGTTGATCATGTCTTCTCTGTTGGGGAGAGTAATCCCTTTAACTTTAAGAGAGGTTGTTTCATCTCTAAAAAATTAATGGAGAGCATATAGAGAAATCACAAAGAGAGCTAGGTTAAGAGGGCATCCATGTCTAATAGATCTCTCAAGTAGAAAGACAAAGGATATGGAGCACCATACAACCTTGTTTCATAGGGATGTTCCATAGTCAGTAACAACTCGAGTCCATTTTTTGCACATGAGGATAACTGCCCCCACTAGCTCCATCATGTTTGGTAGTGAATTGGGAAAGCTACCTCAATTTTATCTAAAGATCTGTCCCAAGTGTAAAAATTGATGCTTTTGTTAGAAACAAGGCAACACATGCAACTAAGTGGGGGGGGGGGGGGGGGGGGGGGNGGGTTGAATCAGTTGTATCCCAAAACTTAAAAAAACTCAATCAACTTTTAAACCTTAAATCTCATATCTAAATGATAAAAATTAAAGCAAGATCATAACACATTAATCAACACAACACCAAGATTTTTGACATGGAATCCCGGTTAAGGGAAAAACCACAATGGGGGTCAAACCCAAAAGATCATGTACTCTATTAAAATAATTTTACCCTATTAGAATTATTTACAACAGGAATGAACATGCATTCAAGAATACTACCTAGAGCTCACTCTCAAATACACCATGGGATACAACCCAAACTAAGGCTCACTACCTTACAACAATCTATGATTACAATCAACAATGGACAATAGTCCACAATTCATGAACTAGCTGATAACATCTCTTATATGTCAATACAGCTCCAATGAAGTGCATAAAATCTCTGCCTCAATTGCAGATTACACTCATTGTTGGGATTAATGGGAAGTATGTACTGAGAGGGGAGGGGTGAATCAGTACCTCTAAAACTTTTATATCCCTTTTATCAATTAACCTTTGTAATCAATTATATATCCCTTCAATCTGATTTAAACTATCTTGATGTGAGTTATATCAATTCATAACCTTATCATATATGTGAACATTCATAGAAAAATTCATGAAAGTAAATTGACACATAACATAAGATATGATATCGCAGAAAACTCTTGTGAGGAAGTAAAAACTACGGTGTGGATGGCACCCACAAAATCTTCACTATCTGCAGATTGGAAGGGGACGGTTAAGGCTTACAATTTGATCACTTCTGATGATCTACCTTGTTAGGAGTATCAATGGAGACCGGTGAAATTCTACTCTGTTAAGAGCTTTAGCAACACTGTTGAGTGTGCACTCGGTTAAGAGATTTGTTGTTGGACTATTAAATCCACCTTCCTTGAAAGGATTTTTACACTTTGCTCCACTTGTTAGAATGATAGAAAATTAAAAATTGACCTGGTAAATGCAATCTCCTATTGCTGATACTAATCCAATTTAGTTTACATGAAAAATATTATCACCTAATTGTGATTGAATAATACATCTGATTCTCGGTATGCTTTGTTCTTGGTTCTTGCTAACCAAATTCACCTTTTGTTGTTCCTGTTCTTGAAACTCTTAATCTGATCCATAAATGTGCCCATCTGATTCATTCATGTTCTCCTCTCTCTTCACATCATCTATTTTTCCAATATAAATAATGATTGCATCATCTATTTATAGATGGATTGACTTCATTGAGTTATGATAAAAACAATGTTAACTCTAAGATCAGGTTTACAACTTATACCTAGATCTCCTAGTCTATGTTTTAAATCAGTTAGATTGATTAAATAACTTACATTCATGTATCTTGTCCCTAAAGAAATGGATTTAAAAAAATTAGATATCCTATAAATAGAATACACTTGCTTTATCTGATGTGGAAGTCAGATCCACTTTTTGCGGGCTGCAACTGACTTTCAGTTCTGTCTGTTGGTCATGCTTGACTGTCCTTCAGTTTTTTTCTGTCGGTTGCACTGTAAGTTACATATCAGGTTCCTCTGTCAGGTTCCACTTTATCTTTCTGCTTTGTGATTTTAGTTTACACACTAACTTGTGTCGTCAGTCCTCTTTGTACTTAGTCATCTTCGTTGATCTCTTAGTATCTGATCTTCGGTTTGCTCATGTCCTATCTTTCGGTGTAAGCTTACTGAAAGTATAGTTTGCATACTAATGGAAAATTAACATCATCAATCTCCCCCTTTGACATTAGTATAAAAAATTGATATGTGCAAAATACTAACAAAGTGTTAAGTATATACAACATATATAATCCTTAGTCATTTGATGAATCCCCCTATGTATATGTCGATATATCTGTACATATGATGTCTTTCTTATACATATCATTTTCTCCTTTGTACTCATACTATCATTTTCCCATATAACTATACCATATACATATCATATTTACCATTTGCCCATCTGAATGAATGAATGTACATATCATCATTTTCCCCCTTTTTTGATATTAAGGGCAAAGGTGTTTACCTTTAGAGCTTATCAAAAATATGGGAATGTGAAGACTTCATGTCTTCCATCATTTTCTCCCATTTTTCTT
Source organism: Thuja plicata (assembly GCA_018584345.1). NCBI lineage: Eukaryota > Viridiplantae > Streptophyta > Pinopsida > Cupressales > Cupressaceae > Thuja > Thuja plicata. The sequence continues at coordinate 3,917,661 of MU223097.1, read as the reverse complement.
TGAGATTCTCCAGAGCCATGTGCTTTAGTGTAATCTTGGAGTGCATATCATAGATGTTGTCTGCTACAGACATCTCTGGGGTTGCTATCAGTTGCCTTGCAGAACTGATATGTTGTTGGAGCAGTGTAAGATTTGGTAGAAGTTGAGCTTGGAGCTCAGCTACTTCTTCCCTAAAATGTGTCTCTGCCTCCCAAAACTCCTACCTTAACTATTTTATCTCAATTATCTTCTCATAATGTAGCTTGACTGCATTGTCTCCATCGGTGGTTAAGCTCTGTGCACTATTTGCTAGATCTTTGTCCAGTTTTGCAATGTTGTCACTATTCTCCTTAGTGAACTTTTCTATTGTGCTCAAATTTTTAATTAAGGCTATAGCTTCATATATGATTGGATAAAATTCAGATATGATTGGATAAAATTCAGATATGAATTCTGATAGCTTTACCTTATTTACCACCACTTCTTGGTTGATGTTCTCTATGAGCTTCTATTGGTACTTCATCTTGAATCTCTCCTTTATTGCCTTTTCAACATCAATGTTCTAAGTTGTGATTGCATCATCGAGGGTAGCTAATTGATCAAGTATAGACTTTCTTTGATCAATATCAACATCAAGCACTATTTGATGTAGAATGACCTATGTTGTCTCTAGTACCATGGAGTCCCTGTGTTGTTTCTTTAGCTTCTCTTGCAATGCCTTCCTTTGGCATATCTCTCCATATTCTTGTAATGCTTCAAAGTCAAGTGTAGAGGGGTCACACTTAGGTATTTAAATGATTTCATCCAATGAAACCTCTAACTTGTTCTTCTTTGATTTCTTTTTCTTCTTCTGTGACTTAGTAGAATGTAAAACCACTGCCAATTTCTCGGCCTTCTCTGTCGTGCTCGATGAAGTGACTTGTTGTGCTTCTTTCTGCTGCTTGGCATCAATTTTAGCTCGTTGAGTGTCTGTAGACATCTCCACATTCACCTTAACATTTTCAGTAGAAATCTTGTCGGTTTCCTTAGGAGTACCATCTTTTGGTTTGTCTCCTTCATTGGTGTCCTTTGCTTTACCAGTCTTTATTTCTGCATTATTTTCTTGCGTATCTGCATCCTTTTCCTTATCTCCTCCAGTAACCTTATTAGTGTCAGTTACATCTTGAGTATCTCCAATGTCTTTTTGACCATCGGTGTTATCCTTATTTTCTTCTTCCCCTGCATCATTTAGAGTATCTTTCTCAAGTGACTTTCTTGATTCTTGCATGATATTGATAGCTTGTATCAATATTGGCAGTTTGCCTGGAATTTTCACCTGTGCAGTATCAATTGTTGTGTCCTGCTCATCAGTTTTTTCCTTTTCAGTAGTGACATCTTCATCCTTATTCACTTCCTTTGTTGGGTCATCGGTAATGTCTATGACATTAGTGTCCACAATGTTGTCATTTGTGGTGTCTTCCCATGTTTCATCTACAACATCTACATTCTTGTTACCAGTTGTATCATCTTATTTTTTATCTAACTCAATGGATGTGTCATCTTGAGTTTCCTTGTCAACATATTTTTATTGAAGGTCTTTGTTGGGGCTATCCTCCTCAATAGGTGTGTTCATAATCTTGCACCATTTCTTATGGTTGTCTTGCTCAAGCTCTATAAGCTTTCCTTCAAGGAGTTTGTATGCTCTCAGCTTCGGTGAGAACTCCTTTTTGTAATTCTTCATCATCGCATCAATTTCAACCTTCTTTGATTCAGGTGGCATGAGAGAAACAAGTATTCTCTCTCTTATCTCTTTCTCGTTCTTCAATGCAAATGTCCAACAAGAGTATAATCTATCCAAGAGTTCCTTTGGTACATAACTACCTTCTATTTGTACTGGTAAATATTTGAAGTTGTACATTTTAGCTATCATAGCGTCCTCAATTTTATTCTGATCTTCTAGATTTTGTTTCGGCCATCTTCTAATGTTTGGGTCTGTAATAGATCCAAAATTTTCAATATATACACAAATGCCATGAATAGAGTTAGGTTATTTTACCTTGACACTTTTTTCTTCAATAGCTTCATCCTGCTCTGTGTCCTCTATATCCTCTCAGATTCTTATTGTTAGGATTAGGATCACTAAGAGGGGGGGGGGGTGACTCAGTGATCTATCAATTAATACTTTTTCTTATTATTTGAATCTTTACTTAAATGCTTATGTACTGAACTTGAATATCAATGCAAGTAAGATA
>MU223097.1:3874939-3915401 GCA_018584345.1 Thuja plicata | reverse complement strand
GAAAACCCCGGTGGGAATTAGTACCCACAAATATTCTGTACTAGTGTCTTATGATCCTTGTTAGAAGATCCTTAACCCTGTTAGGAGTTGTATTTACAATACATGAAGTACAATGACCTTGTTAAGGTTCAGACCCTATTAGGAGTCTTTTAAAATAACCCTATTAGGGGTGGTGGAATCACTGTCCAAGGACTCACTGTTCAAGAGCACATTGCTCAAGTGGTGAAGGCTACCACCTTCTGGATCTTCAATACACACTGTATCTGCAAGGTGAACTGCTGCTGTAACACTGCTTGTCTAATCAGTTCCTTTTGTGCACTGATGCTTTAACCTCTTGTAAAGAACTATAACAAGCTTATCTTCACTCTAAAAGCTTCTACTTCAATATCTATATCATCAACATATGATAGATATATCTATGTTTTTTTTACACTCTGCTGTTCTTTTCTTATCTCTGGCTTCTGCAACTTTTCCCATCACAAATGACCTTCTATAAGTACTTCCTCAAAGGAAATGAACATGTCAGCTTTAGGAAACCTTTTACCATGTATCTTGATCACTTAACTAAGCATGCAACCCTTCATTAAGTTGGCACAACATCAGTTACAACTACTTTACTCAAACCGAATAGACACGTCTTTTCACACAGTCCGTTCCACCAAATTAGCTCTAACTAATTATCCCAGATGAATAAAGTCATTCAATTTTAACCATATATTTTTTAGGTCATGAAAAATAACTAATACAAAGGCACAAGTCTTGATGATAAGTTCAACTTCTGCGCCAAAACAATCTCTGTCGGCTCTTTCCATGATCTCTATCCTGTTTTGGCATTCACTGGCTGTATCTCTTCAACTTGTTGTATCCTCTTCATAATTGTAGATATGATCATGCTCTCTTATACTTAGCATTTGAACATACTCATAATCTTATCTTCAAAGGCACATATCATTTGGATAAAAAATGAACACACGCTAATCAAAACTATAACAGTCTATTCCTTGCTCTGTCTTGTTTTCTGTACTTAGCCAATTTCTAATCTTTTGATAATGTGTGCTGACTCCAAAAATTCATATGAATTTTTTGCCATAATTAAAACACTAAATAGAGTCATATACTTCAGTATATTCAACTTTCCAACAATCTCCCCCTTTTTCATTAATGGCAACAAAGGAATATGGCGAAGTTACTATCTGTACTCTTATACAAAAACTCTCTATCTTATATCTCCCTTTTATCATATACTAGACTCCATATTATTCATACTCTACTCCCCCTTTAACATTAATGACAAAGGTTCTCAAAAACACTTTTATGTACTTACTCAGCATACATATCTGGATATGCAATCTGCAACTTCTGGATCTTTTTCTCCCAAAATGCAATCAGTGAATTAACAATATGTAGATGGGTGCATAATGTATATTGTAGCTTCTCCATCTTCTCCAAGTCTATGCTAGGACCTTGATCATATAATAGACTCCATATTATATACATTACTTTACTCACCCTTTGATATTATCTTCTCTGCCTTCTCAATCTTATCAGGTTGCCCCTGATATACACATATTGATATCGGTGGAGGGATCTTCCACAGATTTCCTTATCCTCTCTATCATAGCCTCTACCTCCTGGATCTTCTTTGTAATGATGGGAACTTAACTTTCCTGATTCATAAATTCAGCAATAATCTTTCTTCCTTTTGCTACAAACTTTTTCAAGGATGCTTGACCAACTTTGAGTGAACTAAGATCAAGTTTAAATTTGCTAACCAATTCACTAAGCCTCTTCTTCATATACTTCTCTTATGCAATAACTGATTTATTTTTCATGACTCCTTCAGATTATATACTCCCCCTTACTTATTTACTCCGCATGAGTCTAAGTATGTTATGGGTGTCAAACTTGACAACAATGATGATGAACTATCCATCACTTCAGTCTTCTCTTTATTTGCTTCCTTTTCTGTGATATCTTAAATCAATAGATCTTCTTTTTGATATAAAGAATCTCAGTCTCTTGAGTACTCACAAATGTTTCTTCAAACTTGTCTAGATCATTATCCATTTCTGCCATCGATACTTCCACATTATCAATCATGAATGTATCCTCCATGTCCTTGGCCATGGGCGCAGAATCCTGTGGACCTGTAAAAATAGTTTTATCTACTTCTTCACATGATATTTAAAATTTCAATAAATTCTTCTCTTACGTGAATACTATATTGTTGTATTCCCACTTAGATGATTAATAATAAATATGCACTTCCAAAGATAACATCAGGTCAGCTCCAAAGAATATATATCTCCCACAACTATACTGACACTTTCACATAGAACACTGCTCAATAAGATTTTGATCAATACCGCTTCATGAAATTTATGCGCTGAAGCATACTGATAAATCACTTCTGAGATGTCTCAAAGAGTTTCTTGATATCAATCTCTTCTAAAGAATGTAATTGTGATGCTTTGCTACTCAACTGCACATGCTCCTTTGACTATCCAACCACTTACTCGATTGCTAAGTAAGTTTTCAACTAATTTTTGAAACGACGTGTCCATGCTTGGGCTTCATTTCAAACTCGAGTGACTTTTCTTAACAAATGATGACTATTAATCTCCTTTCTTCATTGTTGAGAACAACTGTAATGCATTAACAATACAACTGCTAGGGCTTCTATGATCTCCAATTGTTTATTTTGACCGCGAGTGAGGACTTGGTGATTTCAAAGTAGATTTCTGCCATTAATACTTGCCGCGTGGATACAGAAAGCAACTGTAACTTCCGTTTGTTCCTGATAACAATTTAGACCGTGTTCTCTTGCATACTGCATCACAATGTGACCAAACAATTGTAATCCAAGGTGCATACTCGGAGGTGAGTATACCAGCCACGCAAGGGTTTAGAGCTAGAATAGCTCCCCCTAAGACCAAGAAGGTCTATTCAAGAAGAAGTAGAGGGTGCGTCCACTGTGGATGCATCAACTACTTTGTCAACATCATTTTCCTTCTTTAATTCAACCCAAATTTTGCTTAAATCTTCTTTTTCTTGAACAAACTTGACTTCTTCTTCTTCAAATAGTGATTTCTTAGGATCTTCTTGGTTTTGAGTTCTGGATCTACAAAACCTTGAGATGTGTCCAGCCTTTCCACATTTGTGACAAATGATAGGAGGTCTTATGTTCTTGTTCATCATGCTACACTGCTTTGCTGTGTGTCCATTGTAATTACATATCTGACATGTAGTGTTTTGAGGGCTTCTAACATTTTGCTGAGGATAACTTCTTTGTCTTTGCTGATTCTGATTTCTTTGATTATTCTTATTCTTGTTCTTCTGACTTGTTTTATAATTCATAGCTCTATGACCAAATTTATTGCATGAATAACAGTAACCATTGAAGGGTCTTACCTCTTTACAATTCCTTGCAATATGTCCATGCTTGTTACAGGCATAACAAGTATGGTCAACTAGCTTGCATTCATCCTTAGGTGGTTCAACATTGTCTTTAGTCTGATTTCCAATCTCCTTAGTATCTGTGATGTCCTTTGGTTATTTCATTCTTGTTTGTATGTCATCAATCTAATTTTGTGCTTTATTGTATCCTATACCACTGGTATCTCCTTTAACCTTTTGGGCATACAACTATGACTCTATCAGATCCTTGCTTGTGTGTAATTTGTCAATATATTATTTGCTGCAATCAATTCAGATTCTATCTTTTCTTTGTTGTTTCTTAGCTCCAAGATTTCCATGTTTGCTTGTCTCAGTTCTTCATTTAACTGCTTGTTTTCTTTGACCTGTTAATCATAGGCTTCTTGATTGTTATATAGCTTTTCATCCAATTCTTCAATCTGATCCGTCAGAGATGAATTTTATTCATTCAAATTTTTGACTACTTCCCCCAAATAATTTGAAGAACAAATCCTTAATTATTTTTTCAGTTTCTTGATAAGTATTTGCATGCCTTCAACTTTTAGTTTTAGATCTTCATTTTCTTTTTCATATGTGTCAAGTTCTTCAAGGGCTACTTCAAGATTCTTTTTTAGGTGTTTCATTTCTTCCTTCTCCATGATCTCCTCAAGTGGTTAAACTTATTTTCTGAGGACCAGAGATCTGATACCAATTGTTAGGATTAGGATCACTGAGATGGGGGGGGTGAATTAGTGATCTATCAATTAATACTTTTTCTTATTATCTGAATCTGTACTTAAATGCTTATGTACTAAACTTGAATATCAATGAAAGTAAGATAAATATACACAACACATAACACCATATATGATTATGGTGAAACCCAATGTAGGTGAAAACCCCAGTGGGAATTAGTACCCACAAATATTTTTTACTAGTGTCTTATGATCCTTGTTAGAAGATCCTTAACCCTGTTAGGAGTTGTCTTTACAATAAATGAAGTACAGTGACCTTGTTAAGGGTCAGAACCTGTTAGGAGTCTTTTACAATAATCCTATTTGGGGTGGTTGACTCACTATCCAAGGACTCACTATCCAAGAGCACACTGCTCAAGTGGTGAAGGCTACAACCTTCTGGATCTTCAATACACACTGTATCTGCAAGGTGAACTGTTGTTGTGACACTGCTTTTCTGATCAGTTCCTTTTGTGTGCTCATGCTTTAACCTCTTATAAAGCACTATAAAAATATTATCTTCACTCTGAAAGCTTCTACTTCAATATCTATATCATCAACATATGTAGTTATATCTTTGCTACTTTTACACTCTGCTCTGCTTTTCTTATCTTTGGCTTCCGCAAATTTTCCCATCAAAAATGACCTTCTATAAGTACTTCCTCAAAGGACATGAACATGTTGACTTTAGGAAACCTTTTAACATGTTTCTTTATCACTTAACTAAGCATGCAACCCTTCATTAAGTTGGCACAACATCAGTTACAACTACTTTACTCAAACCGAATAGACACGTCTTTTCACATAGTCCGCTCCACCAAATTAGCTCTAACTAATTATCGCGAATGAACCAAGTCATGCACTTTTAACCATATATTTTTAGGTCACTAAAAATAAATAATCCAAAGGTGCAAGTCCTGATGATAAATGAAACTTTTGCGCCAAAACAATCTCTGTCGGCTCTTTCCATGATCTCTATCTTGTTCTAGCATTCACTAGCTGTATGTTCTTCATACTTGCAGATCTGATCATGCTCTCTTAGAATTAGCATGTAAACATACTCATAAGATTATCTTCAAAGGCACATATCATTTGGATAACAAATGAACACACGCTAATCAAAACTATAACAGTTTTCTCCTTGCTCTGTCCTATTTTCTGTACTTAGCCAATTTCTGATCTTCTGATAATGTGTGCTAGCTCAAAAAATTCATATGAATTTGTTTCCATAATGAAAGCAGTAAATAGAGTCATATAATTTAGTATAGTCAAATTTCCAACACTTACAAATTTTCTTCCTTTCTTGTTTTTTCCTCTCTTCGGTGTGGGAGATTTCCTCTTATAAGTCCTAACCTTTCCTTTCTTTAGTGGTGAAGGAGTAGAATCTTTTGATTTTTGGCTTCTTTTCCTAGAAGAATATATTGTACTTGGTTGTTTAGTTGGTAGAGGAGGTGGTGACTCTTTATATTCTTCACAGTATTTTCTTTAGATTCCTCAGTTGCTAACATTATTTTCTTTAGATTCTTCACCATCTTGTCCTTCTTTCTGACAATTTTCTTCACAACCAGGATAGATTTGATTCTTGTCTTGGCCTCTTCATAACTTCCAAATTTTGGTTGCTTCTTATCCAATGGTTCATTTATCAAGGCATCTACTGCCTTAGTAGCAAGATCAATGTTGATCTCATACTCTAATGGTTCTAACCATACTATCCTTGGTACAATAGGTTTGATATATGTATTGTCAGTATCAACCATGAAGCATATATATCTCATCCTTATATTGTTCAATGAGTTGCTTAGGTATTCTTACCCTCTTTTTCATTTGGTCTTTCAATACATTGAAGTATTCATTCATGACTGTCTCAAAGTTATCTCCCATGTAGCTCTGTGCTCACTGATTTGCGTGGTGACTAGTTTGGTGCTGTCCCATTTAACATCTCCAACTGATGGGAATGTTTCTTGAAAATAAAAGAAGATACACATTATTAATGAGCCAAACTTACAAGTGTTTGACTTTGCATTGCTGATATTCTTTAGGTTGTCCTTCAACCGATTCAGGAGTATCTCAGATAGGTCTAATTGTGTCCCCTTTTCACAATTTTGAACACTGTGTCCACTACACCTGATGCTATGTTGTTCAATCTGCTTGTCTAGAAGAATTTATAGCCCAAAACACATGCACCAAACTTGATTTCATCATCGGTTATTGCTGTAACTTTCAGTCCTCTGCCATCTCATTTCCAATCATTTTATCAGTCTCGGCCTTCGGTGGATTCTTGAGTGCCTTAACTTTATCGGTTATGGGGTAACCAGTGACCGCATCAATGACATCTGGGGTGATTACCTTCGGTTCATCAAGACATAGCTTGTTTTTATGCATTTGTATTAGCACTAACCAAATCCATTTGGTTTTGAAGACCTTCATAAACATTAGGGCATTGGTGAGCCCTTTCACTTCAATATGTTTATGCTCATCTTTAAGTGTTCCATCTTCATTACATAGCTTCTTATAAGATTCTTCAACCTTTGAAGTACCTATATTTTCAATATTGCAGTGTATGAAGGATCAAACATCTTCAACCAGTAAAACCCTAGCCGTGATGCGTAAAAATGTACCAGTGTCATCAGGTTGTGAGGGAACCTCAGGATGGATCTTATAGTTAGGTTCCTCACATGCTATGTTCTTGATGAGCTTGAACTCATCTTTCTTTGCATTATTGGATTTCACAGTTTGTGAAGTTGAAGCCATTTTTAGATATTTAGGGCTTCTATTTATTGCGTAAAAACAAAGTTGTTAGTTCTTTGGAACTTACTGTTTATTGTAGCAAAGATTCCTAATCTACTTAGGAGTGTTTTTTGTTGATTCATGATTGCTCTGTGATCCCTTCTCTATGTGCTCAGAAATCACCTTGGTTGCTTTTCTCTAGGTGTCGTGACAAATGAATCATCGTTACCCTATTTATAGGTGTTGCCCTATAATGTGCACCATAAATGCTTACCAACTCCTCGGTGCATGGAGATTGAGTTTTTCGGTGAATACATTACTTCCTTCGGTGACACTTAAAATGTTTCAGAGCAGTCATTGTTTACTTTCTTTTACTGACATGTTTCAATATCACTGACAACTTTTTCATTTGCTTGTTTATCGATGAGGCTTGGTTTATACTTAGTAACCTTTTCTTTTAACCGATGCTTCTCGGTAAGTGTTGGCAATCTTAGCTTTGAGTGTATACCAACGGGTTTCGGTATATATGCCTGAAAGCATATTTATCACAAATTTTAACAAGTAATACCATGATGCATCTTTCTTATGCTAATTTGGCATTTATATCAACATACTATGGAACTGATGTAAAGTAATGGCTTGGGGTAATGCAGTTCCATACTTACTTGTTCTTCTTAGGTGGGGGTGGCGATGTCACCAGATCCATTGGATGGGGTGTCACCATTTGCATTTCTTGGTCCAGCTTCATCATTGCTTGAAGCTTTTATCCACATTTTGTCTCTAGCCCTCTGGATATCTTCAATATTATTTCTATTGGGATATGTGCTTGTCTCTGTCATTCGGTCTCTATAGTCTTTCTTGAGATGACCAACTTTATGACAATGTAAGTATGCCATTCCAGGGTTAGTCCAACCTCTAGACTTTCTAGTCTACTGTCTCATATAGTTTTCAACAATGTTACCATATCTTCCACATGTTGTACAGTTTTTCCAAGTATTGTAGTCCCATACATACTGATTACCGACTCTCTTCGGTTGATAGGGAGTTTATTAACCTTTAGGCTTCCATGCTTGCCTTTTCTTTTTCCAACATTCAAGAGTTGCGTGCCCATTTATTTTGCATGTAGGACAGTACTTGTCCATGTAGGTTTCCTTCTTTGGTTGTTTCATTTCAGACTTACATTCATATACTTTATGTCCTTTCTTGTTACATTTATAACAAAATCCCATGAATGAAGATGTAGATTTAGGAATACCTTTCATTTTTCCTCTACATACATATGATGTATGGCCTTGCTTTCCACAGTGATTGCATGTAAGCTTTATTGGTCTTAAATTTGTGTAAACATTCTTTGGATCAGCTTGATTTGATGATTCTCCATTCTTGGTAAAACCTAGACCGGTATTGTTGTTGACTCTTCGTTGTCCTTCATGAAAATCATCCATTCTTTTATTGCTTTCTTCAGCTTTCTTGATAATTTCATTATGTTGTTGCTGAATTCTTATTTCATGTTTGAACTTTTCATTGTCATCCCTCAGTTCACTGATAGCTTCTATTATTTCAATGAGTTCAACATTTAATCTGTTTGCCTCTTGACTCATAAGAATAATCTGATTTGTAATCTCATGGTGATGCTCTGTAAGTCTTTGTATTTCAGACTCTTTTTCTTGTAGCTTTTCAGTGATCTTTATTCTATCATCAATAGCTAGTGTTCTTTCTTGCTCAACTTGTCTATCATTATTCATGACATCAATCATCCTTACCATCTATGTCTCTTGACCGATTTGCAGAGATTTAACTTGTCTAGCCAGATGTAGATTGATTTTAGTTAGGCTTGTGATGCTTTCTTCTGATGTATCTGATGCTTTGCTTGGAGTTGATCCTGAAGACTCAAAGAAATCTGGTATTTCTTCCTCATGATAATCTGTCTAATTACAATGAGATGCCATATTCTTTCTTTCATCTAGCAGCTGTCTCATGCTGATTCTAGCTTCTTTATACTGTTCAAAGAACATCTGAATTTCATGATTTTTATTTTCAATATTTTTATCAATTCTGTACTTCTCCATAGTATTATCTTTTCTCTTAAGCCTTTAATCTTTTCAAGAAGAGACTTAGCTCTTATACCAATTTTTGGGATTAATGGGAAGTATGTATTGAGAGGGGAGGGGTGAATAAGTACCTCTAAAACTTTTATATCCCTTTTATCAATTAACCTTTGTAATCAATTGTATATCCATTCAATCTGATTTAAACTATCTTGATGTGAGTTATATCAATTCATAACCTTATCATACATGTGAACATTCATAGAAACACTCATGAAATTAAATTGACACATAACAAAAGATATGATATCGCCTAAAACTCTTGTGAGGAAGTAAAAACTGTGGTGGAGATGACACCCACAAAATCTTCACTATCTGCAGATTGGAAGGGGCCGGTTAAGGCTTACAATTTGATCACATATAATGATCTACCCTGTTAGGAGTATTAGTGGAGACCTGTTAAAGTCTACTCTGTTAAGAGCTTTAGCAACACTATTGAGTGTGCACTCGGTTAAGAGATTTGTTGTTGGACTGTTAAATCCACCTTCATTGAAAGGATTTTTACACTTTGCTCCACTTGTTAGAATGATAGCAAATTACAAATTGACCTAGTAAATGCAATCTCCTATTGCTGATACAGATCCAATTTATTTTACATAAAAAATATTATCACCTAATTGTGATTGAATAATACCTACGATTCTCGGTATGCTTTGTTCTTGGTTCTTGCTAACCAAATTCACCTTTTGATGTTCCTATTATTGAAACTCTCAATCTGATCCATAGATGTGCTTGTCTAATTCATTCATGTTCTCCTCTCTCTTCACATCATCTATTTTTCCATTATAAAGAATAATTGCATCATTTATTTATAGATGGATTGACTTCATCTAGTTATGATAAAAACAATGTTAACTCTAAGATCAAGTTTACAACTTATACCTAGATCTCCTAGTCTATATGTGTTAAATCAGTTAGACTGATTAAAGAAATTACATTCATGTATCTTGTCCCTAAAGAAATGGATTTAAAACAATTAGATATCCTATAAATAGAATACACTTGATTTATCTGACTTGGAAGTAAGATCCACTTTTTGTGGGCTGCAACTGACTTTTGATTCTATCTGTCGGTCATGCTTGACTATCCTTCAGTTTTGTTATGTCGGTTGCACTGTAACTTGCATATCGGGTTCCTCTTTTGGGTTCCACTTTATCTTTCTACTTTGTGATTTTGGTTTACACACTAACTTCCATCCTCGCTCCTCTTTGTACTTAGTCATCTTCGGTGATCTCTTAGTATCTAATCTTCGGTTTGCTCATGTCCTATCTTTCAGTGTAAGCTTACCGAAAGTGTAGTTTGTATACTAATGGAAAATTAATGTCATCACTCATACCTCTTTTCATACACATTCCTCTTCTTTTGGACACCCACATCGTATCCACAAAGAGATATTACATTTATACATTTCATCAACTTATTTCTTCAAGGTTGGCCAAGGACCTAAATTACAAACATTTAATCAAATACAATACAATCATCAATGCGATACAAAACATGTCAGCAAAGACATAGTAAGGATCCAAGTCTTTATCCTCAAACATGTTCCAGCTCAATGAATCATGCCACGATCCATCACAACACACTACATCACCATGTTGGCCAAGAATAGTAAGAACACCAACACACCACAAGAAAATCACCAAATTTGATCACATAACTCAATGTGATCCAATAAAATGAATAGAAAATGATCTATAAATATAAAAAAGAGCCATGAAATGCCATAGCAACAACTAAAATAACTTTGTCTCACAATTCACCATTATCTATGTATTGTTTAATGGGAACACCAATCAATAACCTCTATCACTTAAGAAATATAACTTTCCAACATCCAAAGCATGAACCACTCAAGTTGAGGACACACATCCATATCCTAAACTCGCCACCATGTTAGAAACCAGAAACATTGCATAGAAAAACCACACTGATCCAAAAACTTAAACATTATCTCTTCCTAAACATCCAAAATACCATTCTCTAATCAATCATTCATAAATCACTCAAATCACCATGCGAACCTCAATAAATTGACACAAGTCAACTACATACATCCCAGAAACCATCTATACATTTGTAGCATCTAATCTGAAATACAGTAGTCGTACCAACCTAATCTTCTCAATGAACATACCAAGAATACTATCACCAACAATAGAAATATGTTGAAATCAATGACAAAACATTAATGTAAGAACATATATGCATAATTGTCCAACAATATCCCTCTTTAGAATTCTTGGAAACATATGATGTGAAAAATGATCAATGCACAAATAAATACTACCAACAATATCCACAATATTATCTTTCAAAGTCTCTCCAACAAATCTTCTCCTCTTGAGAACAATCTCTCCCTTTTAGTCTCAAACTTATTTTTCATGTGGCTATCTCTCCCCCTTTGACATCAATGACAAAGGTACATATATGCACTAAGTCATAGAAGCCAAAAACTGAATACCAACTGAACAACATACCTCACAAGACTAACTACTCCCCCTGAGTAGTAGCCACCAAAACATCAATCGAAATCAATAATAATCTTTGTAAGGACATTGGGTTGATGCACATCAATGCATCTCTAGCTCTGATAAGGAGGGGAAATCACCCCAAGATTACCTTGGAGATACTCAAAATTATCCTTTGGAAAAGGCTTCATGAAGATATCTACAATATGCTCTATAATAGATACATATTCCAATCTGACTTCTTTTTCACTAATCTTATCTTTCAAGAAATGATATTTTATAGATATATATGTTTTTTCTTTTAATGTAACATGGGATACTTTGAAATAGTGATAGCACTTGAGTTGTCACAGTACATAACAATAGGCTCATCAATAGTTACTCTGATATCTTTCAACATTTTCTTTATCCATATCACTTGTGTGCAATTAACAAAAACAAAAACATACTCAGCCTCGACACTAGATTGTGATATAAATTTTTTCTTTTACTTGACCATGAAACTAACCTCTTTCCCAAGAATAATGCTCCTCTATTTGTACTCTTTTTTTCATCCACATTATCTTCCCAATCCACAACAATAAAAGAACTCAATGTGAAATCATTATCCTTACCATACAACAAACCATAGTCAATTGTTCCTTTCAAGTATGAATATTCTTTTCAATGCCACAACATGAGAGTCTTTCAGATCTACTCAAAATCTAGCTACAATGCAAACTACATTCATAATGTCAGGTCAATTTTATATCAAGTAAAATAATTCATCGATCATAGATCTAAATTTGATTTGATTTTCTTTAGGTGAATCATCATCCTTTGTTAATTTTCAATTGGTAACCATAGGAGTACCAACTAGTTTTGAATATTCCATACCAAACTTCTTCAACAATTCTTTCACATACTTGGATTGAGATATGAAAATACATTTTTCTGATTCTGTAATTTACAGACCAAGAAAGAATTCCATCTCACCTATCATGGGCATCTCAAACTCTTTTTGCATCTCATTAGAAAAATCTTTACTCAACTTATCATTACCACCAAAATGATATAATCCACAAAGACTTCAACAATCAAAATATTATCATGATCAATTTTGAAGCACAAGTTACTGTCAACAATACCTTTATTGAATCCAAGATTTAAAAGCTACTTATTAAATCTTGCATACCAGGCTCTAGGGGCTTATTTAAATCCATACAATTCTTTCCTCAATTGGTAAACCATGTCATTCTGATCAGTCAAAGGAAACCCATTAGGCTACTCAACATAAAATTCCTCTTCCAAGTCTCCATTAAGATATGCATATTTAACATCCATCTGATATACCTTGAAATTTCTGTAAGTAACATATGCAAGAAACATTCTAACAACTTTAATTTTGGCAAAAGGAGAAAAGGTCTCCTCAAAGTCAATACCTTCCATCTGTGAATAACCTTTACAAACAAGTTTGGCTTTATTGTGAACCATGTTAGTCCTAAGATTAGATTATTGAGAGGGGGAGTGAATCGGTAATCTACCAAATAATCCAGATAATTAACCTCTTGAAATTAAACCATCATTTGAAATATTAACCTTAATAAAAACACATGAAAATAATAAGCATCCAAATCCATCCACAAAATTGACACATATATTTATCTCATGGAAACCCAAATAGGGAAAAAACCATGGTGGGGATTAGTATCCACTAAATGATGTACTCTTCTAAAGTATGCTCTCTGAGGAGCTTAACATTGTTAAAAGTTACAATCAGTACTATTAGGTGCTACCCGATTAAGGGATTTACCTTAGGCTTGTTAGGACCTTCACCCTATTAAGAGTATCCTTTCTAGAGGCCTTTAAACACTTGTTAAAGTGTCACCTTGGTAGAGGATTTACAACAAAGACATGTTAGGAACTACCGTGTTATGTGATTTAACCTGCTGCAACTGTTAGGGAAAAATGTAAACAATGATCTATGAAACAACACTACCTCTTCTTGATCAGATCCACTAAAGCACAAAATCTCTTCTCAATATACTTAAATCTTCCCTGGCTTGATCACAACTCGCACTTTGCATTACACTTGTCTAACAAGAGATCAACACATTCAACATTCAACTTCATTCATTATATACTAAAATTTTAAGTCCACCACCTTGATCAAACCCTAAAATAGAATTTCAAAACATCCCACTCAAATCCAATGCACCACATAAAAAAATTAAATGCTCAAAACATATTTCCAAGACCGCATCGGAAAATACAATGATTTACATAGGATTTTGTGTCAAGGAGTCAAACATGTTTTGACCAAACACAAGCTTCTTCAAGAATCTTCTCCACATACTAGCACTGAGCAATGTGATGCCAGATCATCACCTCCAATCATGAAGACATGTCACCAGATCATGAATAACTCAAATGATTCTACAAAAACATCAATATAGATTACCAATGAAAGATTTATCAATTGTCACTCAAGAACACAAATATTGTAACTTGTTAACAACTCTGTCTCTTCTCACCGATCATCTATCCTTCACACATGTCACTAAAATTAGTTGTAGTTGCAACTGTAGCATATGAACATTTTTTACCACCATATCATGTGACCACATCACAATATATAACAAATGTTTGACAAGACATTCAAATCATCTATCACCTGTCATTAAATGTTCTAGTAGTTCCATTGCTATACTTCGATTGATCATAACTTCCGCATAAGATCACTTCAGCAGTATCGGTCAAGCACTAGACATCCAAAGACACACCTAAGTCTCTCATAAAGATAGCAACCATTGAAAATCACTTCAACTCATCATTCATCACAACTATTCTTGGAAAAATACTAAGAAGACAAAGTCAATACATTATATCAATGACAACATAATATCTGATCATCCTGTAATCAAATCTACATCATGAAATCTCTAAAACCCACTTACCATCTTAGCATCAGATTTTCCAACAATATCCCCCTTTGGCATTGATAGAAACGCTCATTTCCTATTTATGGTAACACTCTATTCCTTAGTAGACCACTTCAACATGAAACATTATGCATAGAAATGTTTACACTTTTGTTTTTCATATGTTATGCAATTACTCATCCTTTTTCATATATACATTCTCCCTTAGCATACATTATCCCTTAACATAAATTATCCCCCTTTGATAACAATGCCAAAGGCATCAATCACACCTGATATCTACTCTATTTTTCCTAACTTCATAGACTTCTCCCCCTAAGCAGTAGCCCCACAACATCAATCCAATCATAAATATATTCAAGGAATACTCTTCTTCTAATTCAACTCAGATAGGGGAATGGCCCCCAACCTACCTCTTAGATACTCAAATGCATCCTTAAGTAATGGTTTAGTGAAAATATCAGCAACCTTCTCCTTAGTTAGCACATACTCAAACCTTACTTCCTTGTCATGTACCTGTTGTCTAAGAAAATGAGATTTGATAGCTATATGCTTAGTCTTAGAGTGCATCACCAGGTTCTTTGAAATATTAATAGCACTTGTATTGTCACAATAGATAACCAATAGTTCAGTTACCTTCTCCTGAATTCCTTCCAGAATCTGCTTGATCCATACTACTTGCGTACAATTAATTACAACAGCTACATACTCAGCTTCAACTATTGATTGAGATATGCAATTTTGCTTCTTACTTGTCCAGAATACAAGCCTCTCACCAAGAAAGAATGCACCACCACTTGTGCTCTTCTGATCATCTACATTACCTGCCTAATCATCATCAGTAAACACATTTAAAGATAAATCACTTTTATGTCCATACCATAGACCATAATATGTTGTCCCCTTAAGGTATCTGAAGATTCTCTTAACTGCAATCAAATGAGATTCCTTAGGATTAGAAGAAAATCTTGCCACTAATCCAATTTCCCGTGCTATGTCTGATATGTTATGCACTACATACTGCAACTTAGTGATCATGGACCTATAAAGTGTCTTTTCCACCTCTTTAGAATCATCTTTCTTTGATAATTTGCAACCAGTTACCATAGGGGTACCAACCAGTTTTGAGTCTTCTAGCCCAAAAGTATTCAATATTTCCCTTACATATTTGGACTGACATATGTAGATACCATCTTTCATCTGTTGAACTTTCAATCCAATGAAGAATTTGATCTCACCGATCATAGACATCTCAAATTATTTACTCATCTCATCTATAAATGATCAACTCATCTCTTCATTGTCACCAAAAATAATATCATCTATAAATATCTCTGCAATCAAAAATCTTTTATCTTTCTCAATCTTCAAATACACATTATTGTTATCACTATTCCTGATGAAACCAATCTGAATCACATATGAATGCAATATTTCATACCATGCTCTAGGTGCTTTTTTCAATTCATACAAATATTTTTGTAATTTGCACACCATGTTATTACCTTCTAAATTAGCGAATCCTTTAGGTTTCTCAATGTATACTTCTTCTTCCAAGATACCATTAAGAAAAGTTGACTTAACATCCATTTGGTATACCTTGAATCCTTCATAAGAAACATATGCAAGTAATATCCTTACACCTTCAAGTCTAGCCAGAGGAGGAAATTTTTCACCATAGTCCAGACCTTCCACTTGTACATATCCTTTGCACACCAATCTTTCCTTGTTCCTTACCACTTCACCTTTCTCATCCATCTTGTTTCTGAAAATCCACTTCGTACCAATCACATTCTTATCCACTAGTCTAGGCACTAAAGTCCAAGTTTTTTTCTTCTCAGTCTGCTCCAATTCTTCTTCCATATATTTTACCCAATATTCATATTTCAATTCATTTTTAATATTTTTAGGCTCAAATTCATTTAACAAACAAGTACCTTCTCTTTCCTTTCTTCTTGTTAACACACCAACATTTCTGTCACCAATAATTTGATCAGGGGAATGATTCAACTTTACATATTTAAGCACTACTGGTTCAGTTCTAGGACTCTCTTCAACCACTGGTATCGATTCCTCCTCATTGAATTGTCTATCTTGATTTTCAACATCTTGTTCCAATAGTTGTACATAAACAAACCCTTGATATTTTTCACGTTCCTTCTTGCTAGATTCATCATTTTTTCTTAGAAAATTCATCAATTCTTACACTAGCACTTTCCACTATCTTATTTGTTCTTTTGTTCAAAAAATTGTAGGCTTTACTCTTAGAGGAGTATCTTACGAATATACCCTCATCACTTCTTGGGTCAAACTTTCTTGTATTTTAATCTCTCTTTATATAACATCTACTCCCAAATTTTTTGAAATAACTCACATATGGTGATCTACCATACCATAGCTCATAGGGATTTTTTTTGTACCTTTTTTCAACTAAACTCTATTCATAGTGTAAACAACAGTGCTCACTGCTTCTCTCCATAATGTCCATGCAACACATTTTTGAATGATGAATTTCCTACCACAATCAATGATAGACTTGTTTCTTCTTTCAGCAATAGCATTTTTTTGAGGTGTTCTAGGAGCTGATATCTGTCTTTTAATTCCCCGTTCTTCACAATATGCAGTAAACTCATTTGAAGTAAGCTCACCCCCTCTGTCAAATCTAAGACATTTTGGGGTCTTACTGATCTCCTTCTCCACTCTAGCTTGGTAGATCTTAAACATGTGAAAAGTTTCACATTTGTCTCTTAAAAATATAACCCACACCATTCTAGAGTAATCATCAACAAGCAACATGAAATATCTATTACCATAGAAACTCTGAGTTCTCATTGGACCACACAGATCAGTATGAAACAGATCTAAAATATTTCTAGAAGAATAATTTTTACTGATGAAACTAGAACTAGTTAACTTCCCAAGCTGACATTCTTTACACATTACAGTGTCAGGGTTCACTAGGTTTGGAAAACCTCTCACTGTCTTCATCTTACTAACTTTGATCAGGTTATCAAAATTTACATGAAAAAACCTCTTATGCCATAACCAACAATATTCTACCTTAGCAATCAGACAAATTTTAGTAGTAGAATTCAGATGGAACAAGTTACCTCTAGTTTTTTCACCGGTAGAAATCAATTCTCTTGATTTCCCAATAATCCTGCAACTACCTCCATTGAACTCCAATCTGAAACCTTTTTTATTCAACTGAGAAATACTTAAGAAATTATATCTTAGACCATCAAACCAATAGACATCATCAAAAATTATTTTATCATTCAAAACAATAGATCCTTTACCTTTTATCATACAAGGAGTATCATTCCTGAATCTTACCGAGCCTCCAAAATAATCTTCCATATTGATGAATTTTCTTCTGTCACTGGTCATGTGATGAGTGTACACGCTATAAATGATCTAGTTACCACTATGATTTATGTTAGAAACCAAATATTTCTCACCTTCTTCTAAGAGGTCTTCCTTTACTGCTACAAACACAAATTCTTCTTCATCTCTTCATATTCTTCATCGGTAACGCATTCCTCAGCTAGGTAGCACATTTTCTTGTTCTTATCCTTGAATCTTCTTGGTTTCTCCTTTGTGTCATTGTCAGGACATCTAGATTCAATGTGTCCAATTTTGTTACATGAAAAGGACTTCAAAGGCAACTTACCTTTATATTTACCTTTTCCTCTAGGTATCCTTCTAGCAAACAAACCTTCCAATTCCTCATGTTCTCTTTCTTCAAACAAGATAGATTCACACTCATTAGAGTAACATGCTGAAGAGTTATTAGATATGTCCTTTCCTTTCCTAGATGGTGCAAGAGTCAATGATGACTTGAAAGCAGCTTCAACTTTAGGCATAATATTATCATAATTGCTTAAGTCAAATGCAGTTAATTTCCCTATTAATGCATCAAGAGTAACAGTAAAAGTTCCTAGAGATCTAAGCTCTTGAATAACTAAAACCCTAATAGCATACTAAGGAAATAGAGTTCTCAAAATTTTTCTTACCACATTCTCCTCAAGAAGAGTACCACCAATACCTCAGATAGCAACAACAACTTCTTTAATTATCTGATTGTATTGCTCAATATTTTCATTTTCTTGCATCCTCATACCATCATATTTTCCTCTCAAACTATCAACCTTTTCCTTCTGCACATGTGGATCTCCCCCATAGACAGTTTTCAACTTTTCCCACATCTCATAAGCAGTATCCAAGTCTTTGATATTAACATATTCTACATCTGAACTAGTACTAGTAATAGCTTCCATAGTATGTTCTAATCATATCTTCAATTGATCTAAAGTCAGGGTTCCTAAAGGGACAATATACTTATTCTCCACATGTTCCCAATACTGATCACCCATACATTTAAGATAGAGCTTCATCCGATGACACCATACTGAGTAGTTCTCTCTTTTGAATTTAGGATATTCCTTTCTCATCATCTTTAGATCTTTACCTCAAGTTGTTAAGATTCACCAAAAAAAAGGACCGAAGCTCTTATACCAATTGTTAGTCCTAAGAACTAATTACTGAGAGGCGGGGTAAATCAGTAATCTACCAAATAATCTAAATAATTAACCTCTTGAATTTAAACCAACATTCACAAGATAAGGTTACCTTAATAAAAATAAATAAAAATTACAAGCATTCAAATCCATCCACAAAATTGACACATAGATTTATCTCATGGAAACCCAAATAGGGAAAAAAGCACGGTGGGGATTAGCACCCACTAAATGATGTACTGTTCTCAAGTACACCCTATGAGGAGTTGAACCCTATTAAAATTTACAATCAACATTGTTAGGTGCTACCCAGTTAAGGGATTTACCTTAGGCCTGTTAGAACCTTTACCTTGTTAAGAGTAGCTTTGTTAGAGGAATTTAAATACTTCTCAAAGTGGCACCTTGTTAGAGGATTTACAACAAAGATCTGCAAGGATCTAACCTGTTAAGGGATTTAACCTATTGCAACTTTTAGGGAATAAAAAAAACAAAGATCTATGAAATAACACTACCTCTACTTGATCAGATGCACTGAAGCACAAAATCTCTTCTTAGTATACTTAAATATTCTCTGGCTTGATTGCAACTCACACTTTGCACCACACTTGTCTAACAAGCGATCAACACATTCAACCTTCAAATTCATTCATTATATACTAATATTTTAAGTCCACCACCTTGGTCAAACCCTAAAAGAGAATTTCAAAACATCCCACTCAAATCCAATGCATCACATAACAAAATTACATGCTCAAAATATATTTCCATGACTACATCAGCTAATACAATGATTTACATAGGATGTTGTGTCAAGGAGTCAAACATGTTTTGACCAAACACAAGATTCCTCAAGAATCTTCTCCACACACTAGCATCAATAAATGTGATGCCAGATCATCACCTCCAATAATGAAAACACATCATGAGATCATGAATAAATCAAATGATTCTACCAAAACATCAATACCGATCATCGATCAAAGATTTATCAACTAACACTCAAGAACACAAATACTCTAACCTGTAAATTGTTGCCCCACTTTTGGTCTACATACCTTTCAGACACAGTGGATGTTTAATGTGTAGTAGTGATCTTGAAATCTTTGTGTAAGTCCTGAGTCTAAGTCTAGCTATCCTCTTAGGATAGGAGGCCTTTAATGGATTTCCCTAAATTGCCTTCTCTTTTGCGAGCCAGAGGGAATTTGTATCTGAAATCATGTTTCATTGGGTAGGTTAAGTTCCCAAATCCGGTAAAGGTCATGTTTCAAAGGATTCTAACATTGGTTCTATATGTAGTTGAAGTATTTTTCCTTAACATACCCTTTTGCAGCTTTGGCAAAAAATTGGTTTTGAGCTTCTCCTTGGCAGAAAATCACCTGCAGAGTGCATTTTCTGCAACAAACATAATTTAAAGTACCAGAGGTCAGTGGAAGTTGAAAATGAGAGATTTGGGAAAAATAAAGCTTTGGGCATTCAGATCAAATCTATTTTAAGCAAAAGGAATGGTTGAACAAGGAATAATTCAAGATGCAAGCTTAATGGCGGAAAAGCGGGAAATGGCTTCTCCGCTACTCCAACAGGCGGGTTTTGACCTGCGGAGTACATTTTCTGCCAAATCATTTTATGGAAGAACTTTAAAGAAGAATCAACCTCATGAGTGATCTAGGGTATAAAGAAAGCTGATGACATCAAGACATACCATTTTAGCATCTCAATGAGATAAAATTATCCTTCAACAGATTTTTGAGGAGAGAAAACTCCAAAGGCATTTCTCCGCCGAAAGGGAAGCGAAAAAGTAATTTTCTGCTACGTCCAGAAAGTTACTGTTACGGTTACTAAAGTGAAAATATGTTTCTTAATGACCCATGGGGGTAAAAGTAATTAATTCAAATAAAGCCATTTTACTTCATAACAGACTCTTTCATTAATGTCTTAGTATTTTCATTCATGTGGCGCGGGAATTCGGCCGTTAAATGATAAGAATTCAAAATTTATAAAGTCAGCATAGTATTCCAAACATGAGCTACCATTTTTTTGATGAATTGTCCGAATTTGAAATTCTTAGCAATAGTTGTTCATTGCTCTTACACTTCTGAGAGATATACTTCATTCTCAAGTCATAATCAGTTGAAGTATGGCCACTAGATTTACGGGATTTAATGGGATGAATGGCATCACATCTGATTGGCATAAGATTATAGACACCTCCTTGAAGTTCTTTGATATGTGGAACTTTTAGAGCAGACTGAAGGCAGACCAGATACACCCTGTCATTGAGAAGTTAAAGGAGAGCAGGTTGGTGGAAGTTTCCAGTTTTCCTATTGTCGTTCAAGCTCCTGAGCTTGTTTGAGAGTGCATAGCCAAAGGTTCATCTCAGCCAGTCGGTGGAGGTGATGAGCCTCCTGAGAAAGATATCCAACCAAAGAAGACTTATGGAGAGAGCCCACTTCCAGAAATCGATTCGACAGAAGAAGTAGTTTCTACAGACCTGACCAAGCCTACAGAAGAGCCCACTAAAGGTGCAGGACCTAAAAAATCAACTAAAGCTAGTGCTGTAGATACAAAAGTTGACACTTTGACCCAAGATACTTCAAGACAAGGGTCCCCTATTTTAGTAGAGGTGGGTGAGGATACCTCCAATACCTCAGCCACAGAATCGGATGAGAGGTTTGAGAAGAAACAAGAAGCTGATCAAGTCATTAGATTAGTTTCCTCCTCTCCTACATCAGTAAATCCATTTGCTTCCAATCCTAAAGCTACTCCTCTAGTCATCAGGAAGCTCTTCATAGAAGAGTTGGTTTCTACTTCCAAAGTTACTAGTGCTGAATCCTAGATAGAACATACTCTAGAGCATAAAAGAAAGAGAGCAGAGGAAGAGACTTCCATCAAAGATACTCTCTCACAGGCCTTGCAACCCAACACTACAATGGGTAAAGAAAATAAAGTAAAGACAATGTCTACACTGGGCCGAGATCCTAAAATAGGGCATTTCACTATGGAGATGGCCAAGCCTACAAAGGAAGGCAGAATCGAAGATATGACTGCCTCCAATTTTTAGTTGCACTCGTTTGACATGGGGCTTTATCGGAATGACATCAAGGTAGACTGGTGGAATTCCACCAATGTGGTAATAGAAGAAGAGATTGGGGAGCTCAAAACTACTAAAGTTCAACTTAAAGCAGAAGTAGCTGAGCTAACTAATTTCATGAGACAACTCATCACTCCAATAGCAAGTATTCCTGGTGCCCAGACCACTTTTGATCCTAGTGCTGCAGAGAACCGATCCATCCTAGAAAGGTTACAAGAGGACAGACACTTTGGATAGATCGGAAAGAGGTGGATTGAGAGGCTTGAATCTGAGGGACTAGTAGTTGTCAAGAAACTGGGTAACGCTCTCCTAAGGCTGGAAATAGAAAGGAACAATATTGAAAAGATTTTGTAGAATCTCGCATCAGAGAGAGTGAGATGTCAAGAATGCATAATAATGTTGCACATGGTGGTTAAAGTGAAGACCAAGGAGGCATTAAATGCCAAGATCTTATAGAAAGGAGATGAGCCTTTGATCAAATGGCTCCAAAGCCTGGAATTTAAAATTGAGATGATCATCCAAGCTGAAACAAGGTTGCAGCAGACAGATGTGAAGATCAAGGAAGAGCAAAACAAAGATTTTAAACTCCTTCAAGGTCTACATGCAGAATCACAGAAAAGCATTCAGGGAAAAGAAATGATTGGATTGGCTAGCATGCAAAAATCATTTTCTGATTATGTGCATAAGTTGGCAGAATAGTCTTCCACCCATTTGGACAAAGTGCCAGAACTCAAACAATTGAGTGGATGCATCTTTAAAGCCATGGAAGACTTGAAGGATCATACGGATGCAATCAAGAGCCTGGCCAAAGAACATTCCAGATGGCTCATCAGATATACCAATGTCCATCTCAATAGGCATGAAGAGTTCATCCCAATCATTACAGCTATCACCGCCTATAGGGCTAAATTAGACAAGGGGAAGTAACCAAAGCTTAGATAGATTCCCTCTTGTGCTAAATTTTGATAGTATTATAATGGATAAACTTTTCTTTGTCATTTTTGGTTAGGGAAGTTGAACTGTTTCAGTTAGCCCTTTTTGTAATAGTCCAACTCTAGAACTCTATATGTATTATTTTCAAAATCAATACAAAGGTCGGCTAAATTTTGGTGTGAAAGATAGCATTTTGCTGAGTCAAATTTGTATGTCTGAATGCCATTTCTTTAACTTCTCCACTGTAATTAATTTATCTATCTATTAAATTAAAATTTTTCTTTGGAATTAGATTTACAGTTTGTGGTTGAACCATAATTCTGTATTATGATTTGATACAATTAATTAGCGGGAAATCTGGTGTTATTCTAAGTCTGGGAGATGTCCTTGTGAAATAGATTGATTCATTGTCATTTCATCATTAAATCTTTGAAGTCTTTCATTTGCATTTTCATTATCGGTTGTTGCATTACCAATTTTAAGGATTCATATGATCGATGAAGTCTTGAAATTGGCTAAAGTTAGAATTAAATTTATCCTGCCTGCAATATTTCATGTCTAGGTTTAGCTTGATTTACCTCTTTTGTTCTCGGGTCAAGAACATACCACTGTTAGAATAGGAAGGATCAATATTCATTGAAGATCATTTACTTAAGGGATTTGTACCTTTAAATTCAAAGGGAAATTAGTTGCAATCACAATTTCCCAATTGTTGTATTCAATTGTTCTTAATTATTTGGGTATTCTAGTGTTATAGAAAAAAAAGACAATCTATTTACCAACAAATTTTTGGTGACTCTGCTAGGGAGACGGACAGTCATTCTACCAGAAAAATACCATGAAGAAAGATGGTTCTTCCCCATGAAAACAAGATTCCTATTCTCCAACTGAATCTTGGATTCCAAGACGATCAAGAGGATCTCATTTCCTCACTGAATAATTTTGTATGGAAATACACGAGAAACACTGAACACTATAGAAACGCTAGTCAAGTGGTAGAGCACAAAGAAGCTAGAACAGAAGCACTTAAAGAAGCCATCCAAAGGAGAAATATGAGAAGGGCATGATGCCAAGAAGAGCATGAAGCCAGACTAGAAGACTAGTTAGAACCTTGGAGCCCAAGAGGTTTCTTAGGAGTGCAAAGAAAGAAGGTGGTATAGACCTAGTTTTTGAGAGAATTGCAAACCTTGATTTCTCTCTACTTGAAGTACCCCGTCAAAAGAACAGAAATACTAAGAGAAAAAGTAGACCTCCTTCACCTCCCAAACAATCAAATCTTTTTTCTACCACTTGTCAAGTGTTAACTTTGCACAGAGTAGTTTCTCCTCCCGCTGTTAATCTAACACCCTATCTACCTCCGGTAGTTATGGTGCTTCCTTGGGCCACTACAACTGGACCATTGCAATTAACAGCATATAATCCCCTTCCCTCAGGTTCAAGAAAAAATTTCCCTAAATTTTCTAGAGATGGGAAAGCATCTACAGACGAACACATTATTTCATTCTTTATTCAATTAATATCTTAGCAGTGCGAGAAGAAGATGTGGTCATCAGATTATTCATTGAAACCCTTGTTAAAGGTGCTAATGATTGGTTTCACCACTTACCCATTCCTCTATCACAGATTGGGCCTCCATGAGTGCTGTCTTTGAGAGAAGATTTAAAAATGAACATGCACTATTGACACAATTGACCTCCATCAACAAAGAGCCTTCTATTAGTATGAGAGATTTTGTGGCTAAATTCAACAAGCTTGTGAATCGCATCCCAACAGCTGACAAGCCTACTGCCAGGAATTTGAAAACATTTTTCATAATTTCTATGCCTCCTGACATCAGTTATGATCTGAGGAGAACAAATCTAGCCACTTTAGACCTTTCCCAAAGGACTGGGGTGGAGTTAGAAGACCATGTGATATCGACGGGAAAATGGAAAAGAGAGATACAATCTAGAGCCAGTACTAGTAACACCACATCATTAGATGAGATGATTCAAAAATTATCAAATGAATTCATCGCCTTCAAGAGGAAGCTTCCTAGATTTAATAATCCCTATCAGAAAAACTTTTAAGAGCAGCTGGAAGAAACAATGAAGGGAGGAATGCAGATGGAAATACATTATAGTTGACTGCTCCACCACAGAGGTTAGCCATAGAAGCTCCTCCTAAAAGGGGAAACATGTGTGCCTTCCATTTAACTATAGATCATGATGGAGAAAGATGTCCCGATGTAGCTCATGCTTGGAAAATACATCAGATTGACGAAAGGAATGTTGGAGTGTCTGGAGCTGAACCAGATTAATATTCACATGGTGACTCTGAAAACTTATATTTATAGTATGAATCAGATTCAGAACAGGGAGAAACATGTTATGCTACCATAGATGGGACCTCCTATACAGTCTTAACCCAGAGTCAGAAAGATAAAGGCCCCACTTCCACATCTCCACCAAAGAATAATGAGGCATCTACTTCCAATTCTAAGGAGGCAAATCAAGGAGTAAGGATTATACAGCTAGGTAAGGAGCAAAGCTCTTTTGACATTATTCAATTTTGTAGAGATTCTAGAATTCAAATTTCCCCCATAGACTATCTTAATTCTAATCATGTAGAACTACAAAAACTAGTAGATTGATGTAAAGAGGTGAATCAGAATGTAAATCAAAATGCCATGACTACCATAGAAAATGAGTCTATATTTGCAGACCCAATTGAGCAAGGTGAGCCATCTGTGCTGGCTACTTTCCCAGGCCAAAATCTTGACCCATTCTATGTGTGTATATTAATGGTTGCAAGCTAAGCAATTGCATAATAGACTTTGGAGCCTCAGACAATGTAATGCGATCAAATGTAGCTAAAGCCTTGGGACTTACCCTCACAAAAGCCCATGGTAGGTGTTACTCTATGGATTCCAAATAAGTACCCCTGGTTGAGAAAATCAAAGATGCCCAAGTGGCTCTAGTAGCACATCCTGAGAAGAAAATGATGTTAACAATACTTGTTGCTGATATACCTACTAGTTATGGTTTGTTGCTAAGAAGGAGTTTCTATAGAGACCTGGGAGGGGAAATAAAGCTAGATTGGTCTCAAGCTCTAATCCCAGTCAGTAACTAAAAGATAAAACTGGTCCCAGAAGAAAAAGCTAAGTTTACAGTCTTGAAATCAGATGACCCTAAAGCCCAAATTATGTTTCGGGAATTAGAATTTGGCAATTATATGTTGTTTACAGATGATCATGATGAGGAAATTGAACTCAGGGAAGAAGGAGATCAATTTTCCACTGAGGAAACACCATCAGAAATATGGACCCTCAAATTTGACAGTAGTTGTGCATCATCGGGATCTAGTGCACATGTGGTCTTAATATCACCAAATGGAGTATGTGAGCCCATGGATTATAAATCAGAGTTTAGGAACACCAACAATACTGCCAAGTATGAAGCCTTGCTTCTAGGAATTATTGCCGCAAAGGAGAAGGGTGTGAAAATATTGAGAGCCCGAGGTGACATGGAGTTAATCGTGCGCCAAGTCAAGAATCAATACTCTGTAAAAATCACAGATTAAAAAATTACAAGAATAGAGTATGGGATGAAATAGAAGCATTGGATGTGTTCTTTATTGAATCTATACCAAGAGAATTAAATTCCAAGGCAAACTCTTTAGCAGTGTCAGCCTCATTACTCCTCCCTCACCTAGAGTTCAAGGATACGAAGTACCAAGTAGAGGTTGTGTATCGACCATCTGTGCCTGATAATGTAGAAGATTGGCAAGTGTTTGAAGATGAGAAGAGCCTCCTCCTCTTTTTGGAGAGTGGTGGAAACTTCCATAAAGATGCTCCTGGTGATCATAAGGAAAACTATCATGAAAAATGGAAGAAGGACAAGTCAGAGGTCATCCAATTACAAGGCAATATCATCCCTCCCCACTTGGTTACACTTGAAAAAATCTTCAATAGACATGATACTTTTGTTAAGAAGAAGAGAATTGAAAGAGGTCATACCACTGGTGAGTATGAAGGAATTAATATCAGAAGTGAAAAGGACCCCAAGATGATCAATATCAGGAGATGTTGCACTGAAGAAGAAAGGGAAGAGGCCAAGAAACTCTTCCTGGAATATCAAGATGTTTTCTCCTGGAGTTATGAAGATCTGAAAATCTTTATGAACGATAAATTCAAACACCAAATTCCCTTAAAACCTGAGGTTGCCCCATTCAGGCAAAAACAAAGGAATTACAATCCCAAAGTTGATGCAATATTTAGGGAAGTTGATAAAATGCTTAAAGCAAGGATTATCTACCCTATTCATCACTCTACCTAGGTGGCGAATATAGTACCTGTGAGGAAGAAGAATGAACAAATAAGGATTTGTGTAGACTTCAAAAATCTCAATCAGTCCTCTTTGAAAGACAACTACACTCTTCCCAACATGGATCATCTATTGTAGACCGTAGTTGGAGCTAAGATGATGTCTATGTTAGACAGCTTCTTGGGGTACAACTAGATAGAAGTGGAGAAAGCAGACCCGCATAAAATAGCTTTCACTACTCCATGGGGCACTTTCGCATATCACAGGATGCCATTTGGGTTGATCAATGTCAGGGCAACCTTTCAGAGAGGTATGTATATTTCTTTCAGTGATATGAAGAACAAAATAATTGGTATGTATCTGGATGACCTTACTGTGTTTTCCAGAAAAAGGGTAGATCATATAAATGATTTAAGGAGAGTATTGCAAAGGTGTAGAGAGGACAGGGTTTCACTGAATCCCAAAAAGTTAGTTTTCTATGTGACTGAAGGGAAATTGCTGGGTCACATTGTCTCCCAGGAAGGCATAAGAATTGATCCATAAAGAGTGAGAGCAATCCAGAAATTATGCTTACCTATGAGCAAAACAGGAGTGAAATCATTTTTTGGTTAGGTAAACTTTCTCAGGAGGTTCATCCCAGATTTTTTTGAGATTACCAAATGCATATTGGACATGATGAAAGGAAATGTAAGTTTCAAGTGGAACGACTCTGGTAAACAAGCTTTCAAAAGCATAAAGAATGCCACAGCCAATGCCCTGGTGTTATGTCATCTAGATTACAAGAAGGATTTCATAATTTATTGTTATTCTTCTTAACACACTCTATCAACCATCCTCATGCAGGAGAATGAGGAGGGAGTTCAAGCTCCCATCACTTTTATGAGAACACCTCTGAAAAATCATGAGCTGAGATACCCTCAGACTGAAAAACATGCTTTCACAGTAGTAAAAGCTTTAAATAATTTCAGATTGTACATTTTACACTTTCACTCCCTTGTATATGTGCCTGACATTGTCGTAAAAATCATATTGACTCAGCAGGACGTGGGATGTAATAACAGAGGAGCATGGATGGCTAAGACTTAGGAATATGACATAGAAATCAAGCCCACCAAGCTGGTGAGAGGAAATGCACTATGTAAAGCGATGGCAGAAAACCAAGTGGACGAAGACCCTGAAAACACACAATTGGTCCTAGCAGTAAGTATGTAAGATCCCTGGTTTGAAAATATTATGTATTTCTTGACATACGATGAATGTCCTGAAGGATTGACTTCGAAGCAAAGAAGAGAACTAAAACTGAAAGCTTCTAAATATATAATTTGGGAAGATAGATTGTATAATAAATCTATAGATGGAACTTTCCTTCAGTGTGTTGACAAACAACGACAAGAGAAGTTGTTAAGGGTGTTTCATGATGAAGCTTGTAGTGGACATTTCTCCTCATCAATTCCTGCATTCAAGATATTGATACAGTGCTATTACTGGTCAAGAATGTTTAGAGATGCATATCATTGGGTAGCGAGATGTGAGAAATATAGAATATTTACTTGCAAACCACAGTTAGCAGCACTACCCCTTAGACTAGGGATAATTGAAGGTCCTTTTCAACAGTGGGGTCTTGATTTTATTGGTCCTATGAATCCCATGTCTAGTGCAGGCCATACCTACATAATCACTGCAACTGTCTACTTCACGAAATGGGTGGAGGCGAAAGCAACCAAGAAAACTACTTCAGAGGTAGTATGTGAATTTATCAAAGAGAACATCCTGGTAAGGTTTGGTGTGCCTGTTAAGTTAGTTATGGATAATGACGCATACTTTTCTTCTCAGGAAATCACCAAATTTTGTTTTGAGTATGGAATTATGATCAGTCACTCATCTGACTATTTCCCTCAAGGAAATGGTCAAGCTAAGTCCAGTAACAAAAATTTGGTGAGCATCATGAAAAAGATTGTAGCAGACAACCAGAGAACTTGGCACAAGAAAATCTATGAAGCCCTCTGGGCAGATAGAGTGACTCCTAAAAGAGAAATTGGTGTATCCCCTTTTGAACTTGTCTATAGGATTGAAGCCAGTCTTCCATTGCCACTAGAACTAGCGACTTGCAAACTGAGAAAAGTAGTAGAAGATGGTATATATGAAGATGATTTAGAAAAGAGGATAATGTACCTAAACAAACTTGAAGAAGAAAGAGAGAAAATGGTAGATCATATCACACAACATCAAATGCATGTGAAGAACTTGTTTGATAAAGAGAGCAGACCCCAGAAATTTATGGAGGGAGATATGGTGTTGTTATGGGACAAATGCAGGGCACCCAAAGGTATGCATGGGAAATTTGAAACGTTGTGGAAAGGACCCTTTAAGTTCCAAAAATAATTTGAGAGGAATTATTTTAAATTGACCTATCCAGATGGTGAAGCACTACCCCTAACATACAATGGTTAGGACTTGAAGTTGTATCAGATCTAAATTTAAAACAAGTAACCCCTATATTGTACCATAGTTACGTTTAGTTCCTACTTTTGTTTTCTTTAGTTAGGTTTCCTTTATGTTTTCCTTTTCATTTCTTTCTTTAGCTTTGTTGTGAGCCACCTTTTTATTGAGCTTTGCGAAAGCAGATATTTGAGTTCCTTTCTTGGACATGTGAATGTCCAAGTCCCTAGACAGAGCTAGTTGTTGCCCCACTTTTTCTCTACATACCTTTCAGAAATAGTGGATGTTTAATGTGTAGTACTGATCTTGAAATATTTGTGTAAGTCCTGAGTCTAAGTCTAGCTATCCTCTTAGGCTAGGAGGCCTTTATCAGAATTCCCTAAATTGCCTTCTCTTTTGTGAGTCAGAGGGAATTTGTATCTGAAATCATGTTTCATCAGGTAGGTTAAGTTCCCAAATCTGGTAAAGGTCATGTTTCGAAGGATTGTAACATTGGTTCTATATGTAGTCGAAGTATTTTGCCTTAACATACCCTTTTGCGGCTTTGGCGGAAAATTGGTTATGAGATTCTCCTTGGTGGAAAATCACCTGCAGAGTGTGTTTTCCACAACAAACATAATTTAAAGTACCAGAGGTCAGTGGAAGTTTGAAACGAGAGATTTGCAAATAAGAAAGCTTTGGGCATTCAGATCAAATCTATTTTAAGCAAAAGGAATGGTTGAACAAGGAAGAGTTCAAGATGCAAGCTTAAAGGTGGAAAAGTGGGAAATGGCTTCTCCACTACTCCAACAGGTGGGTTTCGACCTGCGGAGTACATTTTCCACCAAATCATTTTATGGAAGAAATTTAAAGAAGAATCAACCTTATGAGTGATCTAGGGTATAAATAAAGCTGATGACATCAAAATATACCATTTTAGCATCTCAATGAGATAAAATTATCCTTCAATGGATTTTTTAGGAGAGAACACTCCAAAGGCATTTCTCCGCCGAAAGGGAAGAGGAAAAGTAATTTTCCGCTACCTCTAGAAAGTTACCGTTACGGTTACTAAAGTGAAAATATGTTTCTTAATGGCCCATGGGGGGTAAAAGTAATTAGTTCAAATAAAGATGTTTTACTCCATAACGAACTCTTTCATTAATGTCTTAGTCTTTTCATTCGTGTGGCGCGGGAAGTCAATTGTTAAACAACAAGAATTCAAAAGTTATAAAATCAACACAGTATTCCAAACAAGAGCTACCATTTGTTTGACGAATTGTCCAAATTTGAAATTCTTAGCAATAGTTGTTCACTTCTCTTGCACTTCTGAGAGATATACTTCATTCTCAAGTCATAATCAGTTGAAGTATGACCACTAGATTTACGAGAATTGATGGGATGAATGGCAGCACATCTAATTGGCATAAGATTACAGACACGTCCTTGAAGTTCTTCGATATGTAGAACCTTCAGAGCAGACTAAAGGCAGACCAGATACACCCTGTCACTGAGAAGTTAAAGGAGAGCGGGTTGGTGGAAGCTATCGATTTTCCTATTTTTGTTCAAGATCTTGAGCTTGTTTGAGAGTGCATATCCTTATATAATCTAGATACCAAGCAAATCCTCCTGCCCAATGACACAGTGCCTCTATCCATTGATTGATATTTTGTCCAAAACTCCCTACGCATTCTAGAGTAGGTTGAATATTTAGAAATGACATATAGTCAGGAAGTTGCTGAATATGGAGCAAAGAAGGTAGTGTGGAAGAAAGAAATAATGAAGTCATGGTTTCAAGAGTCGAGGAGCGCCAAATCCAAGTTGCCCAAAACATTATACGACATGAATCTAAATCTAGAGATTGTATACATCTTGGTGCTGCTCCATAAGATCCGGGGTGAGTGTGACGCACTGAACTTCGTTGAGCACCATTTCTTCTTAGTCCAGGTGATTTGTTCTCAAAACCATTTCATTGATTGGGCTCTTATGGTAAGCAAAAATATCTCCAGTGCCCTAAATAGAGCTAAGCTTCAGAATGAGTTCTACATGTCTTCATTCTTTATATATATTGGCCACAATTCAAATTTGGCCAGGGCTTCCTAGATTAGAAGACTTCCCAGATGATGTTAAAAGCTATGAATTTTTCCCATGTCTACAATTACATAATAGTTATGCTAAATATCTTAGAGTTAATGATACATTCATGATGAGACTATGCAGGGAGCTACAAGGTTGCCCAGAAAGGAGATTTTCTCCTGAAGCCATGGCTTTTATCAGCCACTTTGGGTGCTTTTTCATTCAACTTGCAGATTTCTCATATATTCATCTTGCAGGATTTGATGAATTCCCTTTGAAGTTGCCCAGATATCCTGGGGTGATCTCACAATAGTGTGTCCCACTTTTTGGGATGAAGGATTTTGGACTTTCAAAAAAATAAAAAATTGATGGCTTCGCGCGAAGTAACCTCTTCGGGCGAAGTGGTTAATAGGCTTCGCGCGAACTAGATAAAATGGGGGGTTCGGTCGAACTAGACCCAGTTTGAGTGAACCCTATGAAACAACAAAAAACAACCAAATTTTCCTATGTGGGTTCGCTTGAAGGGGGTTCGCTAGAACTCCCCCAGACCCCTTCGCGCGAAGGGCCCTAAATTGAAAATTTCCCCTCAAAAAACAAAAACCTCCTAAAAATTGTCCTTTCAAGGCCTGGGATAGGGACCAAATCAAATGTTTTTCTCAAACACATGATGCCAAATGATGCTAGTCGGAACAAGATTTCTAATGAATATAATTTTAATACATATTGAGTTTGTTATCACTTTCAAATATTACTTTAACTAAACATAGGTTGTTTGGTGATTCAACAACCTGTCTCTTCAAGGCTTTGGGAAAAATAATAAATTACAAAAAAAAAAAAATGAAAAATATGTAGGAAAAGGGTATTTGTGTTACCTTTCTATAAAAAAAATAAAATTGAATTTCAATATATACATTTCAAGTTAGAGTGATCAAAGTGACCTTATGTCTAAATTACAGTTATTGTCACTTTAGAACTTAATAAAATATGAAAGATTGATCCAAAATGAATGAAACCAATTACATCCTCTAGATATTGAAGTTATAAATATAATTTTGAAAGAATTACATCATTATCATATTTTAAAAAAAAGTTATGCTGATCAAAGTGACAGCCACTTCTTAAAATCATAGTTTTTTCACAAGAACCACTTTTCGAAGAAGGAAAAATTAATTTTAATTAATATATATATATTTTTAAATATATTTAGAAACTAGAAAGAAAATTCTAAAAGACCCTAGTTTACATCATCTTCAAATTCCTTATAGTTTTGCGGCAATAGGTGTTCAAAAATGAAGTTTTTTCTAAAAATGTTGATCTCTGTGTCAAAGTTGGCCAAAAAGTGGGACACACTATTGTGGGACCACCCCCTGATGATATGATCATGTTGGTTGAGGTAATGAGGTAGGCACTCCAAGTGAACCTAATTTGTGCTAATGCTAAGAAGAAGGTCTACGACTTCCCGATGACCATTATAGCTTATAGTTGCGCATCCTGGTCTGAGGCAAAGAATGTTCTGAAGACATTCTCAAAGAGGTTCCAGTTGGAGACATATGATGCCTTGAGGCCGCAGTATGATCCTATAAATTATGCTCGAGATTCCTTGCAAATGAGTCACGCAATTCATCATGTTGTTAATATTGAAGACTACTGGGCTAATTACAAAGATGAGTTAGAGAGTAGAGAGAGATTCTATGCCAGGTTAACCATTGAAAAAATCAAAAAGTTCAAAGTTAACATTATAGTGGAGGGGTTGGAAGATGATGGTTAGCATATGTATGATAATACATATTTGGAGAAAATAAAGCCACTCCCTATAAGCTTTGAGCCCATGCTAGGGAAATCCATTAACGAGTTGGAAACCTTAATGGGTGGGATTTACAAAAGAATAGAGCAATGGGTCGAATGGACTACAGGCATAAGGAAGAGGTCAGAAAGGAAGCCTCCTTCTCAGTGAACCTCGACAAAAGATACTTTGAGCACTGCAAAAAATTATTTAGTAACAATCCCAATTGTGGCCAAAGGTTCATCTTAGCCAGCCGATGGAGGTGATGAGCCTCCTGAGAAAGAGACCCAACCAAATAAGACCTGTGGAGAGGGTCCTCTTCCAGACATCGGGTTGACAAAAGAAGCAATTTCTATAGACCTAGCCAAGCCTATAGAAGATCCCACTAAAGGCGCAGGACCTAAGAAATTAGCTAAAATTAGTGTTGTAGATACACAAGTCAACACTTTGACCCAAGATACTCCAAGACGAGGGTCCCCTGTCATAGTAGAGGTGGGTGAGGATACCTCCAATACCTTAGCCACAAAATTGGATGAGAGGGTTAAGAAGCAACAAGAAGCTGCTCAAGTCATTAGATTAGTTTCCTCCTCTCCTACATTAGTAAATCCATTTGCTTCCAGGCCTAAAGCTACTCCTCTAGTCATTAGGAAGCTCTTCATAGAAGAGTTGGTTTCTGCTTCCAAAGTTACCAGTGTTGAATCCTGGATAGAACATACTCTAGAGCGTAAAAGAAAGAGAGCAGAGGAAGGGACTTCCAACAAAGATACTCTCTCATGGGCCTTGCAACCTAGCACCATAGTGGGTAAAGAAAAGAAAGTAAAGACAATGTCTACACTGGGTCGAGATCCTGAAATAGGGCATTTCACTATGGAGGTGGCCAAGTCTACAAAGGCAGGATCAAAGATATGACTGCCTCCAATTTTCAGTTGCAGTTATTTGACATGGGGCTTGCTTGACATGACACCAAGGTAGAATAGTGGAAGTTCACCAATGTGGTAGTAGAAGAAGAGCTTGAGGATCTCAAAACTGATAAAGTTCAACTTAAAGAAGAAGTGGCTGAGCTAACTAATTTCATCAAAAAGATCATCACTCTGATAGAAAGCATTCCTGGTGCCCATATCACTTTTAATCCTAGTGTTGCGGAGAACCAAGCCATCCTAGCCAATTTACAAGAGGACAAACACTTTGGCCAGATCGGAAAGAGGTGGATTGAGAGACTCAACTCTGAGGGACTGGTAGTTGTGGAGCAACTGGGTAACGCTCTCCTAAAGCTAGAAACAAAAAGGAATAATATTGAAAAGAATTTGCAGACTCTCACATCAAAGAGAGTGAGATGTCAATAATGTATAGTAATGTTGCATGTGGTGGTTAAAATGAAGACCAATGAGGCATTAAAGGCCAAGATATTACAGAAAGGAGATGAGCCTTTGATCGAATGGCTCCAAAGCCTGGAATTTAAAATCAAGATGATCATCCAAGCTGAAATAGGGTTGCAGAAGACAGATGTCAAGATCAAGGAAGAGCAGAACAAAGATTTTAAACTCCTTCAAGGTCGCAGAATCATAGACAAGTGGTCAGGGAAAAGAAATGATCAGATTGGCTAGCATGTAGAAATCATTTTCTAATTATGTGCATAAGCTAGTAGAAAAATCTTCCACCCATTTGGACAAAGTTCCAGAACTCCAACAGTTGAGTGGATGCATCTTTAAAGCCATGGAAGAGTTGAAGGATCAGACGGATGAAATCAAGAGCCTGGCAAAAGAACATTCCAGATAGCTCATCAGATATACCAATGTCCAGATCAATAGGCATGAAGAGCTCATCCCAATCATTACAGTTGTCACTGCCTATAGGGATAAATTAGACAAGGGGAAGTAATCAAAGGTTAGATAGATTCCCTCTTGTGCTAAATTTTGATAGTATTGTAACGGATAAACTTTTGTTTATCATTTCTGGTTAGGGAAGTTGAATTGTTTTGGTTATCTCTTTTTGTAACGGTCCAACTCTGGAACTCTATATGTATTATTTTCAAAATCAATACAAAGGTCGGCTAAATTTTGGTGTGAAAGATAGCATTTTGCTGAGTCAAATTTGAATGTCTAAATGCCATTTCTTTAACTGCTCCATTGCATTGCATTTATCTATCTATTAAATTCAAATGTTTCTTTGGAATTAGATTTACAGTTTGTGGTTGACCCAGAATTCTATATTATGATTTGATATAGTTAATTAGGGGGAAATCTGGTGTTATTCTAAGTCTGGGAGATGTCCCTGTGAAATAGATTGATTCATTATCTTTTCATCATTAAATCTTTGAAGTCTTGCATTTTCATTTTCATTATCGGTTATTGCATTACCAATTTTAAGGAGTCATATGATCGATGAAGTCTTGAAATTGGCTAAAGTTAGAATTAAATTTATCCTGTCTGCATTATTTCCTATCTAGGTTTAGCTTGATTTACCTCCTCTATTCTCGGGTCAAGAACACATGCCTGGTCAAGAACACATGCCTGTTAGAATAGGAAGGATCAATATTCATTGAAGATCATTTACTTAAGGGAGTTGTACCTTTAAATTCAGAGGGAAATTAGTTGTTCAATCACAATTTCCCAACTGTTGTATTCAATTGTTCTTAAATATTTGGGTATTCTAGAGTTAAAGCAAAAAAGGACAATCTATTTACCAACATAAACAACTCTGTCTTTTCTCACCAATCATCTATCCTTCACACCGGTCACTCAAATTAGTTGCGGTTTCAACAATAGCATCTAAACATTGTTGACCACCATATCATGTGACCACATCACAAGATATAACAAATATTTGACAAGACATTCAAATCATCTATCACCTATCATTAATTGTTCTAGCAGTTGCACTGTTATACTTCAACCAATCATAACTTCCTCATAAGATCACTTCAGAAGTAGCGGTCATGCATTAGACATCCAGAGACACACCTAAGTCTCCTGTAAAGATAGAAACCACTGAAAATCATTGAAAATTATCATTCATCACAACTATGCTTGGTAACATACTAAGAACACAAAGTATATACTTGACATCAATGACGACATAATATATGATCATCTTGTAATCAAATCTACATCATGACATCTCTAAAACTCACTTACCATCTCAACTTCATATACGCCAACAAACCATTTCACCATCTTCATTAAATTTTATTCTGAATACCCATTTAGTACCGATCACATTATTACCCTTAGGTCTAGGAACTAGAATCCATATATTGTTCTTTTCAATCTCTTCCAATTCGTCTTCCATAGATTTTAAAAAATTTCATCTTTACATGCTTCATCAACATCCTTAGGTTCAATCTTAGTAATTAGAAAAATTATATTTCTATCAATTCTTCCTCTATTTTGAACACCTTGATTCCCATCACCAATAATATGATTTTCAAAATTATTTAACCTTACGTATTGTTGACCATTTTTTTGTCCCCATTGGTCTTCAGATCATATTCCATCCTAGAATGCCCGATTGAGTAGAGATAAAATGGAATTATGATTCAGAACAAGAATTTTGGTGTAACATTTTTCGTGCTACACCAAAATAGACAAGCATGTCATCTTTAGGAGTCTAAAGCATTTCAAACAATTCTTTTAAAATTTATATGCCTTAGCATTTTTCAGTTAGTCTGGTTTTCAACACCCTTCCAGAACTACCTCCGGGTTCCAAAGAAACTTATGGAACTCTCTTTGGTTTCTAAAGGCACAAATGAAACTAAGAAAACCAAAGAAAGTTAAGTCATTTTAGGATTTAGGGGCACTTTTGGAACTAGTGTCAGATTTTGATACTCATGATGAAACATATTATAAAGAAAAAAAGGCCCACTTTTTCTAAGGCAGAAAAGTTAGGAGTTCCCAGGGGGTTCATCGAATTTCAAAGCTTGACAAGGAACACATATTAATCGGTGTAAGTAAATAGAGGAAGCACATGAAATAGTGTATTCTTGTGAGTTATACTAAATTTAAGTACAGTCATTAGGAGTAGATCAAATATTCAATTTTGTGTATCACCCCATTTCCTTTTATGCATTTCCCTTTCAACATATCCTTCTTCCTTTTTCTAAAAATTAGTAGTTTTAGGTGCACCTTGATTGTAAAGGAAGTCGTCCTTCTCCAGAGACTCAATATCATTAAGCATGTCCCACATTGAGAGATTGTTTCCATGTTTTAAAAGGTTTCCTAGGTCGCTAACCACCATCTGGGAAAGGGTATAAACTTTTGTGTTAACATTTTTTGGAACGCTTGGTGGGACTACATTCAGGCTTAAAAGAGAAAACCTACTAGTTTGCTGGTGTCAAACAAAGGATTTCAACTTCTATGTTAAGGAGATAGTACCACTCTTAGAATTGAAGCCTTCAAGAGGCTCAAACTCAAGTACTTGGTGACTCCATCTCTATATCTCGGTTCATAGAACAATTTTCTACAATTCATGTCCATGATACAAACAAGGTCATCTTCTAGAGGTAATTTTCAGTTCGTTCAAATCCCATTTTCAAATTCTAGAAGAAGAAAAAATAAACTTTCTCTATCACTAGTTAGGAGTTCAGAAGCAACACCTATACCAAATAGATATCTTTCTACTCCTCCTATGATAAGAACACAACCTAGGATACCATATTCTCAATTGAATATATCCTTATTATATATGGTTGTCCCTAGAAATCAAGTTTTTTCCACCTTTAATGGTGGTAGTCCTATTATTTTAGTCCTAATAAATAACATAACTGTGTTTGCACTTAAGTGTTTACCAGATTTCACTGGTGAAACTTCCATTTTCCCAATAGAACATATTCAAGAAGTTTTGAATATTTGCAATATACATGGTGTTATAGATGATGATGTTGATGCAAGACTTTTAGCTTCATCGTTGAAAGGAAAAGCCTTATAGTGGTACAAAGGATTGCCACATAACTCTATCCATGATTGGGATGAGTTAGGAGAAAGACTAAGTAATCATTTCAAAGATAAAAGTGATCACTTATCACTTTTGGAGAAGCTAACTAAAATTAAAAGAGCATCACATGAGTTCATGACAAATTTCAACTATA
Source organism: Thuja plicata (assembly GCA_018584345.1). Lineage (NCBI taxonomy): Eukaryota > Viridiplantae > Streptophyta > Pinopsida > Cupressales > Cupressaceae > Thuja > Thuja plicata. The sequence goes on along the minus strand of MU223097.1, from coordinate 3,876,824 downwards.
GATTCCAAAAGACATGGGACAAAATACCTGCTTCAGTAAAGGCTACTGCTGGTAATGTCTTCTTGCATTATCTTTCAACTTTTAACTTATATATTTCTACCACACTATATAAAATGGGTGGAGATACTCTACCAGTTGCATATGATATGGCTATAAGAGCAGAGAATTGCCTAATCCAAGGATGAACATTAGCTCCAAGGCCTCCAATGCCTTTATTTATAGATATTCCTACACATCAACCTATGGTGGCTCCTATTCCTACCACAACTACAAGTCCACCTCTTATTGTTGCTCCACCAACTTCTACATCTCCTAAAATGTTAGGGGAGATCAAAACCATGATGAAAAGTGTGATGTAGCAAATTCTAGGTTTCAATCTTGGGATGCAAAACATGGGGAACAAAGTGGTGATGCTAGAGAGACAACAAGCTCAAGGTAGTAAACCTTATCATCCCTACCCTTAAAATTATTCATCTAGTAGGCCACCGAATCAAGTACAAAGTTCATGGAACCAAAATGGGTCTTCGACTAAGGTTTACCCTGCGAATTCAAATACAAATCAAGTAAGAACACTTGTTTCTCAAAACATTTTTCTCAAGCACAAGAATAGTGTGCTACTTGTAGTCGGGTTTTTGAGCATTGTGTTTTCCAAACGGGAGAATCTTCTCAAGCTTTGACCACACACGATAAACCAAAAAAAACAAAGCAATAGTAGGAACCAAATCAAGCCAATGTTGGATTTAAACCACAACCACAAGGGGATTTTTCTCTTATAAATTATCATCCAAAAGAATATTGTGGTGCCAATCATAATAGAAGTGATGTCATAGCTCATAATACTAGGAGAAAAAGTAGAGCAATTGAAAGTACTTCACCTCCTACATCAAATAAAGCTTCAAATTCAGAGGTAGCTACACCTTTTATAGAAGTAGGTATACAATATGATTCTTCTTCCCTAGTACAAAATTAGAGTACTAATCAGAGCAACAAGAAGCCAAAAGAACCTCAGTATGTTCCAATTCAAAAATCTAGCCTTATTTTTATTAAGGGCCCTACCAAATCAACTAGTACTCTTAACATTGTAGATTAGATGAAGAGGACTAATGTCAATCTCCCTATATGGGATGTTCTCACAATGCCATCTCAGTTGGAATTATTACAAAAGGAGTTGAAAACTATACAAGTTAAAGGAGGAATAGAAACAACAAGTGCAACATCAAGTAGAATATTAAATGGAGCAACAAGTTTTGTGCAACCTATTTAGGAAGAACCTACGTGCAAGAAAGATAAGTATTCCCCGTTTTATCTCTCTTTGATTATAGGAGATAAATTAGTTCACAATTATATGATAGACTCTGGAGCTAGTAGCTCGGTCATGCCCATGAAGGTAGCTGACCTTCTTGGAATTAAGTATGAGCCTATGACTAAAGGAGTTGTCCAACTAGATAGTACTGCTTGTATGCACCCTAAAATGGTTGCCTAGACTTTGGGCCCCATTTATTATTTTATCAATTTATCAAATTTTTGAATCAATGAGCTGGAACATTTTCAATTCAAATCAATTTCCTTGATCAAATTGTAATTAATTCAATTGTTCAATTATTTCAATATTTCCTAAGGTTTGATCATTTTTATTTAATTAAAAGATTTAATCTCCCTTTTACTTGAATAAAATTTATCTTATTTAATTTAATTAAATTTCTCCCTTTTAATTAAATAAAATTTCTCTTATTTAATTAGATTCAATTTCCCCCATTGAATTAAATAAAATTCTTCTAATTTATTTAATTGAAAGAAAACCTCTCTTTTAATTAAATAAATAAAAATCCCCACTTAAAGCACTTTATTTGTTGAAAAAGGAAATGAATTAAATTAAAAATTAAAT
>MU223097.1:3852825-3866102 GCA_018584345.1 Thuja plicata | reverse complement strand
TATTGTTATGCTGCAGGTTTGGAGAGCAATTTTGGAGGAGAATTTGAGCACTCAAGCTCTCTTCTTGTTTTCTTTATTGTTGCATTCATGGCTCCTCATATAGATTAGAATCATGTTTATTTCCATAGATTACATTTGCATTCATATTTCCTTTCATAGACTAATATGCATTGTTATCATATAGAGTAGATTTCATTTTTATGCATTTGAATCTCTCATTTCATGGTGTATTTGCAATAGACACAACTAGGTCAATTTGAGGGCCTTCATTTTACATTTTTACACATCCATGACTAGAGAGCTATGGATCGATATTTGAGGCCTCATTCTTGAGCAACCTTGAATGGAATTATTCATAGAAGTGTGACAACATTTATGCACACATTGTTATCCAAATAGTTAGAATATTAAAATATGTCAAGTTGGCCTCGCATGCATGCCTTGGTGTCACTATCATACAAGACATATCAATCATTGACCTCCCTGCACATTTTTACCTTTTCATTTCCAGGGACTTCAATACTAAAATAGGAGGTTATATTGCAGCTGATTGGACCTACATGTTTTTTAGGACCAAATATGGAACAAAGGCTTCCATAAATGCAGAGACATTGGCTCTCAACCACATAGAGCCTTACACACCTAGCCCTGTGAATATGAACTTCACACTCCATGAGAGAGAAGAAGAGGAATGCTTAGTTCATGAATCCTCTGCTCTCTTGGCAAAGGTTCCCAATTATCTCTTGGATGAGTGGGCTAATGCTTTTAAAGTTGATCCAATACAAGAGGGTGAAGGAAAAAGCCTTGGAACTTACTGTATACATGAGGATGATTATGGACTATTCTTAATCTCATGAGGGAACAAGAAGATACTAATATATTGTTGAACAATTTCTTTGATGGCTAAAGGAATAAGAACGGTTCAGGTGCTGATGTAATATTTGTTTCTACAAATTTGGAGAAATACTTATTTTCATATAGACTTCAATTCAACTGCACTAACAATGTAGTTGAGTATGAAGCCTTGGTCCAAGGTCTCCAACTTGCACAAAAAAGGTATAAAATCCTTACAACTCTTTGGAGATAGTGAGATGGTTGCTAACCAGATTAGGAATCAAAATGTTACAAAGAACAACCTCCTCAAATCATACAAACATTGAGTTTGGGATCTACTTGAGGCTTTTCAAGCTTTTAACATTCAGAGTATTCCAAGAAATCAAAACAAACATGTTGATAGACTTGCAAAAATTGGTGCCCATTATGACATACCAGAGCACATTGTAGAAATGAAGGAATGACATATTAGAATTATTGTAAGGCCCGTTGTCCTAGACAATTGTCAAATTAGCAAGTTTTTATTCTGATATGCAAATTGTCAATTTTCTACAACATGAAGCAGAATTATTTGCTAAAAATTAGTCCAAGTTACAAATCCAATATAAAGATTAGATTGTGAAGCTCAATTCTAATAAACTACCTAAAGGTTTAGTTGCGTTGGAGGGTATCTTCAACTCTAATCACCAAGTAAGAAACAAGGGTTTTAGCCTAGCTACAAAGAAAGATGACTACAGGTCCATCATCATTGCTAATGGAAGGACTCTTAATTTGGGAAAGGTATGCTCTCAGATCGAACAAGAAGTTTTCATTCATTTATGTCAAGAATTCAATGATGTTATTTCTTAGATATATGAGTAATTAAAGGGTTTTGACCCGAGCTTGTATCAACATACCATAGAGTTATATATTTTTGCAAAACCAGTTAGACAAAAATAAAGACCAATCAATTTTAGGATTGAACCCTTGATGAGAAAATAATTGTCCAAACTCATAGAAGTTGTTGTTACTATCAGTTTTTTTGAGAGTGCCATATTGAAATTTATTTGAGAGTATGTGAATGTGATTCCTAGTGAATTTCATGAATTTTGGCTTTAGAGGTGTGTTCATCCCCTTTCATTGAACATATTTGATCATCTACAACCTTCTATAGTGAGATTGGACCAGTATTGCAAGTACTCATCTTGAGGGGATCACACATGTCTACACATTGCACTTTTTTAGATTAATTCAAGTACCCCACTTTGAGGTGTAACATTTCACACTCGATTATTTTTATGACATAAGGAGTGTTCCCCTATATTATAGGCATATCAAAGAGCCCCCAGATCAATTTTTAAGCCTCGATGAATCTATTTTCCCTATTTGCCAAGTTGAATCCATTTGCATTTTATTCAAAATCAGAAGTTACCAGATGACCTACTTGGAGAGTTAATAAAAGTGAATTAGTTAATAATCAAGATAGCCTATTTGTTGTCCCATGTTGGTAGCATGTAAATGAACTCATATGCACATTTTGAGATCGGTAGGAGTTCATTTGATTAATTTTCTAGGCTAGATCTAAACGAGATTTATTCATATTTCAATCTGCACAGCAATAATTTTCTGTGAGAAGCCAACTTTGATGATTAATATTTTAATGTTAGTCAATTTTCATAACAAATGAGTTGAATCAATATACTTCTTGTATGTAAATCTACTACTAGGATCAATAGCAAGGCCTTGGGACATTGTTTGGTATTTTATTGTGGATGCAATTTATATGGATTTTCAATTTGCACTATGAAGTGTCTTCCGTGGAATCAACTTTGTGGATTAATATTTTGGTGAAGTTAACAATCATGATAAATGATGGAAATGTGCACACTCTTCAATTTTTGTGTTCACTTATCAAAAATCCATGAGACCGAGTAATTTTGATTTTACGATGTTTTGTTATTCGAGTGGCTTGTTTAATATTTGTGGATGAAATGATTATGATGCCCATTTTTGAGAGAATAGAGGAGAAACATTAAATTAAATCATTCTTCAAGAATTTGATTATTTGAGCAAGGAGAAATTAATATTTCATTTAAATCACTTTCTTTAAAATGATTTTAATGGCATATTATAATATGATGGGGCTCGGGCATTGGAAGCAAAGGGAGAACAAAAAATTTTAGGTCACCCGCAGGCTCACAAGGAACATTGGCATATTCCCCAGAGAGCTGCAAGGATGTGACGAAATTTTTGTAAGGAAAATTTTGAAAGCTTACAACAAGTAAAGTAAAAGGTAGGCCATACTACTTTTAATAGGATGGAGAAAGACAAGGTTATAAAATAAGTAAAAATTAAAGTTCAAAGGTCGTAAAAAGGAAGAGATGAATAAGGTGGAGGGATGCAAAATTTTATGAAGTCTGAGAGTAATTTTTTATTTCAATCCACGCGTCAAAGAATCACACACTCCCAAGGAAATACTGTTAGTGCCATTTTGAGTTGCAAGAGAAAGGACATGGCTAAGTTCCAAACATAATGCATCATTGACTAAATTTGAAAAATCGGAAAATATCATTTTGTGGTCGAAAACCACAAAAAGTTTGGCAACAACTTACTGTGTTATCACTAGTTTGAAAAAAAAATTGACTTTTTTATCTTTTTGTCTGTGTATTCTGTCTGAAGCTTAGCCAACGCCTTTTTTAAAAGGCAAAAAATTATTTTGCCAAATGCTGAAACCAGTAATGTTCTGGCAGTCATGTAGGCAAAAACATGGAAGTGGTGAGTGTTTGATATGCAAATAGATATGTGGAGAAAACTATAGAAACTTCCAGGAAAATATAAGCACACTAATATAAAAAAATTTCAATAGCCTTTGTTGTTATTTTCCCTGCCCCGCATGAGTAGAAACCATAAAAGGAGAATGGAGGCGATATGCACGGTGAGTTTCTCCCAGATTGCCTCAAAGAAATATTATCTCTTGAGTGCTTGGAGTACAGGATATGTGCAAAATAGCTTTGTTGAAAAGTCTTGGAAACGCCCAGGCTAACACTATAGGTAGGTGTAAAAAAAATTTCCACATAAGTTGTTGGACAGTGTTGCTTTCATAACTTGGGACCTGCATAAAATTAAAATGTATTTGTTGAAGTATGGCTAAGCTGAAGATAAATACCAATCACATTTTTGAGATTGGAGACAGTTTTTTAAAGAATTTTTCAAATGAAAATGACCATTTTAGCATTTATATTCTTCCATGAGACATTTCTTATGCTTTAGAAGTATTTTTTATATCATTTGGACCATTATTGAAGTTGCAGCAGGCCAAAAAATGACCCAACAACAACACAAAGGCGTTGACAGTTATTGATGTTTTAATAAATGTTTTACAGTGTTTTTGTTAGGAATAGATAGCTAGAATATTTTCAAAACATTCAAAAATTCCCACCAAATATTTCTAAACATTTCTATGAAAGGTAGGAGCAAGAAGAAAGAAATAACTATGGGTGAAAAACTTTTAACAAAATGATGGCTGGAAGAATCTGGGTATGTAGAAATTTTATTGCAAATGGAAAAGTATCTTACCAATGGGGATAAAATATAATTACAAAATTATTATCTTCATAAATGGAAAAAGGGTGAAGTTTCTACATACAAATAATTTTTTGTTAAGGGTAAATTATTTTTACTAAGATTAAAATGTTTGCAAAGATATGGGAGAAAGTCACTCGTGAAGGCATTATATTTTTCCATTAGTATACTTAGAGAAAAACATGATCTGCACCATCGGTTTAGTCTAAACCGACAGACAAGGCACAACACTATCCAACACTAAGGTTACCCAATGACAAAAAGATAAGGATACCCGACGAAGTATCAACAGTGCTACCCGACAAACAACAAAGAGAGGAACCTGACAAATACAGGGAACCCGATGAATAGTTCAGTTAAGGAATGCCGACAGACTACAAGTTCAAACCAACAGCCAAGAACCGAGAGTCAGTTACATCCCGCAAAAATTGGATCTGACTTTCCACGTCAGATAAATCACTAAAGTTGTATTTATAACTTCTTGATTTGCTTTTTAATCCATTATGTGCGGAGGAAGAAATGTAATTTTTATTTTTTTAATTCATTTTACTATTTTAAAACATGCAAACTAAAGATCAAGGTCAAGTTATAAACCTTGGATATGAGAGTTAACATTGTAAATCATGAATTCCAAGATAGGTCAAAAACTTGTATAAATAGGTGCTCGACCCATTAAGAACAGTTGTTATTCAATGAAGAAAGTAGCCATAGAGAGAAACTAAAGACCAGATAGAGAATTCATTCAGAAGAACACAAACAGATTCAAATCAGTTTTCAAGAACAGAACAAAGGCTACCGACAAGCAGAGAAAAGGTATTCATCAATCACTTAAGGTGATATCATTATTGTAAAAGCTTTAATAGATCTGTAAATCATCAATATTAAATTGCATATAGTTAGGTCAACATTTGTACTCATTCTAACAAGTGTAGTACACTAATGAAATCCTTTCAAGAAAGGTGGGCTTAACTGTCCTATTGTAAATCTCATAAATGAGTGCACACTTAGATCAGTGTTGCTAAAGCTCTTAACAAAGTAGATCTTAATAGGTCTCCACCTTAATACTCTTAACAAGGTAGATCATTAGAAGTGATCAAATTGTAAGCCTTAACTGGCTCCCTTCCATTCTGCAGATAGTGAAGTTTTGTGGGTGCCATCCCCACCACAGTTTTTACTTCCTAACAGGAGTTTTCTGCGATATCATATCTTGTGTTATGTGTTTGTTAATTTCATGAATGTTTCTATGGATGATTCTAAAGATTATTAACAAACAATGTTTACATAAGAAAGAATAACAGTAATGGTTGGTAAATCAGAATTGAATGATCACTAATGATAAATTGGGTAAAGTGTTAAAAGTTTTAGAGGTACTGATTCACCCCTCCCCTCTTAGTACTACTTCCCATTGAGTCAAACAATTGGTATCATAGCTAATTATCTTCTTGAAAATCTTAAAAGCTTAAGAGCAAAGATCTAACAATGGAGAAGTATAAACTTGATAAGAATATTGAGAACAAAAAGATTGAGATACAGATGTTCTACGAATAGTATAAAGAAGATAGAATCAAGATGAAAGAGTTGTTGAATGAAAGAAAAGGCATGGCTACCAGGAACAATGAAGTAGACTATCAGGAAGAAGAGATTCCAGATTTCTTTAAATTTTTAGGATCAAATGCCAGTAATGTATTAGATACATCATAAGAGAATATCACAAATCTAAAGGAAATCAACCTACATCTGACAAAGAAAATAAAGATGCTACAAATTGATTAAGAGACCCAGATGGTAAGAATGATTGATGTGATGAGTTCTGCCAGACAAGCTGAAAGAGAAAGAACACTGGCTATTGATGATAGGAGGAAGATTTCAGAGAAACTACAGGAAAAGAAAATGGAAATTCAAAGACATGTTGAGCATCACCATGATCTCACAAATAAGATTATCCTTATGAGTCAAGAAGAAAACAGAACAAATGTGGAACTCATTGAGAGAATACAGATTATCAGTGAACTAAGAGAAGAAAATGAAAAGCTAAAGCATGAGGTTAGAATTCAGCAACAACATAATGAGATTATTAGAAAGGCTAAAGAAAGCAATAAATGAATGGATGAATTTCTTGAAGGAAAACGAAGATTCATCAACAAAAATGGTATAGGCTTTACAAAAAAAGGAGAAAAATCAAGACCAAAGAATGTCTACAAAAATCCAAGACCAAGAAAGCTAACATGCAAGCATTGTGGAAAGAAAGGGCACACATCAAATGTATGTAGAGGTAAAATGAAAGGTACTCCTAAATCTAAATCTACATCTTCATTCATAGGATTCTGTTATAAATGTAACAAGAAAGGACATAAGGCTTATGAATGCAAGAGCAAGATAGAAAAGCCAAAGAAGGAAACCTACATGGACAAATACTGTCCTACATGCAAGATGAATGGGCACACATCTGAAGAATGTTGGAAAAAGAAAACACAAGCATGAAAGCCAAAAGGTAAAGAAGTCCCTTATCAACCAAAGAGAATCAGTAATCAATATGTATGGGATTACAAAACCTAGACAAACTGTACAACATGTGGTAGATATGGTCACATTGCTGTAAACTGCATGAGAGCATGGACCAAAAGGTCTAGAGGTTGGTCAAACCTTGGAATGGCATGCTTACACTGTCATAAAGTTGGTCATCTCAAGAAAGATTGCAAAGACACAAGCACACATCCCAATGGTAACACCATTGAAAATATCTGAAGGGCAAGAGACAAAATATGGATAAAAGCTTCAAGTAATGATGAAGCTGGACCAAGCAATGCAAATGGTGACACCCCATCCAATGGATCTGGTGACACCACCAACCCCACTTGAACTGAACAAGTAAGTATGGAACTGCACTATACCAAGTTATATTTTGCATCAGTTCCATTATATAAAATGATATATAGTCAAAATATGCATAAATCAAAGATGCATATTACTTTACTTGTTACCAATCTAAGAACACAACACCGTCAGTAAACACTTACCAAAAATCATTGGTAAACACAATAACAAAGTTGTTAACACTTACCAGAAATTGTCGGTCAACTAGTAAAATGGAAAACTACTAATGTAACCTGACGACCGTCGGTGAGAAAGAAAAATTCAGAAATGGTCGTGACAGAATACCGATATCTGTTGGTAAAACTCAAAGTGGTTGACAACTTCCATAAGCATCATGTCTTCACCGATGATGATTTAAAATATCCTCCCGACGAAACCCATCTTTATGTCTCGACGAGTTGTTGAGCATTTATTGTAAAGACTTAGGTCAAAAAGTCTATAAATAGTCAACGGGATAACTTCATTTTTCACCCGCGATTTGAAGAGAAAAATAGAGCGACATCAAAGTGATTCAAAAGAAGAAATTAGAGGCATCTACAGAATGATTCAAATACAGAAAAAGGATTCCTCATCACCATTATGAATCGAAGTAAGTACCAAAGACATCGAAAGACTTCTTTTACTATTTTGTCAAGAAAAAGCCCTAAATTTCAAGAAAACCCTAAATACTTGAAAATAATGGCAACTACATTAAGAACTACTAAGTTGAGGGATGAAAAGAAGAATGCGGTGAAACTAATCAAGAACAACACATGTATAGAACCTAAATACAAGATATTTCAAGAGATTGCATCGAAACCCGATGAAGTCAGCGCATTTTCAAAAATCCTGCCTAGGGTTTTTCTCATAGAAGACGTTAGGTCTTACATTAACTGCAAGATTGCAGAGATAGGTGATTTGGAAATGGATGAAGCTTATAAGAAGCTATGTGATGCCAAAGGAAAACTGAAAGAAGAACATAAACACTTGGAGTTCAAAGGGTTAACTAATGCCCTACATTTCCTAAGGGAATTCAAGATAGAGTGGATTATGATAGTCTCGAGTAGGATGCATGACAACAAACTATGGCTAGACCAACTCAAGCAAATAATAAAGGATGTTCTTCATGCTGTCACTGGTTATCCGATAACTGAAAATCCTAGGGCACATAAACATCCATCCATGAAAGAGGTTACAAAACTCACCAATGCAAAAGGAGACAACATAGGTCTCAAAGTGAACACTATCACCGACGTGGAGTTGAAATTTGGTGCATGTATTATTGGTTACAAAATCTTTCAGGCTAGCAGAATGAACAACATTTCTGCAATAGCTGTAAGCACAACTTACAAGATTGTAACAAAGGGAATTCAGATGGATTTGTGTGAGATCCTATTAAAACAACTGGATGAAAATATGATCAAAATCAGGTCTTCAAAGATCAACACTTGTAAGTATGGATCACTTATTATGTGTATATTTTTCTATTTTCAAGAATACTTTCCTTCAATAGGAAAAGTTGTATGGGACTCTACCAAACTGGTAACCCAATAGGTTAGTGAACTAATTAAGTCACTAGGAGACAAATTTGAGTCAGTAATGTCTGCATACTTCCTTGAATTCAAGGAAAAGATGATGGAAAGAACCAGAATTCCTGAGCAACTGGTTGAAAAGCACAAAGATGAAATATGTTTCATGGTAGACACAGACTTCACACACATCAAACCGGTTGTACCAAGAACTTCTTGGTTATCATCATTATACTATGAGATCAATATTGATCTAGCTACCAGTGCAATTGAGGCACTACTTAATGAGCCCATTGATAAGAAACAACCAAGGTTTGGTACATATGAAGAGGCCAAATCTAAGATAAAACATAGCCTACAAGTCAAAAAGACTATAAACAAGAAAGATAAAATGGTAAAGAATCTCAAGAGGATTCTATCGGTCAGAGAGGAGGAAGAATAGGACCAGTAAGAGGAAACTGATGAATAGGGTACCATCGGTGAAAAACTAAAGGAAAATAAATCAGATATAGAGGCCACTAAATCTGATGAACCTCCATCTCCACCTCCTGCTAAGAAACAAAGGTCAAGAAGTCAGACTGCTGCAATGGATACAAAACCACTTAAGAAAGGTCAAGTAAGGACCTATATAAGGAAGCAACTAGAAAAAAGAGAAAGACAACAACCTGTCAAACCCACACCACCAAAGAAAAGAAAAAGGTTTGTCAGGACACAGGCTAACTTGGATGACACCAAAGATGATGAACCAGATGTAGTAAAGAAGAACTTCAGAAACCAAATGGTAGATGAAGCTGCCAAATCAATTTCTATGCATGGTACAATGATTGATAAAAAGATCAGGCAGTGGGGTACACTAAATCTAGAAGATCAGAATAAGATACATGATGTAGTCATCAAATCAATGATTAAAAACAAGTATGCCCCTGCTGAATTTGTAAGTCAAATACCTGAGGAGCTAGGCAAAAGGATATACCAACAATGGTCATATGCCTTACAAATGGAAAGAGAAGCAAGAGAAAGAATTCTTGTAAGATTGATGCCTCCTGAATCCAAGTTTGAAGAAATACAAGAAGTAGTAAAGAAACACTCAAGTAAATTTGTAGCCAAAATAAGGGCTTACAAAGTACTAGAGAGAAAGTTTATAGAACTGGATTTGATGGCAGAGACCAAATGGAGACATCTCCTAGATCTACCGGCAGAATCAACAAGTGTTGAGAAGCAATTACTTCTCACAAACACACCTCACAGAGAGGAGGAGTTAGATAATGCAAGTCCTTAGGATATTTCTCTAGACAATCAAGAAAGTGATGATGAGCCTAGTAACTTAGATACAGGCATGGATGATAATATCCAAGATATCACTCACTATGACTCCAACAATGATCCCAAGAAGAAAGATGATGTGATATTTATCACACTCAAGGATCAACAAAGTCATCAAGCACTAAAGACATCAAATGATAAGATAATTGATATTATAGATGAAGAAGTGCAAGACACTTCAGTCATGCACTCAAAAGTGCAAGACCCTGCATAATCCATACAAAAAGATGACAATGTCACTGCTGACAAGGACATTACCGACGAGAAAGACATCAATATTGACAAAGCCCAAGAAACAACACAAAGTAACATGCCTATCCTAATGAAGGCAATAAACATACTAGAGGGAAATGAAGGATCAATTGAAATAAAAACAAGAACACCAAAGGACAAGGGTGAAGGAGAAGGTAAAGAAAATACATATACAACTGCAGAGAAAGTTGAACCCGATGATCAGAAAGATTCTTCTACTGATCAGAATAGGGGACAAGCCTTCAGAGAAAGGTGAAGAAGGAAAGAAGGATGCGATTGAAAAGAAATCAGTAGCACATTTTGCAGAAACACCCAAGGTAAATGAAGAGACGTCTTCACATAACCAACAGGTGCAAACTGAGCAAAAAAAACAAGATGCTTCATCAACAAAACCTTCACCGAGCAACTCAGAGTGCACAAATGAACTAGATATAGTGGTCCATACACCTGCATCCCCTAAGATCTCAAAGAAGAAGAAAGGAAAGAACAAAAATCCAGTAACTCTAGATGAAATAATTGAGATTCCAGTTTGTGATCCAAGAACATTGGATCCTAGAGAATTAACAAAATATGCAAAGCTCTGTGAAAGGAAAGCCACTCAAGACAAGATGAAACAAGCGGCAAAAGAGGCCAAGGTACTTGAAGTAGCAAGAGATATACTTCAACAAATTGTACCAGACACAGAAATTGATCAGAAAGTTCCAATATTTGATCAACTGGTAACACTCACGGATGCAATAACATCTCAGAATACCGATGCTGAGCAAACTATGGAAGAGAGACTTGAACAAAAGTATGAATTCAAGCTCGCGGAGAAAATAAGCCAAGAAGTGGCACTCAAAAAGGTCAAGCTATCTGAATTGGTCAGTGCAATTGAGCCACTTTTATTTGAAGTTGTTACCTTAATTAAGAAATTGTGCACCTTAGATCAACTCACTAAGGAGTATACCGACAAGATAGCAAAAATAGATGTTGATCTTCAGTCCAGTGCACAAAGTCTAGCCAACACAGTAGAAGCATTTAATTTGCACAAACAACAAATAATACAAGCTAGGAAGCAGAGACAAGACATTCAATTTGAATAAATGAAATATAGAGATGAAGTCAATGAGCTACAAGTTAAGCTCTTACTGACACTTACACTGCTGCAACAAAATATGACACAGGCAAATACACTGATTGCCACCCCTGAAATGTCTGTCCTAGATAGCATTTTTGATATGCATGCAAGACTCGAGCTGCAACATATGGCACTCAAACAATTGAAAGAACAATGGGAGAAACTACTAGAAGATATCAAACTTACCCATTCTAATGTTTTTGACACATTGTAAGTTATACATTTTTGTCACAATTTTTTGACATTTTGTAAGTTGTACATTTTTCTCATCAGTATAAAAGAAAGGGGGAATTTGATATGTACATCACCTCAATTAAAAGGAGGAAATAATGTATAGTGGAAGAAAAAGATAGGGAAAATAATGTACATACAACAATCAAATAGTATACATGTACATATATATACACTATACTGATGAACATAGAAAGGGGGAGTCATATTATGACAAGGAAATAAACATGGTGTAATAATTTCAATATTATGCACATATTAGTTTCTTATACTAATGTCAAATGGGGAGATTGAAGACATTATATTTTTCCATTAGTATACTTAGAGAAAAACATGATCTGCACCATCGGTTTAGTCTAAACCGACAGACAGGGCACAACACTATCCAACACTAAGGTTACCCGATGACAAAAAGATAAGGATACCTGACAAAGTATCAACAGTGCTACCCGACAAACATCAAAGAGAGGAACCTAATAGATACAGGGAACCCGATGAATAGTTCAGTTAAGGAACGCCGACAGACTGCGAGTTCAAACCGGTAGTCAGTTACATCCCACAAAAAGTGGATCTGACTTTCCACATCAGATAAATCACTGAAGTTGTATTTATAACTTCTTGATTTGCTTTTTAATCCATTATGTGTGGAGGAAGCAATGAAATTTTTATTGTTTTAATTCATTTTACTGTTTTAAAACATGCAAACTAAAGATCAAGGTCAAGTTGTAAACCTTGGATCTGAGAGTTAACATTGTAAATCATGAATTCCAAGATAGGTCAAAAACTTGTATAAATAGGTGCTCGACCCATTAAGAATAGTTGTTGTTCAATGAAGAAAGTAGCCACAAAGAGCAACTAAAGACCAGACAGAGAATTCATGTAGAAGAACACAAACAGATTCAAATCAATTTTCAAGAATAGAACAGAGGCTACCGACAAGCAGATAAAAGGTATTCATCAATCACTTAAGGTGATATCATTATTGTAAAAGCTTTAATAGATCTATAAATCAGCAATAGTAGATTGCATACAGTCACGTCAACATTTGTACTCATTCTAAAAAGTGTAGTACACTAATGAAATCCTTTCAAGAAAGGTGGGCTTAATTGTCCTATTGTAAATCTCATAATTGAGTGCACACTTAAATTAGTGTTGCTAAAGCTCTTAACAGAGTATAGCTCTTAGTGTTGAGTGCACACTTCTACCTTCATTTTCATGGGAAAACTCACTCCCATCACTTCTCTCTTCTTCCCATGTTACATCGGACTCGTAGGAAGATGGACCAACACTATCATTGTCTTCACCTTCACTTGGATAATATGTTTCAGTCTCATCATCCTCACTAGACTGTGGTACATACTGATCACTTTGAACATCACTGAATTCAGATTCACTGTTAGATTTATCATCAACATCTTCAACAATCTCTGACTTTTCAAATTTATCTTCACTTATTGCTATTTGATTCAGCAATTCCAATTTATATTTGTCTATCCTGATCTGAGCTTGTCTATCAGCCTCTTCTCTTTTCATTTTCTTTCGGATGGCTGATAATTTCTTGATAAGTTCCTCCT
>MU223097.1:3830903-3850599 GCA_018584345.1 Thuja plicata | reverse complement strand
CAAAATATACAAAGATACAGAAATATAACTTACAATAAAATTTCCCAAGACCAATAGGGACCTGCTCTCGGCAGAGAAAAAGGAACCCCTACAACTGAGAAAAGAAGGCAAGATATAGAAGAGGGAGAAACCCTAAAAATTCTAGCCAATTGACACATGTCTTTCTCTTAGATCTGATTTTACTCATTCTTTACTCTTTTCAAAAAGATTTGACTACTTAGTCAATATTTCAACTTCACCTGCCTGAGAGAACATCTGATTTTCCTTTTAAAAAATCTCTTTCCATTTCCCACTGAGAAGCTTTCAAATCTGATCTTTTCATTATCAATCCTTTTATATCTGCAGACACTGCCTTTCCTTTAGTCAATATTATCAGGCCTCTTTTGCACCCATCCCTGTACTGGATCCTGCCTGTGGATACGTAACCTAGATTCAATAGCCCAACTCTGCAAGTATACCTTGCCATGAATGCTCACCAACTAACCATAACCTCTCAGGATGAGAAGTGACCCCTGATGGCTGCCGCTCAATTTCTCATTAATGAGTCCTCTACCATGACCATGCCTTTGCCAGCTGCAACTCAGAGAAATAACTTCTGAGTGGACTCTGCATCTTTTTCCATGCCTCTGAATCTTTCTTTCTTCACCGACATTGAAGAAAATCTAATTCTGGGATAAACAGACTCTCTGTGCATGGCCTTCTACAATTGAAACCTCTCTGATTAATCCTGGAACACGAGCACAGAGAAATCATGGCGGATGAACGCTCCAGTGCCAAATCTGCCACCAAAATTTCAAATTCAAAGTCCTGCGACCTCGCGACCAACCGTTGGTCTCTTTGTCGCGAGCGTTTTCTCTTAACCATGGTTTACTCTTCAGACTTGGCGACAATGCAATTCCTTTACCTTGGCAAACCCAAGTCTTTCCAGCGATTAGGCGACTATGCAAAAATCTAAGTCGCGGGGAGTTAACCTTAACCCATCATTCTTCTCCAGACTACGTGACAAGCCGTTTACCTTAACATTTCATAACAATCACCAAGTCGCTGGATCCTTGCTTCTTATTTCAAGATAACACGACAACCCTTTGGTCGCTGAGTCGGGTGATCCACTTAACTTAATCTTTTACTGAAAAGGTACCCCTTCTCTGTTTACAGCAACCTCGCGACATACCTTAATCGCTTAGTCGGAAGCACTTTTTACCTAGGGCACTTTTATCACCAGACATCGCGACCACCGTTAGATCATTTCATTTCTTCATCGCACGGCTGTCTTTTAATCGCCTTAGAATTTCATATACCCTTAAAATATCAGGAGACTTCACGACCGAGGGTGAAATGACTTAGTCTCCTTATCGCTTGATCCCCTTCCTTTATCAAGCGATCAGGCGACAACCATTAGCTCTGTGACAAGTGTCATCTGTTCTTTCGTCCATTTTATACTTTCTGAAAAACTGAGTCATCACTCCGATCTAGCGACATCCCGACTGAAGGAAATCACTTAACATGAAACCGTTAGTCGCATGGTCGGGAATGTTATCCACTAACCGCCAATTTATCACGAGACCATGCGACTGAAGGAAAGCCTTAACTGTTTGAATATCCTGATCTAGCGACCATGCGACATGAAGTGAATCGCGAAGTCGGAAGACATTTATTTGACTGGCCATTTCTTCTCGCGATCACCCGACTGAAGGTGGGTCCCGTTCATTTTAAAAGGTCATAACATGATGTTCCAGCAACAACCCGACTAAAGAGAGATCGCCAAGTCTCGAGACATAGATGGAATATTCTGTTTCTTCAAGAGACTACGCGACATAAAGGGAAAGCTAAGTCGGGAGATCATTTGGAATATGCGCTCAGGGTTATGCGATCAAGCGACCTGACTTAAAATCACATGTCTTAAGTGACTTGAAAAAGGTAACGAGGAAATAGAAATACATGGCTAAGGGTTTAAAAACATGTATCGTTTAACACTTGGCTTTAGGGTTTTTAGGGTTTTGACAATTTTAGCAAAGTATAAACATGAAAACCTGAAAATTTTCAGAGGGGAGGGCAAGGAATAAGGCGAGGCAGAAAAACAGGAAATACAACCAACAACTAGTATAAGACAACATTTACCACTAGATGGGGCACTGATGCTTATTTTAAAATGTCATTTGGGCTAACTAATGCAGGTTCTACTTTCCAAAAGACATTTGAAATGGCCTTTAAAGGTGTATTGGAAAAATTTGTGCTGATATATCTTGTTGATATAACCACCTAGTCCAAGTATGCAACAGATCATTTTGATCAATTGAGGCAAGCATTCATAAAATATAGAGAATACGATGTGTCTTTGAATCCTAGAAAATGTATTTGCCACTAATTAAGGAAATATTTTGGGACACATTGTATCAAAATATGGTTTGACCATAGATCCAGAGAGAGTGGAGTCTATTCTTTCTCTTCCACTTCCTAGCCATAAGAAGGGACTACAAGGTTTCCATGGTAGGATCAATTTTGTAAGAAGGTTCATTCTTAACATTGCTACTATGGTTAAACCTCTTACAAGTATGCTAAAGAAGAACATAGAATTCAGATGGACCAAGGAAGGAAAGGAAAGTTTTGAGGAGATTGAAACAACAATTGCATCTACTCCTACTCTTGTCAATCCTAACTTTGACAGATATTTTATCTTATATACTCTTGGGAGAGAATCTATCATATCAACTATTTTAACACAACTGAATTCATAAAATTTGGAGCAGCCCAATGCTTTCTTTAGTGAGGGGCTTAAAGAATATGAATGAAAATACAACTATTTTGAGAGACAATTTTTTCTGTCATAAGAGCTCTCAAGAAGTTCAAACATTTATTATCTAATAAAAAGATCCAACTCTTCGTCCCACATGCAAGTGTGAAAGACTTTCTTTTAAATAAGGATATCAATGAGAAAAGAGCTAGATGGATCACCAAAGTCATGGAGCATGACATTGAAATAAATATCACCAAGATTGTGAGGGGAAAAGGCCTATGTGAACAAATTGTCTCATCTTTTGAGACATCTAAAGAGGCTGGTATTATTTTACAAGATGAACGACCAACAGAGAATAAAAATCAGAATGATTGGTTGTGTGACATGACTACTTTCTTGATAGAAGCAAGATATCTGCAAGGATTAAACAAATCCAAGATGAGACATTTCAGATTGAAGTCCATTACTTATGCCTTAGTAGATGGTATGCTATTCATAAAATATTTCACTGGAGTCTTACTAAGATGCCTAAATTCATATCAGATTTATAGTTTTCTTGAGAATTTTCATGATGACCCTTCAGGTGGCCATTTCTCAGCAAGAGTAAAAACCATGAAGATAATGAGGTATGGTTACTATTCACTGACATTATTCAGAGATTCTCGTCAATGGGTGAAAAAGTGTAAGAGTTTTGCCTTCTTTTCAGGCAAACAAAGATTGGTTTCCATTCCTCTTCATCCTATTCAATCATACCAACCTTTTGCACAATGGGGCTTGGATTTTATTGATCCAATTAACCCTCTTTCTAGATCTTGTCATAAATGGATTTTGGTAGCCACAGATTATTTTACAAGGTGGATAGAAGTAGTAGCCTTGAAGGATGTCACATAGACTTTGATGGTTGAGTTCCTTGATGGGATTGTAACTAGATTTGGTGCTCCTTCAACCATTATATAATATAATGCTAAATCTTTTGTTGGAACTCATATCAACTCTTGGACAATTAAACATGGAATATATTTGAAGACTTCTTCAAATTATTATCCCCAAGAAATGGTCTGGTGAATCCTCTAATAAAAATCTCATAAGGATCATCAAGAGGACAATTGAAGATAATCAAAGGGCTTGGCACACCAAATTAAGAACAACTTTATGGGTTGACAAGATTATACCCAAGAGATTCATTGGCAAATCGTCCTTCATGTTGGTTTATGGTAGAGAGGCAAGAGTTCCTCTTTCACTTGAGTTGCATTCTCTTGAATTAGATCATTAGTTGGAGATAGATGAATTTCATGCCATGACAATCAGATTAGTAGAGCTAATGGGGATTAAGGAAGTTAGAATTCATTCCATTAAGACACTTGAGGCACATCATCAACAAGTAAAAAAGAATTTCATTAAGATTGATATTATTAGAGGCTTTAAAGAGGGTGACCTTGTTCTCAAATGGGATACAGGCAGAGCCAAACCAGGAAGGTATTCCAAGTTTGATCTCATGTGTAGTGGCCCTTATATCATTACCAACATCAAAGAGGCCAAATTTTTTTAGCTATCCAGGCCTGATGATGAATTTCTCCCAATACTAGTGAATGGGATTCATCTTAAGCTTTTCTTTTAAAGGAAGGTTAAGATTGTACTTAAGTAAATAGGTTTTCATCTTTCCCTAAGTGCACGAGCACAACTATTTCCTATAAAAAGAGATTTTTTGAGTTCAGTTACAGAAGAGAGGTTGTAGGTATTTATGTTAACTCCATGCCCAATGTTTTCAGAAGGCTACTATTTTTTCACATTAGCAGGCAAATACCCCTTGAAGTCACTAGAAATGTTGAGCATTTTTTCTCCCCATTGATCTTCAGATCATATTCTATCCTAGAATGCCTGATTTAGCAGAGCTAAAGTGGACTTATGATTCAAAACAAGAATTTTGGTAACATTTTTCATGCTATACTCAAATAGACAAGAAAGTCATCTTAAGGAGTCCAATGAATCCAAAAAAATCTTTAAATTTTTTTGTGCCTTAGCCTTTTTTTAGTCAATTGGGTTTTTGGGTTTTCAACACGCTTTTGGAACTACCTTCAGGTTCTGAAGATACTTCCAAAACTCTCTTTCATTTCCAAAGGCACAGATGGAACTAAGAAAGGCAAAAAAAGTTAAGTCATTTTAGGATCCAGGGGAACTTCCAGTTGTAGTTTCAGATTTTGATACTCATGATGGAAGAGATTATAAAGGCAAAAAGGGCCCACTTTGTCTAAGGAAAAAAAGTTAGGAGTTCCCAGGGGGTCATAAGATTTCAAAGCCTGATAAGGAACACAAGTTAATCAATGTAAGTCTCCCTAGAATGTATTTTTTAGAGCTTATCGATGATTGGAGGTGAGGGAATTATGCAGCTCAATGGGTGTTGTTTCCCCGATGGATCCTATCGGGGTAGGCTTTGTCGATGGGTTCCCAGTGGGAAATTTGACCTTTTTTTGGAAAGTGTCTCACCAATGTATATTCCACAACACATATAACATCAACCAAATGAGGTGGGGACACACATTCTTGGTGGGCCCGCAAGGTATATCAATGGAATTTGGGTCTCGATCGAGCCCTTTGTTCCTCCCATCGATGATAATTTTGACAAGGCTCCACTTAGTTTCCATCGATGTCTTCATTGATGGGATTGTATGTTTAGTCAATGGTGTTTAGGGTTTGTTTGATGATCGAGTTTGCACGATAATTTTCTTTCAATGAGGTTTTTTTTAGTTTCATTGATGATTGTATTGATGAGTTTCTTTGCTTGATTGGGTGCTAATACGATTATTCAATGGGTTTTTCCCATCAATATCTTTTTGATGGAGTCCAATGTTCTATAAAAGGGGAGGAGCTTTCTTCGATGAGCTAGTTTCATTGATAAATCCATCGGATGCGCTTTCCACATTCTACTAAACACCCAGGCAATTGGTCAATTTTTTATTTCCATTGATGGTAGAGGTCTTTATCAAGCCAAAACCTTTGACCCACAAACAATGCAGGAAATTTAAATATTTAAAATATCTGTTGTCACTTCTGGGGGTTTTTTTGTTCATCTCAGAGCATTAATTTCTTCAGCTATCCCAACTACTTTCAGAGTAATGATGCCATCACCTAGGGTCGATATGATCTTCTTCCACCCCTATGCTCATTATGATGATATGGGCTTGAGGCCATATTTCATGTCATCTCAAGTACACAATGAAGATTTTAGGAGCCATAGTTATTGAAAAGGTCACTTATCAGTTGCAGGGCATTCATTTTGACCTTTTTCTATCAGTTCTGGGTGCTCATCTTACAGATCATATTCCTTCAAATCTTTCTGGTATCTTCTGTAGCTTGAACCCAGTAAGTGTTTAACCTCATATACAATTTGTGTTATTCTTGAACCCTATAAAGGCAAAGTTTGTATATTATGCCTGGATCTATTTTTTTGGTCTTTTTTACATAATTTAATTTTGTAAATACATTGCCTTATTTCAATAAAAGTTGTTTTTATTTACCTATTTTAAATCTGAATAAGATTGTGTAATATTTTGTCTTATTATTTGGATGTATTTCATCATTTAGAACATTGTATGATTATGTCAATCTCAGTCAGTTAATCTTGTTAAGTGAATATTTGTATTCCTTACTTGGTTATATTGATTCTTAACTTTCATTTCTGTGCTAAGGTTGGTAAATATAGGAAGTAGTGTAGTCTTGTGATTTCTACTAAAGTTAAGTACAATCATCAGGAGTAGATCAAATATTCAATCTGGTGTATCACCCCATTTCCTTTTCTGCATTTCTCTTGAAATATATCCTTCTCCATTTTTCTCAAAAGTAGTAGTTTTAGGTTTACCCTGATTATAAAGGAAGCTATCCTTCTCTGGAGACTCAATCTCATTAAGAAAGTCCCAAATTGATAGATTATTTCCATGTTACACAAGGTTTCCTAGGTCGCTAACCACCACGAGGAAAGGGTGCAAAATTTTGTGTTAACACATACCTTCGATCCTTCAGATTTGTATTTGTAGTTGAATCTTTTGTTTCCACTTATTTCTCATTTGCAACTTCTTCATCTTGATCTACCGAATCATTTTGATTTTGATATTGATTCTATACCTGTATTTCCTAATTGTCCTCCTCACCATCTGATTCATACCTGCAAGATCTAGCTTGTTTATTATAGTCTTCATCAACTTTAACATTAACACTTTAAATTATCTTTATCAACCTATTATTATAACACTTGTATGTTGTTGTCTTTGTAGAATAACCAAGAAAGATACCTTCATCACATCTATGATCACATTTCCCTAAATTTTCATCTCTTTTGACCTAATATTTGCTTTAAAAGATTCTAAAATATTTCACTTTAGGGACATGACCATACCGTAACTCATAAGGGGTCTAACCAGTACTTTTCTTGATATAAACTTGGTTCAATGTGTAGACTGCAATGCTAACCGCTTCTCTCCAATATAATTGTGGTACATTTGCCTCAATTATCATTGTACTTGCAATTTTTAGGATATTTATATTTCTTCTCTCTGTAATACCATTTTGTTGTGGGGTCTGCAGAGTAGACATTTTACTTTTTTCCCACGCTCTTCACAAAATGCATTAAATTCACCAGATGTAGATTCTCCACCTTGATCATATCTCATACATTTCATCTTCATACCTATTTCAGTCTCAACCATAGCCTTAAAGATTTTGAATTTTTCAAAAGCTTCAAATTTTTCCTTTAAGAATGTAACCCACATCATCCTTGAATAGTCACCAATGAATAATATGAAATACCTATCTCCATAATACCTTCTAGTTCTAGAAGGGCCACACAAATCAATATGTACCAGATCTAACAATCCACTTGAATAATAAGTCTTTCTTTTGAAATTAGATTTAGTTATCTTACCCAACTGACACTACTTACACATTGCATTAGAAAGCTTCAATAATTTAGGAAAATCACTCAGTGCTCTAGTAGTGCTTATCTTCATAATGTTATCAAAGTTCACATGATAAACTCTTTTGTTCCATAACCAACTGTCACCAACCTGAGCAATTAGACAACTATTCTTTGCAATATTCAAATCAAATACATTACCTTTGGTCTTTGTTCATGATGCAATCTCAATTCCAAAACTCCCAATGATTTTTCACATTCCATCCTTGAATTGTAGATTATAACCTTTGTCAACTAGTTGTCCATCACTCAAAATATTATGTCTCAAAACTTAAACATATAGAAAATCATCTGTATAATTCTTACCATCAATTGTAATGGAACCTCTACCTCTGAACATCCGAGGAGTATTGTCACTGAACCTAAAAACACCACCATCATTCCTCTCCAACTTCATAAATTTTCTCTTACCTCTGGTCATGTGATGTGTGTTGGAAAGTGATAAATTTTGTATGTGTTATATCACTTTTTGGTTGCCATTTATGGAAACACATCTGACATATTGATCGATTGATTTGAAGTTAAGTTTTGGTAATTCAATTCTGGAATCAACTAAGTATAGAAGTAGAAATACAGAGGTATTTTCAGTATCAAAGATCGATATCTATGATTTATGACGTGCGAGCTTAGAGGAAGATATTATGGATTATGTAGGACCTACATCTAAGATCGATTTGATTTTGGTGACGATTACAGAGAGTTACAAAGAATTGAAGACAGGCGACAACAACATAACAAAGATACAGAGCAGTTAAAATGAAGCGATGATTTGGGGACTATGACGTGGACTCCTGGCAACCTAAGTTAGATTATGGTTGTGGGTAATCTATACTTTGATTATGTAAGAGCACTGACTATGTATTTGATATTTGCATTATTAATTGTATTTTGTATTGAGAGTTGACTATGTAATATTTGGTTAAGAGAGCCAACTTGGTAAAGATAAAGATATATATATATATGTGGAGATATTTTGTAGAGTGAATATAGGAAATGACGTACTGGATGGAATAAGATATATGTGTGAATAGAAGAGTAGAGGATGACAAAGATCATTGCAGAACTATGCCTAGAACTATCTAAGCATTAAAGATGCTTGTTTTGTTCATGACTGAGAACATTTTGTAACAGAAGTATTATTGTAAGAATTGTGAGCTTAGTTGGCCCCTAATAGGGTGTTGTATACCTTTAATAGGGTTATATTCCTCTAACAAGGAATTATACTATGTAATATTCATCTCATAACAGGGCTAGGTTTCATAACAGGGAAATTATACTTTAATGCATGCTTGTGGGTACCATCCCCACCGGGGTTTTCCCTTGGCCAAGGTTTCCTCGACAAAAAATAATGGTGTTATGAGTACTGTGTTATTTTCTTATGTTATTTTGATTTCAGTATGCTTATGGTTTATGTGGAATTGGTTCAAAGTTTATTTTAAATGTTGTAATACTGATTCACCCCCCTCTCAGTATTACTTAATCCTAACAATTGGTATTAGAGCTTTTGGCCCTTGGAGAGAAATCCTAACAACTTAAGGGAGATCAGAATGGATTCAGATAATTTGCAAGAGAAATCTGAATCTGCACTTGAAGACCTTGATAAAGAAAAATCAGAAAATGGTGACTTGAGATTCAAATTAAGGAGAGCAGATAGATTCATCAAGAAACAAAAAGACTGGCTTGAACTTTCTAGAAATTAAAGACAAGACCTCGGGGTTCAAATAAAGGAAGATTCAAATAATGATAATTCAGATCGGATGAAGAAACTTGATCAAGAGAATGACACCTTGAAGCTTGAGAATGAAGCCATTGCTAAAGAGATTCAACAGGAAAAAGATGCTAAAAACAAGATGAAGAAGCTTTGAAAAATAAAAATGTTTTGATGGAACAAATGAAGAATGAGGCTAACCACTACAAGAACAAGTACCTAGAATTGAAGAAATACAATCAGATCATAAAAGGTGAACTTGTTGAGACAAAGAAACACATTGAGAAACTACACATGAGTAGTGACTTGATCGATGAACAAAGAGACAGATAGAAACCTAAAGGTGATATGACTGGTATTGGCTTCAATGAAGCTGAATGTTCCAAGAATCAAGAAGAGAAACAAGATGCGAAGATTGATGAAAAAAAACCTACTCTTGAAGAACCTAAAGAGAAGATCAGACCTTCCAGAGGTAGATGTTTTGGTTGTAACAAGTTTGAATACATGAAAAGAAATTGCAAAGGTAATTCCCCTTTTAAAAAAAAAATTGGTTATTGTTTTAACTATAATGCATATGGGCACAAGAAAGAAGAATGCAAGAAACTCAATCAATCTGGATATAGATAAGACAATAGAGGAGAACATACAGTGAAACATACATGTTACAAATGCAATTACATTGGACACATTGTGAAGTTTTGTAAGCTGCAAGTAAATAAGGACAAAAGACCTCCTATATGTTACAAATGCAACAATCTAGGCCATATAGCGAAGTTTTTCAGGTATAATGGAGTGAATAATAGAAGAGAACCACCTCCTAGGAATACACAAAAGAATGACAATGATATTGGTAAAAGTGTTGCAGAACTGAAGAGTGATTTTGATAGTTTTTTCAAGAAAGTAGAGGATAACAACAGTGGAAAGATATGGAAAATCAAAGAGACAAGTGAGATATTGGTTTAGGGAGAGACAATAGATGTTACTAGATCTTTGGCTAATGTTAACAAAGTAGAATTATCCTAATTGGCCGATCATGGCCTTAGGGGGAGCATTGGATAAAGATATCAGAATATATCCTGCCCCTGATTTTGAGGTTTGAGCTCTGGCGAGCTTAGGCATAATATTGGCGGACATCATGGAACTTATATTTAAGAGTGCAACATTAGACAATGCATATATTGTGATCGCGAGATTTATAACTGACTGGAAAAAATTGGGTAATGTGAGCTTTTAATAACTTAACATTGTATAAAGCATGTAGTGGTTATCTATTTACTTACCATTTGAAGAGAAGTGACCTAAGGAAATTAGATAGCAGAGAGATTCAGACTATCCAGTGACTACTTGGCATGATCAATCGAAGCATATACTCAAAATTCAGTGTGTAAAAGGTATTTACATCATTTACAGAAACTATGGATGCACTTGCGATATATGATGTTGTGGATAGACCTAGGTATAAATTTAAGAAACATCCTTTTAAGTCATGTGAGGATGATCCCGAAGGAGCATTTTCCCAGACACTATATGTAATTTTGCATGTTGAATATATTAGGGCATATATTCATTGCAAGTATGAAATACTGGATATTGATGATATTTCTACTGAAATGGAGTACATGACCTGATAATTGCACAATGAGAGATGAGTTCAAACATGTATCTAAGTTAAACATTATGAAAATTATGGACTTATATGAATTCAATGAAGACGAATGGTTTAAGATATTGTTGAGTAGAGTTCATGATCAATTTATTTGGATAGGTGAACAACCTGTGAAGATTTTTAGTCAATTGATACATGAGATTATTGGACTGGACAATACTGGAGTCATCCTTGTAGAAGAGAAACATGTTAAGAAGCAAGTTGAAACCCTAACACACTCGAAATGGGATAGATGAGCTATGACAGTGAATGACATTTATCTACAATATGCGAGATTAATCTCAATGATACTTGGTTACAAATTCTACTATAGTATTAGACCTAATTCAATATCATCTGGAGTTATTATGATGGCCTACATAATGGTGAAAGATAACACTAAGTATAACCTATGCGAAGTATTGGCACAACAATTTTTGGAGACTGTAAAGTTGATAAAGAAAGACAAATCCAAAACCTTCAGATTTGGTTCAATACTAGTGCATATGTACATTCATATTGAGCATAAACTTCTAGGCATGCACCCTAGTGGTTGGAGAAAAGGGATACCTAGTGGTATTAAAATTTCACAGAGTTACAAAAGATAGAACAACACATGGGTTGATGGAGAACTATTTGGTATGATTAAGATTCTTCAGAGGCAGATGAAAGAAAGATAAAGGATTCCTGATGACTTAGTTGAAAAATATAAGGATACAATATGTTTTATGTTTGAGATAGATTGTGTATGTTTTGAGGCAGTTGTTCCAAGGAAGAAATGCTATTATCCTATGGGATATGAAGTGAGTTTAGAAGTGCTAACTATGCAGATCAAACATGTTCCTGAATCTAAGGTAGATACATCTGAGGAGAGATGGGGTACTTATGAAGAAAAATCAGCTAAAGTGAGAGAAGAATAGACCAGAGGCTTAAGGAAAAGGAAAGTGGAGAACATTATTCATGAATGTGGAGTTAAGGAAGGATTGTGTGAGGAAGAGTTGAAGGAAGTGAAGAGGAAGTTATCAGAATGATCTTCTGGATTGGCAAGTACTTCAGCCCTTCCACCTCCTGAAGTTGTGATGACAGCTACTACAACTACTACTGTTATTGATGTAGCCACCCCTTCATCATCTTTGGAGACCTTGAAAGCAATAAAGTTGGTTCCTAGAGTGAATACCAAATCCTCCATACAAAATTCACCACCTAAAGAGTTGAGAACTGACAGAGAAGAGAAGAAAGTTGAAAGTGACAGAGATGTATGGAAACCTGACTTGAAAATTATTGAGAAGAGAGCTATTGAGAAATGAAAGCTACTTACAATGGACAAGTACTACAACAAGTATGAGGAATCTGATAAGCTTAAGATTGAATATATTATGGTAAACCATTTACTTGTTTTCAAGAAAAATATGTTAGAGATAGAGGGAAGTATACCTGAAGATTTTTATGGGAGATTGGAAATAAGAAAACAATTAGCACATATTGAATATGAGACTATCAGAAATCAAGCAATTGATATCATGTCACCTGTGATCTCTATGCAAGAGAGAGATAGAATATTCAATGAACTAAAACCATTATTGAGGACTAAGGCAAGGTTAGTGAAAATTATGGCAAGAAAGTATGAAGATGTTACTGAAGAGACTCAGAGAGAATTGGATCAGATACTTATGTCAACTATTCCTGAGAAGGATTCACCTCCTAAGACTACAATTCCCACATCCTTGGGAATGGGAGACAGTTCCAAAACAACTGAGGCAAGTGTTGTAAAAAGAAAAGATGATATGCAACCAAATTTCTATGTTTCTGGTGTGCTTGTAACACTTGACACTTCTCATGATGAGAGGGACCCATTTGAAGGAAACATTGATAGTACAATAGATGAGGATGAAGGAAAAAAAGAGGAAGAATAGAAAGATGAAGGACAAAGAGAGGAAGAACAGAAAGAAATGGAGAAGAAAGATGAAGAAGCAAAAGTTGAAGACAAAACCAAAATTGACACATCTTCTATCTTATTGTTGGAAAGTAAATAAAAAGCTATAGATGTTGATATTGATTACATGGATGAGGATGATTTGGTGAGTTTAGCTTTCACTGCACTCATTAAAGAAAAGGAGAGATCTGAGCAGAAAAGCGACAAGAAGACTAAGGCAATGTCTAGAGCAATTGACACTGTGAATAAATTGCTTCCACCACCTATTGTTTTCAAGAGAATATATGATAT
Organism: Thuja plicata; assembly: GCA_018584345.1. Classification (NCBI taxonomy): domain Eukaryota; kingdom Viridiplantae; phylum Streptophyta; class Pinopsida; order Cupressales; family Cupressaceae; genus Thuja; species Thuja plicata. Next base: position 3,837,322 of record MU223097.1, on the reverse strand, counting down.
AGAGAACCTAAATATGACACTTGATGAGTTTGATGGTCACTATGAGACTCTAGTAAAGATACCAAAAGAAAAGGAAGAGAAGAGATACTTGGAGAAAAAACTTATGGAAGTTCACCAGTCTATTTCATGGGACTTGGGCATTGTGAAATCTGTTACTGAAAAAGAAAAGAGTTGTGTTGAACATGGAAGGAAACTAGTATTTTATTACATGAACCCAATCAGACATGTTCAGAACATTGAGGACATTATTGCTAACGACAGGGAAACCTTGAACGTAATGATGGACAGTTGTGAGACCTCCTCACAATCTGTGATGGAAATGGAGAACAAAGTAACAAGGATCTTGGATAAGCTGAATGTAGTGGATATAGAGAAAGGGGGAGTCATGAAAAGGTTTCATTTTTTGAAGATTTTAATCACTCCTAAGGTATTAATTCTTGAAACTCACTTATCTGACATGGAGAAGACTGCAGAATCATTGACAAAATCTATGCCCACATAGTTGAAAGCAGCAGAGACAACATCATATTCACTGAATGGACTAATTCATGTTATTCAGCTATTGGTTAATTCATGGAGTGTATAAGTGAAGATCTTGGAAGATTCTTTTCAAGATATTATGAAAATGGTGAGCAAGCACTAAGTTGTATTATTTTTTTTATGCACCTTTATCATTGTTTTCAAAGGGGGAGAAGAGAGAAAAAGAAAAAAATGAGAAACAATGAGAGAATAAATAAATGAGGAGAAGAGAGAAAATGAGAAGAGAGAAGAAAATGAATAGGGGAGAAGAGAGCAGCAAGAGAAATGAAGAAGAGACAGTTTTTTTGTTTTGTTGGAACACTTAGTCATTTTTTTTGTTAAGTGTTGACATCAATACCAAAGGGAGAGATTGTTGGAAAGTGATCAATTTTGTATGTGTTACATCACTTTTTGGTTGTCATTTATGGAAAAACATCTGGCATATTGATCGGTTGATTTGAAGTTAAGTTTTGGTAATTCAATTATGGAATTGACTAAGTATAGAAGTAAAAATATAGAGGTATTTTGGGTATCAAAGATCGAGATAGATGATTTATGATGTGTGGTCTTAGATGAAGATATTATGGAGTATGTACAACCTACATCTAAGATCAATTTTATTTTGGTGACGATTACAGAGAGTTACAGAGAATTGAAGACATGCAACAACAACAAAATAGAGATATAGAGCAGTTAAACTGAAGCGATGATTTGGGGAGTATGATGTGGACTCCTGGAAAGCTAAGTTAGATTATGGTTTTGGATAATCTATACTTTGATTATGTAAGAACGCCGACTATGTATTTGATATTTGCATTATTAATTGTATTCTGTATTGATAGCCGACTATGTAATATTTGGTTAAGAGAACCGACTTGGTAAAGATAAAGATATATACATGGAGATCTTTTGTAGAGTGAATATAGGAATTGACGTACTTGATAGAATAAGATATATGTGTGAATAGCAGAGCAGAAGATGGTAGAGATCATTGCAGAGCTATGACTGGAACTATCTAAGCATTAAAGATGTTTTTTTTGTTTATGACAGAATATTTTGTAATAGAAGTATTATTGTAAGAGTTGTAAGCTTAGTTGGCCCCTAACAGGGTGTTGTATACCTTTAACAGGGTTGTATTCCTCTAATAAGGAATTGTACTATGTAATATTCAACTCCTAACATGGCTAGGTCTCCTAACAGGGACATTATACTTTAGTGCATGCTTGTGGGTACCATCCCCATCGGGGTTTTCCCTTGGCCAGGGTTTCCTCGATAAAAAGTAATGGTGTTATGAGTACTGTGTTATTTTCTTATGTTCTTTTGATTTCAGTTGCTTATGATTTATGTGGAATTGGCTCAAAGTTTATTTTAAATGTTGTAATACTGATTCACCCCCCCTCTCAGTACTACTTAATCCTAACAATGTGAACAACCGTTGTCAATTACCCATTTATCTTCCTCATCCACATGTGAAACCAAGGCTCTCTCCTCATTCAAGAAACACGGATTCTCATCTTTAATAGTGATAAACATAATCTCATCTTCACTCTTTTTAGATTCATCATCAGTTACACCTTCATCAACAACACAATAACACTTCTTCTGATATTTAGGTTTGAATTTTCTAGGCTTGTACATAGGTTATTTATCAAGACATATTGAAGCAATATGACCAATATTTTTACATGAAAAACATTTCAAAGGTAATTTTCCTTGATACTTACTATCTTCCTTAGGCAATCTCTTGAAAAATAGAGCTTCAAGCTCTTCAATCTTTCTCTCCTCTTCCTTAATTTCTTCCCATTCCTTAGCATATATGGATCCAAACTTTGGTAAACTCTCTCAAGGGTCATATATTTTCTTATCGTTAGAAATAGTATCCTTAAATGCAGATTCAACTTTAGGAAGTGCATCACCAAATTCACTCATTTTAAAGGAAGATAGTTTACCAACCAATGTGTCCCTTGTTATTATAGTCATGGTCATGATCTCTTCAATATCAGAAACCTTATATTTGTAATAAGGAGCCAAGGATCTAAGTATCTTGGAACAAAATTTATCTTCATCCAATGTTCCACCAACGCATTTGATTCCATAAATAAGCTCATTCACCTTCAGTATGTAAGAACTGATGTTTTCATCCTCGCTCATCTTCAATGCCTCATACTTCCCTTTCAAACTTTGTAACATATCTTGCTTCACATATGCATCTCCTTCATGCAAAATTTATAATTTTGTCCATATCTGATGTGTAGTCTCTAATTCCATGACATTTGTATATTTTGTATTTGACAAGGCACTCAATAGTGCTTCTTTTGCTTTGATATTGTACTCAAATTGCTTCTTCTCATCTCGAATCACAATAGAAAGATGCATAGGAGGATTGTAAGACTTCTTAGTGATCTCCTAGTAATCTTCTTTGATACAGCTTAAGTGTGTAATCATCCATCCCTTCCATATGGAATAGTTAGTTCCTTGAAATCTCATATTCTCCTCCTTGAAAGTTGTCATCCGGATCTCATCAAGCTATCAAGCTTCCAAAAGAGGAATTAGCTCTGATGCCAATTATTAGAAACAAGGAAACACACACAATTGAGAGGGGAGGTGAATTAGTTATGTCCAAAACCTTAAAAACCTCAATAAAATTTTAAACCTTAAATCTCAGATCTGAATGATGAACATTAAAGAAAGATCATAACACATTAATCAATACATAACACCAATATTTTTGATGTGGAAACCCAGTTAAGGGAAAAAACACGTTGTGGATCAAACCCACAAGATGATGTACTATGTTAAAAGTACTATACCCTGTTAGGAGTATTACAAGGGGAATGCACATGCATTAAGGCACACACTCAAATACAACACAGGATACAACCCAAAGGAAGGCTCATTGCCTTACAAAAATCTCGGATTACAATCAATAGTGGAAAACAGTCCACAATTCATGAATTGAGTGATATCATCTATGATATTCCAATATAGTTCTAATGAAGTACATAAAATATTTGCCTCAATTTCATATTCCACTCATACCACTTTGCATACACAATCCTCTTCTTTTGCACACCACATCCTATCCAAAAAGGGATATTACATTTATACAATTCATCAACTTATTTATTCAAGGTTGGCCAAGGACTTAAATTACAAACATTTAATCAAATACAATACAATCACCAATGTGATCCAAAACATGTCGACAAAGACATAGTAAGGATCCAAATATTTATCCTCGAACACATTCCAGCTCCATGAGTCATGTCATGATCCATCACAACACACTGCATAATCATGTTGGCCAACAACAATAAGAACACCAACACACCACAAGAAAATCACCAAATCTGATCACATAAATCAATACAATCCAACAACACGAATATAACATGATCTAGAAACATGAAATGCCATAACAACAACCAAAACAACTCTGTCTCATAATTCACCATTATCTATGTATTGTTCAATAGGAACACCAATAAAAACCCTCTATCACTTAATAAAAATAGCTTGACAACATCCAAATCATGAATCACTCAAGATGAGGACACACATCCATGTCCTAAACTCACCACCAGGTTAGGAACTGGAATTATTGCATAACCAAACCACACCCATCCAAACACTATCTCTTCACGAACATCTAAAATACCAGTCTCTAATCAATCATTCATAACTCACTAAAATCAATGAGAATCTCTATAAATTGATATAAGTCAACTACAAACATCCCAGAAACCATTTGTACATTCGCAACATCTGATCTCAAATAAAATAGTCATTCCAAACCAATATTATCACTGAACATACCAAGAACATTGTCACCAACAATAGAAATATGTTAACATCAATTAAAAAACACCAATGTCATCACATATATGCATGATAGTCCAACAATCTCCAACAACTTTTACTTTTTCTAAAAGCACAAAATCTTTATCACTATCTAGGTTTAAAAATCTTCTGACAATATATTTTCTATCCGTGGTCTTAAGATCCCTCACACTCCAAGATATAATTTTAAACATCATAAATAGATAGAAAGTTAATTATTCTCATTGGAGGGTTTAAAATTATAGAAATAATGGGGCAACTTGTTACTAGATAAATATTATCTTATTAGATTTAATACATATCCACATATCCTTCAAATTAGGGGAGACTGCAAAAGGAATCCCAAGATATCTTAATTTTTAGGTTGAACGCCCGAATTGGAAATCAATCCTCTTCCACCATAGAGGATGGATATAAACCCACCCCAACATATTAGATTTGGCCATAGAAATCTTAGCTCTAGAAGAAAGGCAAAACAAATTGGTTTTATGCATTCGAATACTGATATTCCCTTCATCCAAATGTGAAAATAATTTAGTACCATCTGCAAATGAAATGTTTATTAGGTCTTCCCCATTGGGGAGAGTAATCCATTTAACTTTAGGAAAGGTTGTTTCATCTCTAAGAAAGTAATAGAGAACATCTGTAGTAATCACAAAGAGGGTTGGGCCAAGGGAGCAACCTTGTCTGATATCTCTCTCAAGTGGAAAGACTTGAGATAGTGTTCCATTCACATCCACCTGTGTAGATGCATCCTTATGAAGAGTATTTACCATATTGTATAATAATTTAGAGAACCCAAAAGCCTCAATAACCATCATAAGGAATGGTCATTCAATCGTGTCATGCACCTTAATCTTATTACAACATAGTATCATTTTGTCTAGACCTTTTAGCCCACTCAAGGCTTCCCAACTAGTAATAAGATTTTCTAGGGTGTATCTCTCCTTAATGAAACCAGTTTGAGTAATATTTATAAATTTGGTGAGAGTATTCTTTATTCTCTTAGAAATAAGCTTGGAAATATTCAAATAGGAGACATTAAGTACAACTCTTGACTATAATATTATTCCCATCCTTAAGGATCATCTTAATGCCGCCTTTATTAATCTTCCTCCCTAATGAACCACTGTTGATTGCCTATTTATATAGAAAAAAGTTCATGGTTAATCCAGTCAATGTTAGATTTGTAAAATTCTATGGAGATACCATCCTCCTCAGAAGACTTATCATTCTCTAGGGAGTTAATAGCTTCCTTAATTTCTTTTACAAACATATCTTCATTTAAGAGAAAGCAATCTTTCTCTTCAATCTTCCTAGGAATCATTCTTTTCACTTGATTTATAGCTCTATCATTGGTTTCCATTGTTCCTTCAAAAGAGAACAACTCCTTATAAAAAAGGTATAATTGTCTCCTTATCTCTTCCTAGCCTATAAGAAGCTAGCCTTCTACATTAACAACTTCAATTCTCTCTCTGATATTTTTTTCTTTAAGGAATCTAAAAAATAATTTGGTACCTTTGTCACCAAAGTTGATCCAATTCATTTTAGATATGATCATAAGCTCTTTAATCTTAAAATGTTGTAATTTTCTAAGCTCAAAGGAAAAGTTTCACAAGCTTCTTGGATATGGGATTACTATGGTCAATAGGCAAGAGAAGTGCTACGAGCATACTTGGGCATACACTTGGAGATGGACCCCACATTACACAAGCATCTTCTGGAGTTAAAAAACAAGGTTAACAAGTTAAATGTTGATAAAAGCAACTGCAAAGAAAAAGAAGGAGAAGAAAACTGGTCTAAGAATCTTCTTCAACATTGAGTGAGACTTGAGCATTGAGATTGAAAACTCCAATGAGGACACATCAACTATTTCTTCCCATAAGGACAACCCATGTGTGACGAGTATGATGAAAGTAGAATGTATTCATAGCAACCTTATTGGCATTTTTGTTTGATGCATTGATGTATTCAAGATTATGAATGAGACTTATATATTCTCCTATGTACTAAATTTTTTAGAGTAGGTTGTTTTGTGAGTTGTTTCAAAGTAATCAAAT
>MU223097.1:3803068-3814068 GCA_018584345.1 Thuja plicata | reverse complement strand
AATTTTTCCAGAGCTCCGGTAGCCAAAAGGGTCAAAATTTTATATGATTTCGACTCTCCCGGGCCTTCTGGACGCAATGGTGGAGTCCTTTTTGGCTCAAACAGCTCCGAAAAATAGAGACCCCCCAGAACTAGAGACAAATGCCGGAAAAGAATCTGAGGGCTTCAAACCCTCGCTGCTTCAACAAACTATGAACAGCCGGTAGCAAGGTGGCTCTGATACCATGTTGGGATTGCTAAAACGCAATGCAACCAAGATCACCTGCATGCAAAGACTATTACACAGAAGAAGAAGACAGAAGAGAGAAGGATCTAAGGCGACCAAAAAGCCAGAGGAGACATCATGTTGAAAAGAATGATTTCTATATTATCAACAATACTGAATAAACTCCTTAAGAAATACAAAGATGACAATCCTTATAAAGGATGCCAAAACCCTAAACGAGCAACTGCTAGGAAATAGAAACTTTCCTAAGACAAAAGAAACTGCCTAAGTGAAACTTAAGCACTAAAGAGCAATTGCTAAATTACTCTAACAGAATAATGTTTTGGTTGAATATTGGATTAATTTTTGAGGCCACTGATTCACCCCCCCCAGTTATTCTAACAATAGGTATCAAAGCTTGTGTGCTTAGAAAGGGAGTTTAAAGACTCAAGCTAAAGATCACAAGATGAGAAAAAGGGATGTGCCTAAGTTGAACAAAGACAACTTTGCATCATGGAAAAGCAGGATAAGACTCCACCTATCAGGTATTAGAAATGATGTCACACAATACTTGGATACTGAATTTGTGTTACCTATTGGACCTCTAATAGTTGATCAATTGAGAGAGAAACATGAACACAATTCTATGATGATAGAACTTGCTTCCTCACTCTTTGATGTTGAATTTGAAGATGTCAAGACATGCACCACTACAAAGAAGATGTGGGACAAACTCAATCTAGTACATGGAAAAGATACAAATGTGTTGAGAGAAAAGGTTGAAAGCCTAAGAGGAAAGTTTGATGACCTAAAAATGAAAGGAGAAAACATCACTCAGTACAATAGAAAAATCAAAGAGGTTGTTAATTCTATCTGAGGAGTAGGATGTGTACTTGAAGAAGAAACAGTGGTAAGCAAAATTCTCAGAACCTTACTGCGTGTTTATGCTATTAGAGTATCCGCAATTCAAGAAATGAGAGTAGTAAAAAATAACAATGTTACTCTAGATAGTTTTATTGGTAGACTTATTTCATTTGAGATGAATAACTTTGACAACAGTGTCTTACCATCTATTGAGTCTGCATTCAAATCTTCTCTAAAGATAAGTAAATCAAGTCATAAACACACTATGAGAAATGATAGTGAAAGTGATAGTGATGAACAAGAAATTGATGAAATTGAAGCACTAATGACTAGAAGATTGCAGAGAGGCAAAGGTAGATACAAAGGTAAATTACCTTTAGTATGTTTTAATTGCAAAGAAATTGGGCACTTTGTTGCTAGATTCTCTAACAAGAGAAAAGAAGACAGAAACAATGACAAATCTTATGAAAAGAAGTTTGAAAGAAGCGATGACTAAGATTACCAAAGCGATTGACAATCTGACAGAAGAGATAACCGAGACTACAAGGACAAAGGTAAGAAAGCTTGTTACCTGGTTGAGAACAAAGCGAAGAATAATGACACCGAATCTGGCGAAGATATTGAGGTGGTATTTGTTGCTATGAAGGATGATTCAGACGAAGAAGAAAGGTATGTTGAGACTGCACTCATATCTGAGGTTAGTACAAATGATGTCTGGATTATTGATAGTGGCTGTACTCACCACATGACTAGAGATAAGGAAAATTTTGAATATTATAATGGTGGATTAGTAAGAATGGGTAATGACTCACCTTGTCTAGTTGAAGGTAAAAGAACCATCATGTTGAATAATCTGATCATATGTGAAAATGCATATTGGGTGAAAGGACTTAACTATAATCTATTGAGTGTTTCACAGCTGAATAACATAGGACACCGAGTTGCATTTGAGAACAAAAAAGAAAAGATCTACAATGAAACTGGAAGGTTGATCGGTACTGGTGAACAAACAAAAGGTAACATTTTCTATCTTGATAAGATTGAGACCACTTGTTTATTTGCCAGAAACGAAGACATATGGTCATGGCATAAAAGGTTATGTCATGTGAATTTTGACAACATGGTTAGGATAAGCAATAAAATGAAAGTAAGAGGCTTACTGAGCATGTCAAAACCTAACCATGTCATGTGTAACAATTGTCAAAAAGGTAAAATGACAAAGTCTAGTTTCAAGAGCAAAACCTATACATCTAATGCTATTCTAGAGTTAGTCCATACTGACCTATGTGGACCAATGAGAACTAAGAGCTACTATGGTGATAGATACTTCATTCTATTTATTGATGATTATTCTAGAATGATGACTGTTATGTTCTTAAAAGAGAAATCAGAAGCATTCAATATGTTTAAATGGTATAAAGCTATGGTTGAAAAGCAAAGTGGAAAAGAACTAAAATGCTTAAGATCAGATAGAGGAGGAGAATTTATTTCTGATGAATTCATTAACTTTTTTAATGAGCATGGAATTAAAAGACAGGTTTCTGCATCGAGAACACCACAACAAAATGGGATTGTTGAAAGAAGGAACAGATCCATTGTTGATTGTGCCAAAACATTGATGATCGAAAAAGGCATCACACAAATATTTTGGAGGGAACCAGTAAGTACTACTATCTATACATTAAACCAAGTTCAATTGAAGGACACCAATAAGACACCTTATGAGCTATGGTATGGATACACATCAAATGTAAGTTACTTTAGAATTTTTGGAATTCAATGTTATATTTTGAAAGATGATAGAAATGGAAAGTTTGACTCCAAAGGCGATGAAGGAATTTTTCTAGGCTATTCTACCAAAAGCAAAGCTTATAAATGTCTTAACAAATCCTCTAACAAAATCATTGAAAGTGCAAATGTCAAAGTTGATGAATTTGTTGAAAAAAATTACGAGGAAAGCATAAAGGAACCGGAGGACTACAACATATTTTTCTACATAGAAGAACCTGACACCTTGCCCGAGAAATAGTGTATCACTACCAAGCGACAAAACAATGCACTCGAGCAATAGGCTGCACACACAAAAAATTAGGAAATTGCTCATAATGATGAACCGAGCGATGAAGATCAAAATGAAGGTCAAGATGATGATCATAATGGTGAACAATGATATGGACAAATGCTTGCCAAATATGTCTGAAGACATCATCCATAGAACCAAATCATAGGAGACAAAAAGGCTGGAATGAGAACAAGAAGTAAGTCACTAAACACTAGATGTCTAATTTTGAGCCTAAATCTGTTAATACTACACTTTAGAATCAAGAATGGGTCAGTGCTATGAATGAAGAGATAGAACAAATTGAGAAGAACAAGACATGGACATTAATACCTATACAGAGTGACAAAAATATCATTGGTACCAAATGGATATTCAGAAACAAACTGAATAAGAATGGATAAGTCACAAGGAACAAAGCAAGGTTAGTATGCAAAGGGTATGCACAAGAACAAGGTATTGACTATGGAGAAATATTTACACCCATTGCTAGACTAGGAGTAAGAATTCTACTTGCTTATGCTACATTCAAAGGATTCAAGGTATACCAAATGGATGTCAAATATGCATTCCTAAATGGAATACTAGAAGAGGAGGTATACATTGAACACCTTGAAGGGTTTGTTGATCCTGAAAAGAGGAACATGGTATGTAGACTACACAAAGCCTTGTATGGATTGAAACAAGCACCCAGAGCATAGTATGAAATACTTCACTCTTATCACATTAGTTTTGGATTTGTAAGAACAAGTGATAACAGTAATCTGTATTTAAAAGAAGATACTGATGATAACATTTTGATTGCTGAGATATTTGTTGATGATATCATATTTGGAGGTAATGATATATTATGCAAATTATTTGCTGATGAAATGAGAAAAGAGTTTGAGATGTCAATGTTTGGAGAGATCAATTTTTTTCTTGGTCTACAAATTCTTCAACAGGATGAAGGCATCTACATCACACAATCCAAATACATCAAAGAAGTGTTGAAGATATTCAAGATGGAGGACTCCAAACCACTTGGAACACTGATGACAACCGGATGCAAATTGACAAAGGAATACAAGTCAACAAAGGTAAATCAGACCTTATATAGATCTATGATTGGAAAACTAATGTATGCTGTACATAATAGACCAGATATAGCACATGCAGTTGGAATAGTTGCAAGATTCTCTGCTAATCCCAAGGAATCACACATGACTATTGTCAAAAGAATTCTGAGATATCTAAAGAATACCGAAGACTATGGCTTGTGGTATAATAAAGAAGGCGAATTTGAGCTTCAAGTCTATACAGGTGCTGATTGGGTTGGAAAAATAGATAATAGAAAGAGCACAACATGAGGAGCATTATTAATGGGTGATAGACTTGTCACATGGATAAGTAAGAAGCAAGGATGCATGTCACAATCTACTACAGAAGCAGAATATGTGGTTGCTGCTACAAATTTCTCTAACATTGCATGGATCAAGCAATTACTGGAAGGTATGAATATGAAAATCCTTGAACCTGTAATTTTCTATTGTGATAATACAAGTGCTATCAACATTTCAAAAAACCCCGTGATGCATGCTAAGACAAAGCACATTGCTATTAAGTATCATTACTTGAGGGAACAAGTACAAGAGAAAGAGATGATACTAAAATATATGCAATCCAAAGAACAATTAGCGAACATATTCAAAATCCCATTACCTAAAGATACATTTGAGTACCTGGGGAAAAGACTAAAGGTCAGACCCTTGTCTACTGGTCACTAAGATGACTAGGAGGCTACATCAGCCTACACATTATCAGAAGATCAATCATGTTGATGCAAGCTGGAAATGGAATACAATGATATATCAGTACACAGAAAGGTACTTATCTACACCGAACACCAGAGTTATTGTATTGTTGATGGAGAGGAAATTCAAGGAATATATTAGAGAGACAGGTATTATATGTTTGACATTGTTGTCAAAGGGAGAGAATATATCCATATGAAATATATATCATGATCATCCAAAGGGAGAGAAAAGAAATATCCATCAGGGAAAGGAACAGTCAAAGGGAGAGGAACAGTCAAAGGGAGAGAAAAGTTTAGAAAATTTAACCATCCATCCAAGGGAGAGAATTGGAGAAAAGTTAACACTGCATATCTATCCAAAAAAGGGAGAAGAGATTCTACAACAAAGGAGAGACAGAATCATAAGTTGCTAGATCTATCCAGTGAAGGGATTGAAGAAAGAAATTACTATGCAAGAATCAAATCTAAGCTACAAGAACTTGCCGAGAGCCAAATATTTGTATTGGTTATAGAACAATAGGTTTGGTAGAAATTGTGGAACTACAAATGATATATTTCATATTGTATTAATAGTATGTTGCCATCAATGCCAAAGGGAGAGATTGATCAACTATAACTGATTAAATGTTGTAAGATGTTAAGTTGATGATCACCGAGCTGCAGAAAGTTAATGCAAGACATTAAATCAGTTAATGTATTGTATTGTCATTGATGTAAACTTGATATAATATGATTGGTCATATACATAATGTCATAGACTTCAAAGAACCAAAGAGATAAAGGTTATGTTATCAGTAATGCATAAAATTTTAGTATACACCAAGTGACAATAAACACCGATGGACAATGCACACCGACGAATAGAGAACCCTGAGAAGAGTCACAGTGTAAACCGAGTAAGTGATACCCAAGCAAGTATTACCAAGCATAACTAAAATTCACAGTGTTTCCCGACAGAGAGACAAAATCGACAGACATAGATGCCCGAGGACAACTGGAGTCAATGACTGAGCAAACCAGGAGTTGAACACCAATCAAAACTGGAGTTCAGAAATGAAAAAAGACTTAGCTGGCAGGAGCTAAATATAGACTTAACTGATTGAATGCTTAGTTTTCATCGATCAGATAAGGGAGAGATTTAAATCTAGTTTTATTCCCAGTTGTCAAGGAGAAATCTACAGGATAAAACTAAAGAAAATCTTTAAAGCAAATGCATGGCGAGATTTGCGGATCACGTCAAGAACAAGAAAGAAGACAAGGAGATAGAACGGTGAAATCATGTCTATATAAGAGACAAGCTATTTATTATCAAAGAGAGGATGTTGAAGAGAATTCTAATGAAGATAGAAGTCTTCATGCAGATCTGATCATACAGACTATAAGACAGAGACAAGAAATCTGCGGACACTGAGCAACAGAGAAGCAACAACATTCACCGAGCAGAAAGAAGGGGAGCAAAAGAACAGAAGAGCATATTGATCAGAAGAGGTATTATGGACTTGCAATAGATTTTAACATCAGAAAAGTATAGTTGTATTATTGAACAGATCATTTACTATTTCAGTTTAAACATTGATTCAGAAAATCTCTTAACAGAGTTAGATTTAACAGTCCTTAATATATTGAGATACATCCCAAGGAGTATCAAAAGGTTTCTCATGTTGACATCATAGTGAATGCCAGATGTCAAGTGACAAACTATTAGTTTTAAATCCTCTAACAAGGTCACACTTAACAGTGTGTTTGTAACCTTTAACAGGGTTGGCTCTTCACCGAGCTCATATTAGAAGAGTGAAAATTTTGGGTTACCGGTCCCAAGTGGTTTTTCCCTTAACAAGGTTTCCACGTTAAAAATCCATGTGTCAAATGTGTATATGGTTCATTGCTTTGATGTTTTTCTTTACACATTACTAAAACAGGATTGATCAGTAAGCACTAAGTTATTTACTGCTACTCGGTAAAGCTTAAGGAAAAGGATAAATAGTACAATCATTGAGCAATATATACATGTTAAATTAACACAAGGAATATACATCTTGTAGGACTGAAGATAACTAGAGGTTTTATATTTGTGGAATAAAGTTTTGGTTGAATATTGGATTAATTTTTGAGGCCACTGATTCACCCCCCCCTCTCAGTTTTTATAACAGTTATTTCACCCTCAAAAGCTATCTGACTCTTATTACATATGATTTTGATTGGGGTTTCCATACTTGCCAAGATTCAGATAGCATCTGAGGGGTAGTAGCGCTTTTTCCATAAGTCTAGTTATAATATACAAGATGCTTGGCTTTAGAAGGAAAAGAATGTCGATTTATCTTCCTGACAACTCTTCCACTTCCACGAGGGTGCTTTGAATTCTATGACTCTTCTTTATATATATCATAAGTGGACTATAATGAAGGCTTTGACAGAATAAAGGGATATTTCCCGATTCCTAATAATATATTCTTATGTCCATTCCACAAATATTTGAAATTTATTCTTAACCTATATAGCCATGTTTCCTCTGGAGTTTACCAATCTACAGAGTATTACTAAATCTTATTATTCATGTGTTTATTCATTCTACGCAGGCCATCTTTTTCTATTTTTAAGAGAATATTCCATCTATTTAAGAGAAATATTACAGATTGTGAAAAACTTTGAAATTTTTAATTGCATATCATAATACTATAACTTTAATCATATATAAAGTTCTGAGTTTCTAAACGTCTTTACATATTATTATACTAATCTTGCTACTTATTTTTTAAATACCAATATTTCATCATTTCCATGTTTGTATCCAAAATATTACATATCTTTGTAATCTTATCCTATCATACTGATAAACATATAATTTATTATGATTTACATGCAACTATTTACATTAAGCATTGAAAAACCCAAAAAATACCCGTGGTGCAATATCTACTTGCGAGAGTGCTCATTCCTTCTGTAACATTAGGCAACTCCAAACTTCGTCTCTCTTTCTAACAATGATAATAGATTCATCATCAAGCGCCAATTTTTTGAAATGTCGAGAACATTTCTTAACTTCTGTGGCCAAAATATGAAAGTTTTCCATATCTTCATTTTCCATTTCCTCTGGAATGTTGTAGCCTTCAGCTCACAAGTATTTAAGTAACCATACCTTCTCCATATTTTCTTTAAGAAGATCTTTGTACAAGAAATCCAAATTCCTGCACATTTCTAGCCAAAATTCATCAAAACGTGTTTCATCTTTAAACGTCATCATAGAAACACATTGTGAATTGGGGATTTCCTTGAATTTCCCTATCTCTGTCTTCATAGTAATTTCAAGGAAAGGAATCTTCAGTTGGTTGTCAATGCTATATACCATCCTTTCCAATCCACCCAAGAGACCCTCCTCAAAGATAATCTTTGTTATCTTAATAATTTCATCTTTCTTGTGACTAGCAAAGGTGGAAAGATCAATAAATTGTCCCACTATGTTCCCATTCGTTCTGAAATAAAACTCATTATCGAAATGGTGGTTGCCCATACCTTTCTCCAGTGCCCGCTTTGTTGCATCAGAGAGTGAGATAAACATTAGATTCCACCTTTCGGGTTTGATCGTTCCCCTAAAAGCCATAGCCCGATAGTCATCCAGAACAAAGGTTATAAGCCTGGATTCCATCTTCTATTGTGTATTCTGCACACTCCTTGTAGAGCTCTCAACTCTAGCTTCTGTTATATATTTGAGGATCCATATACAAATGTTCATTAAATAAATGTACTTATTATCATCATTAATGATAAAACTTGCACTACTCTCTCTGTGATCTTCTAAAGATTGTATACCATGTATTCATTATTATACCACACTTTATTCTTAATTATCGACATCAGGTTTACACGTTTTATCTTGTAGCATTTACGATTACTTCCCTAGGTTATGACGTTTATCTCCGACCATATGACTTAATTAAAGGAAAAGGTAACTTATCAATGGTTCATAAATCTAGACAATCACGCATTCTTATATATTCCATTATGTTAAAAACTAAAATGGGATCTAATGTATAAATTATGATCACTGTATCAATGGAGGACTATGATATTATCTAGTTGGTGATTTTGATTTTAAATGAATAAAGTCATGCAATAGCTAAGGTTAGGAAAGTGAGATACTGAAGAGACATTGTATTTGCGAGTGACGGGTCCCATTCTTCTTAAGGTTTTAAAATATTGTTTTCGTCCCCCCTTCGAAATTCTATATCCCATTACTTGGTCTATGTGGTAGAAATGACTATTCTAGATTAAATGGCCTGTCAATCCAGAGGTTGACAATGGGGATATAGATTAGGATGTCCTCTTAGTGTATATTTTATGGATAAATAAAAAGATTCATAATTAATTGTGTGTATTAATCTATTCGGTGCCTTTATCTTAAAAGTAAAGATTTTAAAATTTTAATTTGTTACTTAGTAGATAGTTAGTTTCAAGAAAACCAGATATACTATCTCTATCTTTATTTCCTATGGAAATATCACAAAGTTATCCCCATCAACTCCCATATTAGCAAGGAAATCAACATCCTTATTTCCCTCTCTATATATGTGTTTAGCCTCATACTGTGAAATAATATTCAGAATTTCTATCATTTCTTCCAATTTAGAATTTAGTTTCTAGTTAGGGGTTTTCTTTGTTCGAATGGCATTAATAATAATTTGAGAATCTCCTTCAATCTCGAGTTTAGACACTCCTAGTTCCTTATAGAGTTTGATTCTTTCTAAGACTGCCATACATTCTGCCATATTATTCGAAGTTGGTTTGATAGACTTTTCACATTTAGCTATGATTTTTCTATTCTAGTGATGGATGATACACCCTATTCCAGAAGTGTCAAGGTTTCCTCTTGCAGCACCATCGAAATTCATTTTATGCCATCCATATTTAGGGGGTAGCCATTTACAAGAATTTCTTTCCTTTTTGCTGTCAAGACCCCCTTTACCATATAGAGGTGGAATGACAAGATTCGACCACGTTTTCCTAATTTTATTATCCCACAATGAAAAGGTGTTTTCTTGATTAATAAGATTACGAAGTCTATTGTTGATAATCTCTACTACTGAGGTTTCTATCTTATTAATAAGTGACCTAACATCTATTTTTTGGTTGACAAAGATTCTTCTATTGCGTTCCTTCCATAATTATCATATCAAAATAGAGGGGGAAATGATCCAGATGTCCTTATATAAACTATGCCTATTTAATATGGGTCATGATTTTAAAAAGTCAACTATATCTGAGGACATAGCAGAACTCCAGTTAAGACACACCCTTAGCCAATTCCATCATTCTTGCACATATGGATAGTTTAAAAATATATGGTCAGTCGTTTCCTCATGTTTTTCGCATAAGGGACATCTGGATGGTCCTTCAAATCCTAGCTTCCTAAATCTATCTGCAGTAAGTATTTTCTTTTGTAGGGCTTCCCATAGAAACACATCTGCCTTCGAAAGGCATGCTTTGTTCCAACATAAATTCATGGGAATATCTAAAGTATCCAAGTTTTATTCTTTGGCAATAGCCTGATATCCATTTTTAACTCTATATTTTCCATCATTTGATCCTATCCATATTAATCCATCCTCTCTATTTTTGAGAGAGATAGATCTCTCATTAAGAAACTCTACTACCTTCTGTCTTTCTAGCTGATCTATCGATATGTTGTTAAAGTCTTTCCAGGATGAAACATCATCTGATGATATATAATCCTTAACCCGATCACCCCATAATCTCCTTAACGTATCTATGGTGACAGGGGATAAACCCAATTTCTCCATAGGTATATAACCTCCCCAAGAATCTTCCCAGAATAGGGCCTCATCACCCTTTCCAATGTTCCAAGTTAGGCTTTTATTTAAAATAAATTGCTAAAGGTAAGATGCAAAAAAGTATATTTATAATGTTTATATAAAATAAAGTATTTATAAATAATTATAAATTTACTCTACACTTAATAATATATTTACAAATACACTTCTTTAAAAAATATAGTTATAATTCTATCTTAAATTTTTTCAAATTTTTTTTTTTTAAATTATTTAAATTTTTTTAATATCTTGT
>MU223097.1:3792274-3803018 GCA_018584345.1 Thuja plicata | reverse complement strand
TATATAAAGAAAACAATGATGAATAATTAAAATTGTCTAATATAAGATCTAAAATAGTATATTTATAATGTTTACAAAAAAATAATATATTTCTAATTAATTATAAATTTACTCTACATTTAATAATATATTTACAATAAACTTGTTTAAAAAAAAAATGCTTGTATTTCTATCTTAATTTTTTTCAATTTTTTTTTAAAATAAACTATTTTAGTTAATTTATAAAATATTTAGAAATATTTAAACATTTAAATATTTAAAACTAAATGAAAATTAAACATATAAAAATTGAATAAATATTAAATAGTTTTTTAATTTAAAAGAAAAAACATATATGAACAAATGTACGCATTTTAATGTTTTTTTTCAAATTAGTAAAAGAGGTTTCTGCACAACCGTACAGTTCCTCTGATGTACTGTGAAACAAGTTGTACCGTGACGCAGACTGTACCATGACAGGACAAGAGGCATGCCAATGTGGATGGAAGCATGTGCATGGCACAACCGATCCAAATATGTTGCACTATAGTCGGTGCCTAAACAATTTGCCATCAGGTCATTGTCTTCTGTAAAAGATTTTTTCTTTTGCATGATTAGTAGGGGCAAGGATCTAGTAGTTGAGCTTGTTTTAAAAGTTGTGATGACACTTGTTGATTAAATGCCTAATATTCGTCTATCTTGACGCAAAAAGTGACATGGTAGAAGCAAAAGATATGGTATGGCATACCAAACACATCGCATGGATGCACAGTACGAAGTTTGCAGCAAATATCAGCTGGCGTGTGGAACAGACATGAGGAAAACAAAAGATAACACCATTAACTTTTATGGTAGCGAAAACAAAAAATAGTAATAGCTAACTGCCAAAAAAGATGTGACCACCAAGAGAGAAGGGCACAATCAATTGCAAGCATGCGGAAAATAGGAAAATAAAATATCACCGTGAAGATAGAGTAGTGAAGTTAACCGTGCAGCCACGAAGAGATCGGAGTTTTATTTAACCGTGCAGTCACAAGAAATCATGCAAAAATTCTATTAGAAATAAACGCATGTCGTGCTATGCGTATAAAAACCCCTAACAATGCGTTATGGATGTTGCAACACAAAAAAAACCTAATAGCTGTCTGGTTATGAGCCATTTGTGTTTGATTTAGAGATATTTGCTAGAGGAGAAATAAGAGAGGAGGTAGAAGAAGAAATTTGGGCATTCAAAGTATGGCATTTGTTGTTGTCTAAGATAACACGTCTACAAAGAACAAGAGACAATAAAAGTAGAATTGGTGAAGAAAGTGTGTGAGAAGAAATTTGTCACATTAACCCTATCAGGGAGATTCTTCTTCTTTTGCTGGTATGTATCTTCTTCTTCTATTTTTTTTATTGTATTTCACATTTTTATTAAGATATTAGAGCCATTTTTTGGTTTACAAATCTAAGTTTTAAGTAGTGGAGGGGATTTTGTGCAGAGTGGATTAGTAGCGACAGAGGAAAACACAAAGAGGTGGAAGTGAAACAATGGGAAAAACAAAGGAAAAGTTGGGTTGAAACAGTAGGAAAACCTCATCGCACGCCAATTCCAAGAGTGACAAGAGAGAGTGGAAGGAAGGCAGACTTCTAAAATCAGGTTTTATGATCCAATTCTTTGTCAACTTTAAAGGGTTTTGCTGGTATGTATCTTATTATTTTATTTGGTTTTTTATTGGATTTCACAATGGTAGAGAGAAATTAGAACCATTTTTTTGTTTACAAAAGTAAGTTCTAATTAGTGGGGGCAATTTTGTGTAGAGTGGATTAGCAGCAGCAGAGGAAAACACGACGAGGTGAAACTGAAACAGTGGGCAAACTAAAGAAAAAGTCAGGGTGCCACATTGGGGCAACACGTCGCAACGACAATCACAATAGTGGAAAGAGAGAGTGGAAGGAAGGTGGGCTACTGAAATATGGTTTTGTGATCTAGTTCTTTGTCGACCTTAATAGTGAAAATTATTTACAGCTTTGTGTTTTTTTATCTTACTTGAGTACACTATGGTAGATGTATTAATAATTTTAATAATGAGTTCTTAAAGTACAATTGATATCATGAATAAGAATGTAGAAGCTACTTCATGGGAATCATTTTTGTGATGAAGATGAGATATTGATCACATTCAGTTTTATTGTTTAAAAAATATATAGTATACATGTCACTTTGCAATAATAATGTACACCCATATACCTTTCATTTCACTAAAAATAATATTTTTCAAACGGTTGAGTTAGGAGAAACAAAATCTTTAAGTTTACCCTCACAGAGGGTTTAGACAGTTTTAGAAAAATAATCATAACTCATAAAACACTAAATGAAAATGCATAAGGATGGATGAAAATGGAATAAAATTCATTAATCTATTATTCGTAAACAAAAAGGAATGAATTTACAACACTGGATGAGCCCATGTGGCTCTGCTACAACTGCAAACCTCCAAAAAAGGCATGACAGTTTGATGATCATGATTTTGCCTTACCCAATCCCCTTGAAACTACTCTCTCTTTGATCTTGACCAAACATTTCATTATAAACCTTTTCCAATCCCTCTAACCACCCAACCATCTCTACAATCGATGGAATGAATTCTTTCAACTTTTCTTGCACTTTTTTTTTGCAAAGTTGCAACTTGGCAACTTTTGCATTTGTGACAAAACATTTTGAGCACGACAAAATGGACTTAATATGACTAATTACAAAATTTTCAACCCTTTTTTTTTTAAATTTTGACCCTTTGAACAACTTAGACTTTTTGTGGACCTTATAGGTGATTTTGAACCAAATGGCTTGTCCAACCTTACAGCTTTAGTTGTTTTGATACAAATGGTCCTTAGGACCCTACAAAGCATTAATGGAACATTACAAAGAAGGAAAAATGTAGTTTGACCTCATAATACATCTCCATGGCTACGTTCTCTTGCACCAATGTGGAAGTTACCTAATAAAATGTTGATGCCCTAGGTGGGTCGATTGTGTAACTTTTGTCCATATATGACAGGTCAGTGATAAGATCACTTTGAAAGAAGCAGAGGTTGACTGGTTGCAATGATGAACCCGTCGATCAATGTTGTTTTCAAACTTGCAGTAACTCTTGGAATGCAAATTGGTGATTGGGAGTTAGACATTTTTTTCGTTGCCTTATAGAGGAGGCATAATTAGGCGTATGTAAAACAACTACAACCATGTTTTCAATCAAGTGTTGTGAAGGATTTTGTTGATCATTCTGCATATGCTTTGAGTTGTCAAACAGGGTATCTTAAAATGTGGTTTGGTATCAGAGTTCTGCCCTATAGAAATAATTGTCTCGTTATATTGAAATGATGAGCTAGTAACCATCATGACAATCAATTTCATAAGTATGGAATTTAAAGCCATCATATTTTTTTGAGGTCATTAAGGGTGTCTACATGTTGTGTTCAGTGGGTCTAAAGTGTTCTTAAATACATTTGAGTTTGGTAAGCCTTGAAGCCATAAATTTGGTGCTTGTAACCTATGAAGCCAAAGGTTATTATGAAGAGAAGTGAAGGGTGATAAGGGAGTATTATTTAGGAACCACCATACAAGGTGAAACCAAGTATTTTTGAAGCCTGGAATCTCCTCAAAGGTTGTACACCTATTGTCATGGTGAGTTTCCACGTATTGGACTAGTGAGTTGGGGGAAAGATCTCCCTTTACAAATCAGTCTTAATGTTCTATTTGATCAAATTGTAACATGAATATGTTGATGTAACCCTTGCTCCGCATCATGGTTGCCAAAAATAAATCATTGAGATACAACAACATTGATCACATTTGAAGGATTTTATCCAAAGAATAGTGGTAAATTTATTTGAGTAGCAACTTTAAAAGAATAAATAGAAGAGACACTATTGACATAGAGGCAACATACACCATTGGCGATGCAGAGGTAGAGTTGAAGTCAATACTATGTAGGGATATTTCACAACAAAGGGCTCATAAATTTCCCTTAACTCAATTAAGCAACCATATTAGGAAATCATTCCTCTCTCCATGAAAAGATTCAAAACATGTTCTTCCCTTGGCTCTATCAACAACCAATGTCCCAAAGTCAGCATTACAAGTTCAAGGTTTCTTGACAATAGGCTGATGCTTGTACAAAGCCATAAAATATACAAAAGTACATTAAGTCTCAAAAAACCCCATCCAACCTCCCAGACAACTTAGGCCGAATAGAAACACCATGTTTAAGCCTATTTAAGACTCTCAATAACTCCGATTTCATCAAACCCCTATATACAGTCTAAACCGGGCTTCTCTCCTACTAGCCCTTGCAGATGAGAAAACATGGCACAACTTACAAGGAAGGACAAATAATCACAAACTAAGATAGATTCAATTTCCCTTTTGGGGGGTTCTAAAATGTTTAAAATAAATCCATAGTTGTTTAGGAATAGATTTGCATAAAAATGATTGGTAATATGTCCATGAGGGATATTAGCCCAGTCTTACAAAGCATTTAGTAGAATTCTTAAGAAGAGATCTTGAAATTTCCCTGTAAAGATTGAGTTTGGCCTTATACGGACTAAAACTCCCATTTGCGCAACTTTACAAGGCCATTCTCTATCCATTTTTTGAACCCCTCATCATAGTTTAGTTAATAGGCAAGAAAGTCAAGAGAGTATGAAGTCGTAATTTTGATTGCAAATGACAAGTTGCACTCCTGCAAACTCAAGGATATGAAACTGCACTTTGTAAACCTTTAATGAACCAATGTAGAATAAATTATAACAGTGGAAACTGCCATGAATTCACAATTTTGTATTGAAACCCTGAAAACCCTTGCTCACAGGGATGCTGGCAGAAAAACTACTATAACTCTGCCTAAAATTGATGGAATTCGTCATAGTTGTTTAAAATGGAATAGACTCGAGTCTCTATTAAACATAATTAGTTTGACAACACCATCTTACTGCAATGGAGAAATTACTGGTCTTCATCAAATTTTGTTATATTGCCTTGGTTGTAGGAGTTTCTTCCACACAACCCAAGTGTGCATTGAAATTTTTGTTGGGATGAGGAGACAAAGGAAATGAGAGCTCTTGATGGGTTTAGAAGTGCAAGATGACGGCGAAGGAGTCTTCCCATTCTCATCTAATTAAATTACGTGGACTCCAATTTTTGTCATACATGACTATAAAGAAGAAAAGTGTGTAGCGGTACCTATCAGTAGATTGGATGCATTCCTTAGTGGTGAATCTTTGTTTGATGGTTATAAAGCCGCATTTGTCTGCAAGAATAAAACTGAAAATCACACAATATCATGAAAGAAACAGAGCACAAAGATATATTTGTGGTTAGTCAACTAGACCATTTCTTATGTTTCCACTTCTAAAACATTTTTTTATACATGTCCACCCATCAATTTGACACATGTAATTGCAGCTATTGGTGTGCGTATGGTCCAAATGATCATAGGGACACACCTCAATATGAGACACGACCTCGATAGTTTGAAAAAAATGTGGTTTTCACTGCCACGTGAATGTGAAGGTGTTCCATGGAATGCCAAATGTGGAATTTTTTATATACAAGGAAATGTATGACATAGATGCCAAGGGCAAGATCTGTCTTGGGTGGGGGACCCAACAAACGAGCTAGGGTATACATTGGCTCCAAACCTTTTGAATGAATGCAAATATTATATAGAGAGGTTGTTGGCGATGGATGTAAGCATCGATGCAATCATAGATAGAACTTTATATGATCCTATGTTCACTAGCTTGTTTAGGAAAAGGGATGGATTCCTGACATGCAAGGACATCCTAAATGCACTGAGAAGGGTGCGGTCTGTTCAAGCACAAAATTATGTGAATGATGAGACAAGTATTACTCTATGGAAAACATGTGACCAAGATAACTTCTTTTTTTCCCAACTCCTTATTGGTGAGAACAAAATTTTTATTATGGGAATTCAAACTCCTTGGATGCTTCTAATGATGGTCTGACACTCATATTGATCAATCATCCCAATGGGTTTGAATTTCACAAAAAATAAGTTCAAGGTGAGAGAAATGAGAGTTTTCTACCTACTACAGTGATAATTTAAGACAGTCTATGTGTTCACTGATGGAAATCTGGGTCGCCATTCTTAATTCATGCGGTACCAATTGTACTCATTGCTAGTATTTGATGAGAAATAGTCTGGGGTTCCCGTGGCATGGGTCATGTCATCTCAAGACAAGATTGAGGAAATCCAAGTCTAGTTAACCGAGGTTCACAAATGATGGATTCTTACAAAACTTGATTGGGAGATCACTACATTCATTACGGACAATGCATGAGTAGAGATCACAACCACACTGTATGTGAATGTATCATTAGTTTGAAATGTTCAAATGAAGTCACTTGATGTGTTTAACTGTGTTTAATTTTATTTGATGGGATTCTTACAAATTATTGTTCATTACATTCAGGGGTGTATTTAAATGTTGTGTCATCCTTTTCCTCTAGCATGTGCATCGAGCATGGCTCAAGAACGTGTACAAGTATGCAACAAAGGAAAGAGCCATGTATTTATTTCTCTATTTAGGGACAATCTGATGACATTAAGTTTTTCCATTAGTATACTTAAAGGGAAAAACATGATAAAGGTCATCAGTATAAGCATAACCGGTGGACAGTAAGGATACCCAACGAGATGAAAATACCTATTGTAAAAATGATAAGTATAGACTTGCCCGACAAACATTAACAAGAGTCAAACCGACGACAAGCATTACCGATGATACAGTATTGAGAACATCGCCGACGGAGTAGAAAAAGCATACCTGACGAACAATTCAATTAAGGGACACCAAAAAAGTACAAAACTGATAGAACTGATAGAGCAGCCCGACCATCAGAACCGACAGTCAGTTACAGAACCCGCAAAAAGTGGATCTAACTTTACACGTCAGATAAAACAATGTAATTATATTTATAGAGTTTTTATTTGTTTTAAATCTTTACTTGAGGGTCAAGCAAGCAAATTGTGAATTTTTTTAAGCATCCTAATGGATCTTAAACATATCTAACTAAAGATCAAGGTCAAGTTGTAAACCTTGGATCTAGAGTTAATTTGTAAAAGCGTGAATCAAGAATAGAGCTAGAAACTGGTATAATAGATGTTCAATCATTTTTAATGAAGAGTGTGACTTGTAAAACATTTGACAAATGATAGTAGCCATGAAGAGTATCTAAGGAGCATAAGAGAATTCATGCAAAGTATAGAAACAGATCAAAGCAGTTATCAAGAACACGAAAAGGCTACCAACGAGCAGAGATAAGGTATCACTCAATCACTCAAGGTGATTACATTTACATTGTAAGCTACAGGATCTTTTATCAGCAATAATAGATTGCATTCACTATCAGATCAACATTTATATTGTAGTTGCATTCTAACAAGTGCATCACAACTAAAATCCTTTTGTAGAAGGTGGACTTAACTGTTCTTTGATAAATCTCTTAACAGAGTGCACACCTAACAGTGTTGCTAAAGCTTCAAA
Organism: Thuja plicata; assembly: GCA_018584345.1. Taxonomy (NCBI): domain Eukaryota; kingdom Viridiplantae; phylum Streptophyta; class Pinopsida; order Cupressales; family Cupressaceae; genus Thuja; species Thuja plicata. The sequence continues at coordinate 3,795,488 of MU223097.1, read as the reverse complement.
CGAAGTAGATCCTAACAGGTCTCCACTCTAATACTCTTAACAGGGTAGATCATCAGAATTGATCAATTTTAAGCCTTTACCGGCTCCCTTCTTATTTGCAGATAGTGAAGTTTTGTGGGTAGACATCCCCACCGCAATTTTTACTTCCTAACAAGAGTTTTCTGCGATATTATATCATGTGTTATGTGTTATTTGTTTTCATGAATGTTTCTTGAATGTTTACACATGTAAAGAACTTATATTATGATTTCACATGCATATAGAAAGATGGACAAATAGATAGGAATGTACAAATTTGATGACTCAAAGTTTAATGGGCCAACCACATAAAAAGTTTTAGAGGTACTAATTCACCCCTCCCCTCTCAGTACATCATTCCAATAATTCCAACAATTGGTATCAAAGCTAAGTCTCTTTCTTGAAAAGCTTAAAGACTTAAGAGAAAAGATCAACACAATGGAAAAGTGCAGACTAGACAAGACTATTGAGAATGAGCAATTACAAACTCAGATTTACTATGAGAAGTATAAAGAGGCGAGAGTAAGCATGAGAAAGTTGCTTGATGAAAGAAAGATCATGGCAACTAAGCTTAATGAAAAATATTATCAAGAAGAGGATATTCTAGATTACTTCAACTATGTCGAATCATCAACAAGAAAAGCTTCATACACATCAGTAGAAGAGATCACAAGTTTACAAGAAGTCAATCTACATCTGACAGAGAAAATCAAGATGCTGCAAATCAGTCAAGAGACTCAGATGGTAAAAATGATTGATGTCATTGTTAACATATTGTTTGTTCGTGTTTAACTATGCATATATTATATATATATATATGTGTATATATATATATAATATTAATAATAATTGTTAATATATACATTTCTCTGATAAATATATATTGAAACGAACTCATATATATATATATATATATATATTAGTTATTAATAAATGATATGTATAATGAACAGTCAGTTCATTTAGTATCAACAACCACATCTCTCTATAATGAATAGTCACAACTATTCATTATAGATTCTATATATAAATACAAATATATTATTGCAGAATCAATCAATAACCAAGGTAATTGTAGTCTACTGCATACATTCAGTTTACATCTCCTGATCTATAATTCCTTAACATGGTATCAGAGCAAAGCTTGGGAGTTGATAGTTGAGGAAAAATTGATTTGAAGATATCTTATCTTATTATAGTCAGATCACTATACAACGACCATAATTGCAGGAGACATATCATTGGTGATATTATTGACCATAGAAAACAATATTATTATCGTGATTAATATCGACTGTTGAAAACAGTATAGTTATTATGGGATCATCACCAATTGGAAAGACACATACTCAGCAATATTAGTTTGTCTAGTTTCATATACTATGTGATTCATGAACACAGACGAAGATATATGAACTGTATAGTTATACAATGAGGAGATATAAAGAGGAAGGAAAATATTGGAAGTGGAGGACTATCTCATCGCATATTGAAGACAACCAACCGGTATATTTGGTGGATGGGTGGCTATGGACTCATGTGGGAGGTAAGTGGAAGACTCAAAACCGGGGACACGGGGAGCAGAGGAGCAAACAGCGAATGATGAACTTTAGAAAAGAGCCAAGAGCCATTACATCTCATCCAAAGAGAGCCTTTTGAAATCCCAGACAGAAATATGTAGTTGCATCTGATTCAGAACCGTTTTACTCAGAAATTGAAGCGGCGTCTGAGTCAGCATCCTTTCTCACATTCCCTCCTATTCTTTCATTTTCCTAAAGAAACTGAGAGGGTTCCTGTGTAGTCCCGACATAAGTGGCGTGTTTCCATCAATTAATAGGAGTGTTCCCACTCCCTATGTGTATGTATCTCCACGAGCAAACCAAATCGCTTCAATAAAAGTTATCGCCCCACAGTTCATCACCAGGCTTCACCGAAGAGCATTTATGGTTTACTAGAACTGCGTGAAGTACCAGACCAGTGCAAACCCCATTATTATCGCCACCCAACCCCTGCATATTTGAGACAATGGGATTGTCGACAATGGAGTATACACAATCACCGACTAATGCTACAGAGGGGTTGACGAGATATATCGATCCCAATAATAGCTTGCTAGCCGTATTAGCCAATTTGCACTCGATAAAATTGAAGGACGGGACAACAATAAGTTTGGTTGCCAACGCATGTTCATTACACTAGTCATTTGCTGCTAACTAGGCAATAATCTTTAACGGAAGTCTAGAACCTTGTTAAACTAAATTAACAACATAAGCAACAATAGCGATTGGAGAATGGTGAAGAGATATGACTCTCCACCATCAAACGATGCAACCATCCTTGTGCAAGTTATATAAAGGGAATAGGAATAAGGAGAAGGTAGGAAGAATATCAGGAATGAAACTCATAGTGTTATCAACGGTGAAATATATAGTTTCCAAGTTCTGGCGTCAGCAAATATGTGTATATACTATATATCAAAATCTTCATAAGGTCCATCGGGAGTCAAATATTGAAGGATACAAGGAAAGATTGCAGTCCTTCTTACGATATTAAAGAAGCATCCAAGAGTATGGATTCATTGAAAGGGAATTATAATGATAGTTAAATCATGAGTAATATTTTTGGGCTCACCTTACGAAAAGTTTTATTGAAATTCAAACAATTTAAAGCCTTAGTGGAAAATCAAACTAGCAAGAAAATAAAGATTCTAAGGTCAGATAACGGAGGAAAGTACACTTCTGATAGTTTTAAAGAATTCTACAAATCTGTTGGGATTCAAATAGGGAAATTCAAATATATATCTTCCTAACTACTACAGAATTTTCCTTTCACTCATTTATGGGACTCATAGGCATATAAAAACATTTTCTATTGAGATAGTGCTATTAGATTTGAGACATACGAATGTGGAAGAAGAAAATTGGTACAATCCTCTTATAATAGCAGACTGACTTAATTGGTCGACAAATCTATGATATAACTATTCGATGGGGAAATATCAACATTTCCAGTTTGCTATTGACTGACAAATATTCTTGGATTCCATATCACGTAATCAGGTGGATTTCAATGCAACATTTGTGTTCTAAAGAGTTGGTCATCAATTGCAAGACAATGTTGTGAATCACTGAACAACTTAGCACATAAGAAGTGGGCAGTCAAGTATTCAATATACATTGTCAAAGTTGGAGACTTT
>MU223097.1:3769941-3790223 GCA_018584345.1 Thuja plicata | reverse complement strand
GATAACTTATCATGATTAACATTTTAAGAATGTTTGGATTGGGCCATATATCATGATATGAAAATTCTACAAATCTATTAAACTCTCTCTCAAGAGGGAGTGTTAACATATTGTTCATTCGTGTTTATATATATATATATATATACATATACATATATATACATATATATATGTATATATATATGTATATGTATATGTATATGTATATGTATATATATATATATGTATGTATATATATATAATATTAATAATAATTGTTAATATATACATTTCTCTGATAAATATATATTGGAACGAACTCATATATATATATATATATATATATATATATAAGTTATTAATAAATGATATGTATAATGAACAGTCACTTCATTTAGTATCAACAACCACATCTCTCTATAATGAATAGTCACAACTATTCATTATAGATTCTATATATAAATACAAATATATTTTTGTAGAATCAAACAATAACCAAGGCAATTGTATTCTACTGCATACATTCAGTTTACATCTCCTGATCTATAATTCCTTAATAGTCATGAATGATTCAAGAAAAGCAAAATCAGAGAGAACGTTGGCTATTGATGATAGGAGAAAAATCACTAAGAAGCTACAAGAAAAAGAATCAGAGATTCAAAGACTTACTGATCTCATCACCATGAGATTACCAATCAGATTATTCTTATGAGTCAAGAGGCAAATAGATTAAATACTGAACTCATTGAAAGAATACAGATCATCGGTGAGCTAAGGGAAGAAAATGAGAAACTAAAGCATGAAGTCAAGATTCAGAATCAACACAATGAATTGATCAAGAAAGCTGAAGATAGCAATAAAAGAATGGATGATTTCCTTGACGGTCAAAGAAGAGTAAACAACTACATAGGAATAGGGTGCACTGACAATGGAGAATAATCTAATCAATCAGATCAAAGGAATGTTTATGCAACTCCAAGGACCAAGAAGCTGTCATGCAATCACTGTGGAAAACCAAGCCACACCTCAAACATTTACAGAAACAAAATGAAAGGTATTCCTCAATCACAATCTACTTTCATTGGTAATTGTTATAAATGTCACAAGGACACAAGGCATATGAATGTAGATCCAAGATGAAAAAAACAAAGAAGGAAACCTACATGGACAATTACAATCCTACCTGCAAAATGAATGGACATACATATCAGGAATGCTAGAAAAAGAACAAGAAAGCATGGACACTAAAAGAACCTGATAATGGCTACAAACCAACAAGAGTAGGTAACTCATATGTTTGGGACTATAACACATGGGTAAATTACATAGCATGTGGAAGGTAAGGTCATATATCTACCAACTGTATGAGAAAATGGACTAGAAAAATAAGAGGATGGTTCGATCCATGTATGGCATGTTTACATTGTCATAAGGTTGGACATGTGATAAAAGATTGCAAAGACCGACTAACATAAAAAATCACTTATCCCAATGGAAACACCATTGATGACATCAAGAAGATGAGAAAAAAGATGTGGGTAAAAGCCACAAACACTGAAGGTGTTGGGACAAGCAATGCAAATGATGACACCCCATCCAATGGATCTGGTGGCATCACCATCTCCAACTAAATTGCACAAGTAAGTATGGAACTGCATTATGACAAGTTATATTATGCATTGGTTCTATTTACATATTGATCATATATACAAAATTAGCATTATTGAAGATTCACTATATTGTTACTTGTAATATTATTGAAAAACAACCATCAGTTAATGGGATAAAATTAGCATCAATGAGCACACACAGAAAATTTAACACTACTTACCGAAATGTATCAGTTATCACACAAAAGCAAAGTCGCTAAGTATAAACTGATGAAAATTAGTAATCCTTGAGCTGACAAAAGTTTTCATCACCATTTTACCAATAATCATCGGTGAAGTCACCAAAGCTGCTAGCAATCTCGATACTTTGCGCCTACACTGAAGATGTTTTTTATGTCTCAACTGACGAACTCATTCTTTGTATACCGACGAGTTGTTGGGCATTAATGACAACTTAGGGCACAAAAGTTATAATAGCACAATGGAAGAACTCATTTTGCACCCATAATTTTCAAGCAACCAAGAAGATCTACGCAGAGCGATTGAAGAGAAAATTGAAGTGTGACCTCTGCAAGATTCTAACTCAACTCAAAAGATTCATGAGTGATCAAGGAGATTTAGTAAGTACCTGCATTCACTGACCGCATTGTTTAAAATTATGAAAATCCCTAAATTTCTGAAAATGATGGCATCTAATTCAAGAGTTGAAAAGTTAAAACAAGATAAGAAGAAAACAATCAAGCTTATCAGCAGAGGCACTTGTGTTGAACCTAAATACAAGATGCACCCAGAAATCACATCACAACCTGATGATTTCGAAGCATTCTCCAGAATCCCACCTAGGGTTTTGCTGATAGAGGACGTAAGGTCCTATATTCATTGCAAGATCTTAGAATTAGGAGATCTGGACTTAGATAATGCCTACAAGGCACTCTGTGATGAAGCTAGAAACCTGAAAGAAGAGCACAAGCATCTGGAAGTGAAAGGTCTCACAAATGCATTACACTTTCCTAGAGTTTTTAAGACAGAATGGATAAAGATAGTTCTCAGCATAATTCATAACCAGACTTTATGGCTCAATAAGAAAAAATGAATAACAAAGGATGTTATTCATGTAGTTATTGGATATCCTACAACCGACAAGCCACAAGCTCACAAGCACCCATCCCTGAAGGAAGTGGAAAATCTAACTGGTGCAAAATCAGACAAAAGAGCTCTCAAGGTCAACACTATCACCGACGATGAACTCAAGTTTGGTGCATGTGTGGTAGGATACAAGATCTTCCAGGCCAGAAAAATGAATAGCATAGCAAGCACTGCTATGAGCACAGCTTACAAGATCATCAAACAAGGAAATAAGATGGATCTTGCAGAGATTTTGTTGAATCAACTTGAGGAGAACATGAACACCATAAGATCTTCAAAGACAAACACTTGTAAGTTTGGTTCCCTCATTATGTGCATATTCTTTTACTTTGAAGAATACTTTCCTTCCATAGGCAAAGTAGTATGGGATACAAGAAAACCGATCACCATACAAATATGTGAGCATATAGGGTCACTAGGAATATATTTTGATGACCTGATGAATGAGTATTTCAAAGAATTTAAAGAAAAGATTCAAGCAAGAACCAGGATACCTTAAAGTTTGATAGAAGAATATAGAGAGGATATATGTTTCATGGTAGATACTGATTTTACCCATATCAAACTAGTAGTACCTAGGAAATCCTAGCTATCACATTTGGAATATGAGATTAAAATAGGATAGGCTACTGAGTGCATCAAGGCACTATTGAATGACCCAATTGACAACAAGCAACCAAGATTTGGCACCTATGAAGAAGTCAAACCAAAGATCAAGACAGATCTTACAGTCAAGAAAATCATGAACAAGAAGAAAAAAATGGTTAAAAAGTTAACCAAGCAATTTGTAGTCATTGAAGAAGGTGAAGAGGAATCAGAAGGAAAGGAGGAACAAACTAAAGGACAGTCACCTATCGGTGAAGAGACAAAAAATAATGACTCAGAGGGTACACAGTCAGATTCTCCACCTCCTCCTCCACCTAAGAAAGAAAGAACAACAACCGCTTTAAGAAAGGTAAAGTGAGAACCTACAAGAGAAAACCGGTCTCACCTAAGGAGATACAAAACAAAAGAAGGAAATTGGTCAGGACACAAGAGGATATAGAAGACTCAGCTATGGATGAATCTAATTTAGAAATAAAAAAGGAAAAAGAACCTTTGGTCCCTACAACAATTGATAAAATATGTAAGAATATTTCAGAGTCACAATCTATTTCTGGTCCTAAAATTAGGAAATGGTTAAAGTTTGATCCAGAGGATCAAAATAAGATAGAAGACACTATTATATTCAAAATTTTCAAAAATTATTATGTTCCACTACAATTCTCAGAATATGACGTTCCTAAGGAACTATCAGTGAGATTGTCTGCTAGATGGACATTTTCTCTGCATCAAGAAAAAGAAATAAGAGAAAGAGTACTTGTTACTCTTATGCCTTAAGATTCAAAGAAGGAAGAAATAAGTGAGATGATGAAGAAATATGAAAAGAAGTTCTCACAAAAAATGAGAGCATATGAATTTCTCAAAGGAAAGCTAATTGATCTTGATCAAGACAACATTAAGAAATGGTGCAAGATACTCAAAAAGCCCATTAAGGAAGCTAGCCCGGAGAAGGAAAACATCATCATCAAGGATATTCAAGATGAATCATCTGTGGAATTGGAAAAAGAAGAGAGTGATCCAGCAAGCCCCAAACATACTGAAGTTATAGATGAAGTATGGCTTGACACTACTCTTGACAACACACAGAATGAGGAAAGCCAAAATCCACCAAGTCCAATTCATATTTACTTGAGTAATGAAGAAGAGGTTACCAAAGAAGATTTGATAATAAAAGGTAACATAACTGATGATATCAATGATGAATCATGGTTGGATAACATCATCAATGACACTACAGGAAAAGAACTGCAGAAGAAGTGCAAAAAGATGAAGATATCAATGCTACACAGGGCAATACCAATGGACATGATACAACTATTGACACTGCAAAAGTCAATACACCGACTAACATGAAGATTTTGATACAAGCAATTGATATTGAATCAAGTCAGGAGAAATCATCTAAGAAAGATGATGATATACCCAATGACACAGATAATGAACAAAATAAAAATGCATTAGATACTCCAAAAGAGATAGATACAGAAATGAAAGATGTAACCGACACTCAGGAAGAGGTGTCTACTGAAAAAGACAAAGAAGTAGATAATAAAATAGATGAAACATTGAGAAAAGATGAAGAAAAAGAGAAGAGTGAAGAAGTCAAGCAGGATGAAAGCATAAAAGAAAAGGAAGATAAATCTATTGATACACCCAAGGCCAATGAGGAGACATCTTCACAAAACCAACTGGTGGACTCATAATAGAAACAACAAGATGCCTCATCTTCTCAACCCTCACCCACACAATCCATCCAATCTCAAGGTCTACAAATGGTAGTGCACCAATCTACCAAACAACCAAAGAAGAAGAAGAAAGCAATGAAGAAAGATATCTTGGTGGTCACACTTGATGAGGTAATTGAGATACCCAAGTGGGATGTATTCACTTTAGATACTGAAGCACTTAAAAAGTTTGGAGTGATGTGTCAGAGAAAAGCAATTCAAGAGAAAATGAAAAAGGCACACAGGGAAGCCCAAGCACTTGATAAAGCAAGGGACATTCTACATCAACTTGTTCCAGCTATCAAAATTGAAGATAGTATATCAGTCATGGAACAAATATTAGTTCTTACCGACACCATCACAAATCAAAATGTTGATGCAGAGAAGGCGATGGAAGAACAAGAAGAGATGAAGTATCAACACAAACTAGTTGAGAAGATCAGTCAAGAAGTGGCAGAGAATAAGGTAAAGCTATCTGAATTAGCAAGTGAATTAGAACCTATGATTGTTGAAGTTGTTACCTTAGTTCAGAAATTGTGCACATTAGAAAATTTTGCAAAAGAAAATAGTGATAAGTTGTCACAACTAGATTCAGATCTAACAGCTAGTGCATTAAGTCTAACCTCTGATGCAAACACAATAAAGCTGCATCATGAAAAGATCACAAAGGTAAATAGATTGAGACAATAAATATGGGATGCAGAGACACAATTCAAAAATGAGGTTACAGAGCTACAAGCTCGTATTTTTCCAAACCTCACTACTCTGCAACAACATATAACAGATGCATGAAATCTAATCACAACCCCAGAAATGTTTGTGGTAGATAGTATATATGACATGCATGCAAGGATATCACTTGAGCATATGGCTCTTGAGAATTTAAAGGAGAAATGGGAGAAAATGATGGAGGAAATCAAAGCCTCACACTCTCACATTTTTGAAAAGTTGTAAGTACCTTTTCCCTCATTATCAAAAAAGGAGGAATGTATACATAGGTACAAATATACTTTAGTAGAAAAAGGAGGAATGTATACATATGTAAAAAATACTATATGAGGATATGTATAATGTATGTACAACAAGAATAGATTTGTACATAAACCTACACTTACCGGCATATGCATGGGGGAGTCATTTCATGGCTAAGGAAGAAGTATACACAGGTGTACATACTAATACATCAAGTAAGTTGCACATATCAGTTTTTGATACTAATGTCAAAGGGGCAGATTGATGACATTAAGTCTTAGCATTAGTATACTTAAAGGGAAAAACAAGATAAAGGTCATCGGTATAAGCATAACCGACGGACAACAAGGATACCCGACGAGATGAAAATACCTATTGTAAAAATGATAAGTATAGGCTTGCCCGATGAACATTAACAAGAGTCAAACCGACGACAAGCATTATTGACGATACAGTATTGAGAACATCGCCGATGGAGTAGAAAAAGAATACCCGATGAACAGTTCTATTAAGGGAAAATGACAAAGTACAAAACTAATAGAGCAGCCTGACCATCAAAACTGACAATCAGTTACAAAACCCGCAAAAAGTGGATCTGACTTTACATGTCAGATAAAACAATGTAATTCTATTTATATAGTTTTTATTTGTTTTAAATATTTACTTGAGGGTCAAGCAAGAAAATTGTGAATGTTTTAAAGCATCCTAATGGATCTAAAACATATCTAACTAAGGATCAAGGTCAAGTTGTAAACCTTGGATCTAGATTTAATTTGTAAAAGCATGAATCAAGAAAAGAGCTAGAAACTAGTACAAATAGATGTTCAATCATTTGTAATGAAGAGTGTGACTTGTAAATCATTTGACAAATGATAGTAGCCATGAAGAGTATCTAAGCAGTGGAAAAAAATTCATGCAAAGTACAGAAACACATCAAAGAAGTTATCAAGAACACAGAAAGGCTACCGACGAGCAGAGACAAGGTATCACTCAATCACTCAAGGTGATTATATTTACATTGTAAGCTACAAGATCTTTTATCAGAAATTAGAGATTTCATTCACTATCAGATCAAGATTTATATTGTAGTTTCATTCTAATAATTGCATAACAACTAAAATCCTTTTGTAGAAGGTGGACTTAACTGTTCTTTGATAAATCTCTTAACAGAGTGCACACCTAACGGTGTTGCTAAAGCTTCAAATGAAGTAGATCCTAACAGGTCTCCACTCTAATACTCTTAACAGGGTAGATCATCAGAAGTGATCAATTGTAAGCCTTTACCGACTCCCTTCTTATCTGTAGATAGTGAAGTTTTGTGGGTAGAAATCCCCACCGTAGTTTTTACTTCCTAAGAGGAGCTTTCTACGATATCATATCATGTGTTATGTGTTATTTTTTTTCATGAATGTTTCTTAAATGTTTACACTTGTAAAGAACTTATATTATGATTTCACATACATATAGAAAGATGAATAGATAGATAGGAATATACAAATCTGATGATTCAAAGGTTAATGGGCCAACCACATAAAAAGTTTTAGAGGTACTGATTCACCCCTCCCCTCTCAGTACATCATTCCAATAATTCCAACACAATCATGATGGCCACAAAGGGAAGCAAAGAGATCATTGTTGATCAATTGCATGGTTTCTTAGATGAGTTTAGTGATAAACCATGATTTTTGGACTACTTCACCAAGACATGGTGCAAAGAAGAAGGTCGTATTGGTTATTTTCACATTCAATGATGTGAGTGTTCCAAAGCTTGCTAGCACTGCAACTAAGAGACCTAGCTTGTCTCTTCTAGGAACCTAATGTCCTCTAGGTCCTAAATTGGCTTAGATGATTAACTAAGTCCAATTTCAACTATTCTCTAAGATTTCTCCACTCGTGTGCTTCACCCTGAAAGACTAACACCCTTAGTTCAAATCTCCACTTCTCCTACTTACACTTAGAAGACTCTAATTGTAAATTTCCTCACTAACCTTCATAAATCACTTGTAGGGGTGTCCAAAACCATGTAGGAATTGCATTTGTTCAATTTGGAATCCATCTTGAGGGATCTCTTTCCCATTTTTAGTCGAGTCCAAGTTTGTGTCTTCGAGTGGCCTAATAAGGCTTATCTCCTTGTAGCCCTTCACAGTGTTTTTGTCAATTCTTGCAAAAATTTTCCAAAGACCTCAAAATTATAAGACCATATCTAAATACCCTTTTCCACTTTACAAATTATTTTATAAGTCTCAAACCCCTAAGTCATCTGTACATAGGGTTCCTATAACCTAGGTCTTATAGGGCTAATATGCCTAAAAACTAGGACAGTCTGCAACACTATGAAAAACTTGCCTTCACTGATTGGCATGAACTCGACCAACTCAGTATGTCAGAGTAACACTAAAACCTAACTATAAATTTACTTAGACTATACATTACTATCTTTCCATGTATATGAATTCTCACTGTTACTCCTCCAAACCACTAACCGGACAGTGCATGCTCGCCTAGGGCTTGGATCTAAAAATAGAAACTTGCACTTCTAAGACACCTAAATCTACACTTATGTACACTACTAAATCACCTAACATTTCCATCTACCCTTAGGTGTTTCCCACGGTTATATTTCATGGGGGAGCCATGACTTGACTGACTGGTCAGGACAGGACCAGTGAACCTCCTAGTTACAAGACAATTTAACTATGACTGTATACTACCTCTAATCGACTAACTCACTAAATGAAAAGTGCTTCTAAATATCCTAAGAACACAAAAAAACCATTATATTCAAGCACTCAATCCATTCAATGTGACTGTTTCAAGGAAATGCTCGGGATTACTGAAAACTCAGAATTGCAGAGCTATATTCAACTTCAAACCTGTTACAATCAAAAACTTACTGCTTGATTTGAGTCCTTCTCTCTATTAGATTCCTTCTTCCACCATTCTAGGGCATTTTTGGTCAATTCCCCACTCCTATTTTCAAGGAGAATCCGATGTAACAAAACTGCATGCAACATTTGCAATTATTGCAAATGTTGTCATGACAATAATTTAGCAACTTTTGGCATCTCTTCAATTATGCCTTCTCCCTACATTTTAGGACCTATAACCTCTCCATTTCAAGGATCCAAGATCATTTAAGGCCCTATGGCATCTCTATATACTCCATTATGAGTTTAGGACACATTCATGACTCCAACCTCACATTTAACAACTAAGCCTAAGAATTTGAAAAAACTACTAACAATGGCTATTAATGTGACCTTAGTCCTAATGAATAACTCACTTAGCCTACATTGAAAAGACCTCCTAAGGTCCAAAAACAACTAAACTATCTTGACTTGGCTAATGTCAAGTACAAGCCAAAATGAACAAACATGGAGGTTAGCCTAGGTGCTCCTGCACCATCCTCCCCAAAACAAAAAGATCAATCCACCCTTGGATTGAGGATGCCTGGATCAATCCCCATCTTCTTGAACTTGGATTCTTTGACCCATACTACATCTGGATTTGTTTCATCATTTCTTTTGACCAAGTTCTCTTTGTACTCTTTAGTTCTGGTCTTTTTGTATACTCTTGTATCCAGTATGTTGTTAGCTCATGTGACTGTAGCAGAGGGTAATTGTAGATCCTCCACATCCCTGATTACTTCTTGAAGACTCTGATCCAATTCTTTCTCTGTTCCTTTGTAATGGACTAAGTCTGCAATGTTGAAGATAGGTGATAGTCCACTGTCTTTCGGGAGTTCAACTTTGAATGCATTTTCACCATACTTAGCCAAGATAGGACAAGGGCCTATCCTTCTCATTTGCAACTTGTGAGGGACTCCGTTTTGCAATCTTTATTTATTGAGATTTACCATCACCATGTCACCCACATTGAACTCAACTGTCCTCCTACTTTCATCAACCTTTGCCTTATGTTTCAAGGTGTTCTCTGTCAAGGTTTTCCAAACTGTATCATGTATTTCTTGCATGGCATAAGAAAAATCATTTGCATATCCACTTTCTTTCACTCCATCCTTCATGTCTCTCAACTCATAGACTCCTCTAGGATGTAATCCATACACCACCTCAAATGGGCTCTTCCCTGTTGAACTATTGATGGGGTCATTGTAGGCATACTCATCCTGTCCAATCAATTGATCTCATTGTTGTCCGTACTCCTTTGTCAAGCACCTTAGTAGATTTCCAAGGCTTCTATTCACCACTTCATTCTGACCATCAGTTTGGGGATGGTAGGCAAATCCAAAGGATAAATTAGTGCCTAATCTTTGCCAAAGAGTCTTCCAAAAATGACTCATAAATTTGGTGTCTCTATCAGACACAATGCTCTTAGGTAACCCATGGATTCTTACTATCTCTTTGAAGAATAGAGAGACTATTTGGCTGGCATCATTAGTGGTCTTGCATCGCACAAAGTGAGCCATTTTACTCAACCTATCCACAACTACATAAACATTATCCATGCCTTGTCTTGTTTTGGGTAACCCAACTACAAAATCCATCCTCAAGAAATCCCAAGGTCTATTGGGAATAGGTAGTGGTTGGTAAAGACCAGAATTTGAAGAATTTCCCTTGGCTCTTTGACACACAATATAAATCTCCACAAACCTCTTGACATCAAGATTCATCCTCGGTCAATAGTATAACCTTTGAACTAGTTCTTGTGTCTTAGTGATCCCAAAGTGACCACTCAATGCACCATTGTGCTTCTCTTGAATCATATTCTCCCTAATACAACCTCTAGGGACACATAACTGATTTCCTTTAAACAAAAGGTTACTTTGCAAAGTATATTCAACATACTCACTATGGAAATGGTTCTTGTATTCATAACATACCTTGTCAATGTCTACAAGGTCCTCATCTTCAGCATATAGGTCCTTGAAGTGATCTATTCCCATGCTCTTCAACTGAATCTCTTGGATAGTAAGGGCTCTTCTTGATAATGCATCTGCAACTTTATTGAGGACACCTTTCTTATGTTTGATATTAAAGGTGTAAGCTTTTAGATAATCCACCCATTTCATGTGCTTGTGGCTCAACTTCTCTTGAGAAGTCAGAAAACTTAAGGCTTGATTATCTAAATAAAAAATGAACTCCTTGGGTAGCAAGTAGTGCCTCCACTTTCTCAAGGCTTGAACTAATGCATACAATTCAAGTTCATAGGAAGAATACTTCTTCTTTTCTTCACTTAACTTCTCAGAGTGAAATGCTACTAGTCTACCCTCTTGGCTTAGGATAGCCTGAATAGCTATGTTGCTTGCATCACATTCAATTGTGAAAAGCTTCTCAAAGCTTGGCAAGACTAACACTGGTTGGGTAGCAATCTTTTCCTTCAACAACTCAAATATTTTGTTGGCTTGTTCATTCCACATGAACTTGGTCTTCATTCCTCCTTTGATTGTGTCCAACATAGGAGCACAAATAGCACTAAATTTCCTTATGAAATTCCTATAATACTGAGCAAGGCCATGAAAACTTCTTACCTCTGTTGCTGTCCTTAGAGTAGGCCAATTCATAATGGCTTCCACTTTACTCTTGTCCAATTTTAGATTACCATGAGATAGAACAAATCCTAGGTACACTAGCTCTATTTTTATGAACTCACACTTCTCCAAGTTAATCATTAACTTCTCTTCATGTAGCCTCTTGAGTACTAATTCCACATGCTTGAGGTGTTCCTCTCTTGTCTTGCTAAAGATGAGTATATCATCCAAGTATACCACTACAAACTTGCCAATGTGATCCTTGAGTACTTCATTCATCAACCTCATAAAGGTTGATGGGGCATTTGATAAGCCAAATGGCATAACTAGGCATTCATATAGCCCTTTAGTGGTCTTGAAGGCTTTCTTCCATTCATCCCCTTCATTCACCTTATCTGATGATAGCCACTTTTTAAATCTATCTTGGTGAAGTACCTTGCACCTCCTAGACAATCCATCAAGTCTTCTATCCTAGGGATAGGGAACCTATATCTAATAGTGATCCTATTTATGGTCTAGAGTTAGTACATAATCTCCAAGTATCTCCTTTCTTAGGGGCTAGGGCTATGGGTACAACACAAGGACTAATACTCTTCCTTATAAGACCTTGTCCTAGTAACTCTTCAATTTGCCTAGCCATTTCCTCATTCTATTGAGGGGTCATCTTGTAGGCTGCCTTATTGGGTAGGGTATCTCTAGCAATAAGGTAAATATTATGGCTTATTGGTTTTATAGGGGGTAAGTTTGATGGTTTTCCATCACTTACTATACCTTCATACTTCTGCAACATTTCTTGTATCTCTTGTGGCAGCTTTGTCCTCTTTACCGTTTTATCTTCCTCTTCCTTGGGCTTCAACATTAGTGCAAAGCCAACTCCTTCTCATTCCTCTATGGCTTCCAAGAACTCTTTCTCACTCACCATTAGGACATTAGGACCTGTTGTCTTCACCTCTACATCTTCTAACAATGACTGAATTTTGAAAGTCATGTTATCCTTCTTGAAAGCATAGGAGTTCTTCACTCCATCATGAATATATTGGTGGTCAAATTGCCATCACTTTCCTAGGATCAAGTGACATGCATCTATGGGCCACACATCACATAGTACCTTGTCCTTATATCTCCCTATAGAGAACTCCACCCATGCTTTCTCATTCACTAAGACATGTTGTCCCTTATTGAGCCATGTGACCTTGTAAGGATGGTTATGAGGTATCCTTGTCATGCCCAACTTGTTGACTACTTCCTCTGATACAATATTATCAGTAGACCCTGAGTCTATGATAACCCTACATACTTTACCCATCACCTTACATTTGATTCTAAACAAAGACCTCCTTTGGCTTGGCTCCTCCTTGATTGGATCCTTGATCAATGTTCTCCTCATCATGAGGTTCTCACCTTCCTCTGAGTTTAATGGCACCTCAAGGTGTTTATCATCTTCATTTGTGTCTTTTTGGACCAGATTAGTCCTCTTTTTACCTCCTTGAGAAGTACTACTCTTCTCTGGACACCTATAGGCAAGGTGTCCCATTTGGTTACAATGGTAACATTTCATATTGGCAAAGTAATTGCCTCTTCCTTTTCCACCACTTCTACCTCTAAAATTGGAGTTCCTTCCTCTACCACCTCTACTAGAACTTGATTCTTGCTGCTCATTGTATTTGAATTCTCCTTGTGTTCTTGATTCTGAACTTCTTCCACCATAGCCACCTCTTTGTCCTCTACTATCTCTTCCTCTACCTCTTCCTTTAGAACTTTGTTCTTGCTTCCTCTTGCCTTTTTCCTCTATCTTCAAGGCCATTTGATAGCATTTGTGGATGGTTTTGAATTTCACTAGACTCATGTCTTCTTGAATAGACCATTTGAGTCCATTCAAATACCTAGCTAGCTTGATGCTTTCATCTTCAACCACTTGTGACCGTAGGCACAACTTTTGGAACTCTTCAGTGTAGTCTTGGACATCTAGATCTTTTTGTATTAGATTATGTCTCCTCCTATGTAGCTACACTTCATAATCATCAGGCAAATAGGTCTGCTTCATCTTAGTCACCATGCCCTTCCATGTGGCTATAGGACTCTTTCCTTCTTTCTCTCTTTCAGTTTGAACAAACTTCCACCATGTTAGAGCTGAACCTCTCAATCTTGACTTGGCCACATTCACTTTTTGGGCCTCTGTGATACCATCACATTAAAAATGGTTCTCTATGCTATCTATCCAATCCACTACTGAATATAGATCCATTTGTCCACTAAATAGTGACACACCCTCCAAAGCTTTACCACTTAAAGCCTTCAATGCCTTTAAGAAGGGTTCTTGGTCACTGACAGGATCAGGAGTTGGAATTTCATCTTCTAGTTCCACTCCTTTCTCCCTAGCTTCTTGTTCTTCTTTCTGATATTTCTTATCCTTCATCTTCTCAGCTTTGTCTTGGACTTCTCCCAAGATTTGCTACATTTGAGACAACCTTTCTCTTAGCGACTTGTTATCTTCTTCTTTTTCTTCCACCTTTTTGGCTAACTCAGCATTAGTCACCATGACTTTGGATTTTTCTGATCCTCTAGATGTATTCTCTCCCACTAATTTAGTAGGATGAAACATCCACCACAAGCCTGATCTTTAATCAAGCTCTGATACCAATATGATGTGAGTGTTCCAAGCCTTGCTAGCACTGCAACTAAGAGACCTAGCTTGTCTCTTCTAGGAACCTAATCTCCTCTAGGTCCTGAATTGGTTTAGATGATTAAATAAGTCCAATTTCAACTCTTCTCTAAGAGTTCTCCACTCATGTGCTTCACCCTGAAAGACAAACACCCTTAGTTAGTTCAAATCTCCACTTCTCCTACTTACACTTAGAAGAATAAGTGTCAATTTCCTCACTAACATTCATAAATCAATTTTAGGGGTGTCCAACACCATGTAGGAATTGCATTTGATCAATTTTGATTCCATCTTGAGGGATCTCCTTCCCATTTTTAGTCGAGTCCAACTTTGTGTCTTCAAGTGGCCTAACTAGGCTTATCTCCTTGTAGCCCTTCATAGTGTGTTTTTCTCAATTCTTGCAAAAATTTTCCAAAGACCTCAAAACTCTAAGACCATATCTAGATACCCCTTTCCAATTTACAAATCATTTTATAAGTCTCAAACCCCCAATTCATCCATACATAGGGTTCCTATAACCTAGGTCTTATAGGGCTTATAGGCCTAAAAACTAGGATAGTCTGCAACACTATGCAAAACTTGCTCAAAACTTGCCTTCACTGATTGGCATGAACTTGACCAAATCAGTATGTCAGATTAAAACTAAACCCTAACTATAAATGTACTCAGACCATACATTACTATCTTTCCCTGCATATGAATGCTCATTGTTACTCCTCCAAACCACTAACCAGACAGTGCATGCTCGCCTAGGGCTTGGATCTAAAAATAGAAACTTGCACTTATAAGAATCCTAACTCTACACTTATGTACACTACTAACTCTCCTAACATTTCCATCTACCCTTATGTGTTTCCCATGGTTAGATTTTATGGGGGAGCCATGACTTGACTGACTGGTCAGGACAGGACCAGTGAACCTCCTAGTTACAAGACAATTTAACTACGACTGTATACTACCTCTAATCGACTAACTCACTAAATGAAAAGTTCTTCTAACTATCCTAAGAACACAAAAAAACCATTATATTCAAGAACTCAATCTATTCAATGTGACTGTTTCAAGGAAATGCGCGGGATTACTGAAAACTCAGAATTGCAGAGCTATATTCAACTTCAAACTTGTTACAATAAAAAACTAACTTCTTGATTCGAGTCCTTCTCTCCATTAGATGCCTTCTTCCACCATTCTAGGGCCTTTTTGGTCAAATACCCTCTCCTATTTTCAAGGAGAATTCGATGTAACAATGTTGCATGCAACATTTGCAATTATTGCAAATGTTGTCATGACAACAATTTAGCAACTTTTGGCATCTTTTCAATTATGCCTTCTCCCTACATTTTAGGACCTCTAAACTCTCCATTTCAATGATCCAAGATCATTTAATTCCCTATGGCATATATATGTCCTCCATTATGAGTTTAGACACATTCATGACTCCAACCTTAGATTTAACAACTAAGCCTAAGAATTTGAAAAAACTACTAACAATGGCTATTAATGTGACCTTAGTCCTAATGACTAACTCACTTAGCCTACATTGCAAAGACCTACTAAGGTCCAAAAACAACTAAACTATCTTGACTTGGCTAATTTCAAGTACAAGCTAAAATGAACAAACATGGAGGTTAGCCTAGGTGCTCCTGCACCATTCAAATACTCATCGTTGTTGGTGGTTATTAATTCCTTTGATTTCACACATTTTGAATTGGGCTCATACTTGGTGTCAACCTTTTTTGCAACTATGTGGGCGAAGAACTTTAGAAACTTTATGCATGCTACTTAGGACACAAATGTTGCAATTGAGTTATACTATTGCATACTGAAGACATGTTACCTCCATGACCGTCTCAATAAGTGTGCGGGGAGGATGGACTATTTATACTTCACACTTGTAAATTGCATGAAACCATTCTACAAGCAAAAATAGAGGTTGAAACATTTTGGATTTCTCTCAAACTATAGGGTTGGACACATGTAGACAAATATGGAGAGGGAAAAAGATATTCTTGATGTAGATTGTGTACTAGATGAGACACATCCTAGTTGGAACTAGGTTAAAATTCATTTGTCGGGTGTTTGGTACCTTGTGAAGGCAAGTGGAGATGGCCTATATATATGTGATTGCCTGTGGGATGTGCAGGGAAACATGTGCAAGCACGTGCTAAAGGTTGAAATAATGACCAATATATCATCCAATGCCATAGGGGTGGAGTTAATTGGGTAGTACAAGGTGGTGTATTAGTTAAATTAATGAATAAAATATTTGGTGTATCAATAGACCTCCAGTTTAGTCTAACAATAGATCATCATGCAGGGGATGTTTCAATTCCCAATCCCTGTGCTATGAATGTCAATGATATGTTCACATGTGAAAGGGTTCATGTTAACACTATCATTGCACCCACTCGTGAATATGTTACTCAAGATGTCAGGGGTGGTACATGAGATATGGATGGAAAGTAAAAATGGAAGGAAGCAACTACAATGCTGAATATATTGTCCAATAAAATTTTTCTAACACTTGAACAATGAAAGTCATTTGCGTCTTGTGTGCGGAGGTTCTTGGTTGACCTCGAAGAGTGCAATGCATTGACCTTTTATTTCAGCCAACACACTGACCCAATGGATACTAGCATTGTTTTCCTATGGCCCTAGTTCAATGCCAGTAGGAAACATGCTCAGGGGAGACGACAACGTGGAGAGACTAGAAATTGGGACAAGTCGAAGGAAGTACCTCAATCGGACCAGTTTGTCTTACCCTTCGATAGTGAGACCCAGAGGAGGGGGTGTCAATAAAATCTAAAGTAGATGAAGCACATTTTATTGTGAATGGATATATTTCATCCAACATAGGTTAGTAATGATGGCCAACAACAACATAGGTTCCAACATCTAGCTAGTGGTTTTCATTTTGGTACTTTTTAGTTCTTTTGACCATATTTGGCCTAATGTTTTCATCTCTTTTTTGTACCCGCCAACAACATCCACAGAAAGAATTCCTCGTAGACATTTATTTTTTGACAGTTGTATAGGTGGGCATGATATGCGCATGGAATAGGGGGAAATGGTGACGGGGGACAACACGACATGTATGCAACAATTTTCAATGAACACAACATCTTAGCCAATGGAAAACATGATACATTATCCCACTGTAATAGAGTTTAGCCTAGGACAATGTCTCCTATCAATTATCTATGATGGGCGAATGGTGGCAAATTATTGCAGAGGCAGGTTTCAAATCAACATCTTCTAGGCATGTTTCACAAAAAAGGCTAATATCCTTCCCTTAACCCAAGCAAGCAACTATCTAGAGCACTCCTCACTCCACAAAAAACTTCCTGACACTTCCATACTTCAGAATGGATCAGGATTTTTTTATCTTGGCTTCCATCTGTGACTCTCTTTAAAGTCAAACCCTCCTTTTCAAAAGGTTAGTCTGCCTCATAGGCTATAATCACCAAGAAAAGGCTAAATAGTTCAGAAGGCTCAAGCCATTTTGGAAACATCTTAGATCAACCAAATACAACATTTATACACCCTTGGACTCATTTCAAAGACGTGACTACAAAATGTACCCATTTGGAACACTTGACTATAAAATGGACTCCTAGTTTACAATGTAGGCCTAATTAGGCCACTTTTTCAAAGTATGTACAAGGATTCTTGACTCTTGATCAACAAGTCGCATTCTAAGGGTCAAAAGAGGTCATAAACAACATAAAACCACATACTTTAGTATTATAAAAGATCACTCTTTTCTTGTTCCAAAAAATTGTTCTCACAACCCTCTTAGCTAGACAAAAAATACACAACCTAAGAATCAATGACATCACTATTGTAGTCCCAAACAAACATATCCATGTCTGCCAATATCAAAATCATAAACTAGACTCCTTACACTTTCAAACTACCAAGTTCAAATATTTCTCAATGCTTGGAAGAGGATGAATATTAAATTCTTGTCGTAACCCTCATTGTTACGAGTTACATACCCTATCATAAAATAAAAGTCAATATCCCACTTGTTTCTCCACGAAAATCCTTGAAACCAGTTTCTAATGAAAGGCGTGTCACAATCGTAAATGTTCAAATACACTTGAGTTAGTTATTTCATTTGTATGGGGCCATGATAAACCATGCAACAACACCCAAAGATGATTTTGCGGCATAACAATCATGTTTTATTGAACTGTAAATACAAAATGACTTCAAACCCGACCGCCACCACTTCGATTCGACCATAGACTGTACTATTTTTTATTTATCTATTTATGCTTATTTGTGTGCTATAAAACAATTTTCAACTAGATATGGAAGGCGGTGGCACATATGTATATTGGATATTTATATTTATGGTGGCTGTAATGCCCAAAATCTAGGGAAAAAACACACCAACAATTTTTTTTCTAAACGTCCAGTTAACTAATGTGTGCATGATGATAAGGAAAAACACACATAACTTTACTAAGTTCACTAAAGGGCTTCAAACATTTCTAAGTTAAATTAATCTCCAACAAAACTTGTTAGGTCTAGAGGAAGGTCGAGGGGAAATCATGACAAGCGTTAGCTTATCAAATCTCTCGATGAAGTATAGTCTAAAAAAACATGTTTTTTAATTAAAGGGAAAATTGAATTAAATCTTAGTCGATACTTAGCTTATAACCCCTCCAAAAAATGTAATATTATTAATTATATTTGACCCTAAGGATAGATTTAATACTTTTAATATCTAATTTTGAATAATCATTTACTCGCATTCTCATTTCTAATTCATTAGTATTTAATGTTGTTATAATTGAGTAAATTAAGTGTCAACCTTTAATTTAGTTTAGACTTAACCTAAGGTTTCGCAATTATACTTTATTATATATAAGTCTAATCGATAATTTTAACTCGATTTTATAATCCATCAATATAAATAGTTAAATTTGTTAACAATTTGTGCATCTAGATCTAAATAAGATTATTAAAGATTTTTGTCAAATAAATTGGTTAAAAGGATTCACCTAAAGTAACCCTATAAATTATGTAAGACATTTCGTATAGTTTCCCATTAAATTTCTTCAAGGATTAAATAGATCACTATTTAAATTGTATTTTAATTTATTTTTTATCATCAACCTTAAACATCTTCCATAATAAATATAGATTCCCTTATAAATTTTACCTAGTATAACATTATTATTTATATTAAACATAATCTCCAAAGTGTCACACTTAAAACAAATCATCTATCTCATGATAAATGCAACCCACCAAATAAAAGAATGTGGAGAAATAATTTCCAACAAAAATTCTCCCCACTAAAATTTGAAATCCTATTGCACTAATATTTTAATATTATAATTTTCTCAAACCCTAATAGGGTTTCCTCAACAAAAACAAAAACAAAAAGAGTTATATTTACCCATTTTCTCTCTTCTTCGTCTCCTCTTGCTCTCCTCCTCTATCCTACCCCTAACCCAAAATTAGGGTTTGGGGAGGATTTTACACTCCCATACTTTCTTCCATTTTTCTCTCTCCCCTCTTTCTCTTCCATTTTCCTCTTCCTTTCTTTCTCTCTTGTTATTGCAGGTTTAATGGACGATGCACAAGAAGGGTTTAAAGAGAGAGCCATGGTGAAAGAGTATGTGTGTGTGTGTGTGTGTGTATTGATGTATTTATGTAGGTTGAAATGTGTATCTTTTTTTTTATTTGATTATTAATATTAAAAATAAAAAATTATACAAAGCATTGGGGAGGGGTTGTGACCCCACCATTGTTGTCGCGGGTGAAAATGATGTGACAAGACCGCCCATGGCGAGCCGACGGTGGTGGTGGCGTCCGCGACAGACCAGCGGCCTCAGCCACTGACTGTGGCAGTTCCCCGCTGTGCTGCGGCCGCCACGGGGGGAGTCTCCTATGCCCTCCCTTCTAAGGGGAGGGTTACGAGGGTGGATCCTCCTACGCCTTCCCTTCTAAGGGGAGGGTTACGAGGGTGGGTCTCCCACATATTTTTTTTTAATTTTTAATTTATTTAAAATAAAAATGTTTTCGGGTTTTGGCATTTTTTTATAACTATATATATATACATATACATATATATATGTATA
>MU223097.1:3693333-3723978 GCA_018584345.1 Thuja plicata | reverse complement strand
GCTGACAAACCCCAGCCAATAATATTCCCTCTGCCCTATTAATGTCTAATGCATGCAATAACATTTTTTTGGATTCTATCAACCATGTGCCTTTCTTCTTTAAAGGCTCGTCTTTTTAAAGAAATGAGAGCTAGCCTTTCTTTGAAGAATCCTCAAAATAAATTGATTGATCAATCCTTATATGATTCCAAATTCCTTCTACAGGCTTGTCACTTGATCTCACCAATGAATAGGATCAATCTAATATGATTGAAATCCTCTATGCTTTAGACTCTGCATGACCTAGGCAGGTAGACCTATTCTCCAACTAGGTTGAATCTTTTTATAACAGACTGGAATATTATTTTAATGATTTTGTATATGCAATCCCAATACATGCAAAAATATTTTGTTGCATTATGTCAACCACGTGTCTTGCTCCTTTAAGGGCTCATCTTTGTAAAGAAATAGGATCAAGCCTTTCTTCAAAGCATCCTCAAAATCAGTTGATTGAGAAATCCTCGAATGATGCCAAAATCCTTCTACAGACTTCTCACTTGATCTTAGCAACGAATAGGATCAATCTAATATGATTGAAATCCTCTATGCTTTAGGCTCTACAGGATCTAGATAGGTAGACCTATTCTCGAACTAGGTTGAAGCTTTTTATAGAAGACTGTATTATTCTTTTAATGATTTTGTATATGCAATCTCAATATGGTAAGTTTTGAAAATTATAAAATATTTAATCTTTTCTTACTGCTTATCTTACTAGTTATTGATTTCTTTACTACTACTCCTCAATATGCTACTATTTTTTTCTAACTTCTAATTTTATCAAGTAATCTTATTCTCTTACTGAGTTTTACTCCTACTCTATCTACTATCTCTTTTATTGAGCACTAATTTTTATTTTTCCTTCTACTATCACTACTTCTCCACTTCCAACTTATGTTGATCTAATTAACTTTTATGCTTCTAAATGATATTTTGATATACGCTTATAATGATAGAGCAATACTTTCTTCATATTGGGTTGTAGAGTCACTCTTCTCCTCGACCTTCATGTATAACCACTATGAGACATTTTTTAAGAGAACCACTTGGATGACCCTATTAACTTTTCTGACATTCAATGTCTTCAATCATTAGATAACAACACAGTCAGTCCTATTGAGTATAACTTTTTCTTGAGAAGACCAATACTATAAAATGAGTACGAACCACAACTTTGCATACAAATTTTTATAATTAGATTGTAGTGCAATAAAAATAATATGTTAGTTATGAGACTAGTCCCTTATCCTTATTGGGCATGGATTCACCCCTCGTCAAACCCTCATGTGAAACTTCATTATGTATTCTTTTTTATTGATGAAGACCATCATCTTTTTCATATGGGTCGATAAGTCATAAGGCTCTTTAATCTTCTCGATGGTGTTAGTATAGGTTCTACGAATTCAACCTTTAGGGTCCATGATGCAATTTTTAGAAGAAAAATTATATAGCTTCAACCTTTTTGAAGGTATAAAATACAAAAGATTGGTGATGACTGATGAGCCTATTTTACTGTCTCTATTATATTAATCCTTACACTCTGTTTTCAAGTATTATCCGAACAATTGTGAACTTTTAGTCAGTTGAACTTTTGTTAAGTACAGAAAGAACCATTAAAACATTGGTGGAATAGATATGTCATATTACGCCAATATTATATATATGTTGCATTATTTCATATAATAATCAGAATGTGTGTTCTAACATCTGGATTAATTTGATAAGCTGCTTGCATGAATATCTTTTACCAGTATGTTGACTTGATCACCCAGACTTCATTGTGCATGTCATGGGCCATTGCGCTTCCTGTTTTCTCTCTTTGGCACGGTTTTAGTTAGTTAGTTTCTTTTCTATTTTGGAATAAAGAAGTCAATCCTGTATTTATAGGGAGGAGACTGTTTGTTTGTAAGTGCAGATTTTTGGAAGAAAAACAATGTTCTGATCGTATCTTGCTCAACAAGTTCATTTTCAGCTTCATCTCTTATTCTCATGTAATCAATTTTGAAAGATATGAAGTAAATTTTGGTTCATATTCTGTGTTCATAGATTAGTGGAAGCCAACCAAGGGGGCCCACTTGGTAGGTGGATTAGATTATAAGTAGAATAGATTTACTTTCTACATTTCCAGCATTCTAGATATAAGATTATAGTTTCTTCCTGCAGCATTGTACTTCGTGACTGTTCCTGCAACACCTGCAAGGATAGCTATAGTGAATGCTCTAGGTTGAAAGAATAGATTTAAGTAGAGTTTGCAAGTTGTAGAATTCATTTTAGTAAGGGCTAAGTGTGTTTCCTTTCCTACAGCCCTAGTATAGATTCCTTTCATGTATTTTACTTTCCTGCAGGATAGGTAGAATGGCTTCTTAAGAAACTTAGTGCACATACTGTGTCATTCCATTTCAAGTATACGTCCCTGGGTTGAAAAAATAAATGCACCTCATGGTGGGAGAAGTGATTCTTAGATTGAATAAACTATTCCTAAGAGAGGCGTTGGGCATGATTGCTAAGCACCTATTGTGAGGCAGTTCATTTTTGGCACCGCTGTCGGGGATGGTGTCAAGCTAAGAAACCTTCTGAGTCATTTTTCATTCTTTTAGTTAGCTTAGTGGTCTGTGGTCCTAAATTTTCTTCACCAGTGTGAAGAATTCATTTGCATACATCGAAGGGGAAGAAGAAGAGATGAATATGGCAGATTTCTTCTAGGAGAGTCTGCGAATTTGAACGAACAAGTTGAAGAAGTTGAGTTACCTTTTGTCGACGCAAGTCCAGAGTTTCCTATAGCATCTACCGCTGGAGAAGGGTTTTTTGATATAAGTGGTCTACGGCCTTTTGCTGAAACCTTGGCCAACTTTCTTGATAATTCTGACCCAAATGCACCTGCTAATAACAATCTTGTGGCTAATATTCCTTTCCAACAGCAAGTTCCACCCCCGATACCTCCAGTAATGGCACACCCTACTTTCCCATTTCCTCTTTCGAGCCTTATAAACAATGCTAACCTCAAGAATATACCCTCAGTTGCACTTCCAAAATTTTATGGGCTGATAACCAAAGATCCTGACACCTTTTTGTTTGAGTTCAACATCCTTTGTCATAGCTTTGAATATAACACTGATGCCCAAAAACTCAAACTATTTCCAGTAACACTGAAAGCGTCAGCCTTACGATGGTTCATGGGATTAGGAGCAAATGCAGCAGGCACATGGGATGAGATGCAGACCCTATTTCTACATAAATACAAAGAATATTGCAAGGGGAGTGACCTAAGGGGAGATGAAATTTTTAGAATGTCGTAGAAAAAGGATGAAACCTTGGAGGACTATGTTTCACATTTCCTGTATAATATGCAGAAGAACCCTCAACATGTTCTAGCAGAGGATTCGCAGAAACTAGTCTTCTTGAGAGGAGTGAATGACAGCTGTCTGGAAGTATTGGACCTCATGGCTGATGGGGACATATCCCAATCTTCTTGGGATGATCTCAAGAAAATCTATCTCAACTACTCCAGATCAACTGGGAAGAAAAGAAGAGGATATCGTTCTACAACAATTAAAGGGAGCAGTTCAGGCATTTCTAAGTTGGAGATATCTAATTTGCTAGCAGATTTCAAGAAAGACATCATTAATGATGTTGCCACACATCTTGACACCATGACTTCAAGGAAGAAACATGTAGACATTGAATTGCAGTTGGCTGAGTATTGTCCTCATTTCTGTAAACAAAAGAAAGACTGTGGATGCAAGCTAGAGGCGAACCTAGAAAATCAACATTTGCGTACTGAGTACATGAAGATAGAAGGCGATGATGAGAAAGTGTTCTTTGTTGCTCAACATTTCCCATGGGCACCATGACAAGGTATGCCTCAAGACCCATTGCAATTTTCAAATCCTTACAATAGTCAATGGCAAAACCAAAGTTATCATAATCTTCCTCAATACTCTCAGCCAACCTGGAATAACTAGTGGCCTAATCAGCAAAATAACTAGTGGCCTAACCAGCAAAACCAATGGCAACCACCACAAGGAAATTGGCAGCAAAATAACCATTGGAGGGGGCCTCCACAGTGGCCTAACCAAAATCCTACTTTTCCACAACTGCCATCGCCAGCTCCACCTCCTGCAATAATGTTGCCTCCTACAATCACTAGCCCCAATCCAAAGAAAATGCAATTGCCTGCTCAGCCGTAACCAAATCCAAATAGCAAGCAATAGTAGCAGCCAATGTATACTACTGATACACAGTAGTATCCTGCTTACGCTCTAGAGATATCTGACATACATCTAAGGTCAGGTACTACTCTACCTGCACCCAAACATCCTATTATCACAGAATTTGCAGACACTCCTGCAGCATCAACACCTCTTCCAGAGGCTATATTGCAAAATACCACCCAATCAACTCAAAAATCTAGCAAAACTGATGATGAAACCTCAGTTGAACCTCCTTTTCCACAAAGGCTCATAATAGAAAAGCCTATATCCCAAGATGAAATGCCTTTTGATATTCTTGAGCAACTAAAAATATGCACATCCAAATACCTTTGTTTCAAGCTATCAAAGACGTTCCTATCTATGGGAAAGCTATTAAGGATGTATGCCTTAAAAATCCTGGGAGGAAGAAGAAGGACCCTCAAATAGTTCATGTCATAGGGCAACTTGTGGATATCATGTCGGGAAAGGTAGTTATACCCAAGTATTCAGACCCTGGAAGTCTAGTAGTTGACTTGGTAATTAATGGACAATCTGTTAAAAACGCTTTAGTTGATTTGGGGGTAGCCATTAATGTGATGACAAAAGATACAATGCACAGAATAAGTATAGAAGGCTTAAGAACAACACCAACAGTATTAAAACTTGTTGATAGTTCAACAGTCACTCCAGATGGTCTAGTAGAAGATGTGCTAGTTACCCTAGACTCATGGGAATACCATGCTGATTTTCTCATCTTATCACCAAAAGTAAACTTTGTTGGCTATCCATTCATCCTAGGGAGACCTTGGTTAGCCACCACTGATGCAAAAATTAGTTGCAGATCAAGAAGTATGACAATTTCAAATGGCCAGGCAATAAAGAAAATAGCACTCTATTCTCCTGCCCAGCCTCAGCCAGATTTGAAGGATCCCATTTGGCCAGAACTAGGAGATGAGGAAGAAGAGGTCAACTCTATTGTTCAACTTATGATGATGCATAGACAGTCTTTTCTGAAAATACAAGATGAAGATGATGTAATACAGAGTATTATTACCAATGAGTGTATAGTAGCAAAAGATGTTTCTGAGAGTGTTATTCTATAGCTATGTACCTATGAAGGTTGTGTCCTTCTAGCAAGCCCTAAGATAATTAGCCAATTGTTACCATGTGAAGTAGCTACAAACCCAGTATCTGAGATGTAAATGGTAGAGCTAACAACTGCTGTGGAAATTTCTCCTGGTCATTATCTCCATGTAAACAACAAGTTGCCACCTCAACAAATGGAATTGTTAACTAAACTCTTCTGTAAGCATGAGAAAGCCTTTTCTTGGAATTATGGAGACATGCTAGGTCTAAACCCCAAGCTCTATACCCATAGGATCTATATTAATGATGGTAGCTTACCACTACGCCAGCCTCAAAGAAGGATAAATCCAGCATTGAGAGAAATAGTCAAAAGTGAATTACAAAAATTACTAGATGTTGGTTTCATCTATCCAATCTCTGATAGCAAGTGGGTATCACCTTTGGTCATTTTACCTAAAAAAGGTATGAAATGGTGAATATGTGTGGATTACAGAGAGTTGAATAATTCCACAAAGAAGGATCATTTTCCTTTACCCTTTATTGATCAAGTCCTGGACACTCTAGCTGGTAAGAAATATTTCTCCTTTCTGGATGGATACAATGGTTAAAATCAAATCAAAATTGCTCCAGAAGATCAGGAGAAGACTACATTCACATGCCCCTTTGGTACATATGCCTATTATGTATTATCATTTGGCTTATGCAATGCACCAACTACTTTCTAGAGAGCTATAATCAGCATTTTTGCTGATATATCACATGATTGTATGAAAATATATATGGATGACTTTACTACATTTGGAGTCACCTTTGAGGAAGCCCTGAAGAATTTGGAAAGAGTGCTAATCAGTTGTCAGGAAAACAATTTGTATCTCAATAGTGACAAATGTTTCATGATGATGCAAGAAGGCATAGTGCTGGGACATTTTATATCTGAAGCTGGAATCCAGGTAGATCCTGTGAAAATAGAGGTAATTCTAACATTGCCTATTCCTACAAAGAAGAAAGATGTTAGGTCTTTCCTAGGACATGTTCGCTACTATAGAAGGTTTATCCAAAATTTTAGTCAAATAGCTAGTCCTCTATATACTTTGCTTACAAAAGAGGTCAAATTCAACTGGACAAAAGAATGTGATGAATCCTTCCTGCAGCTTAAGAAACTGTTAACTACTGCACCCATACTTAGGGGTCCTAATTGGACTTTTCCATTTCACTTTCATACAGATTCTTTAGACTACATAGTAGGTGTTTTCCTAGGAAAAAAGTATAGTAACCTGGTAAATGCAATTTACTACATTAGCAAAAGCCTCCATGGACCAGAGTTAAACTACACAGTGACCAAGAAAGAATTACTAGCAGTAGTATATTCTCTGAATAAATTTCATCATTACATAATTGGCTATCCTATTGTTGTTCATACTGACCATGCAGCAATAAAATATCTCATGAACAAACCTACTATCATAGGCAGGTTAGCAAGATGGCTTCTTCTTTTGCAGGAATTTGACATTATTATAGTTGACAAGCCTGGCAAGGCAAATGTAGTAGCTGATTATCTTTCAAGAATCCACCATACTGAAGAAGATACTACTATGATAAATGATGCATTTCCAAATGATAATTTGTTTCATATTTCTGTCCAAAGTATGTGGTATGCTGACATAGCTAATTACCTTGCAGTTAACAAAATTCCAACACATTTTTCTTACAAATAAAGAAGACTACTGAATGAAAAAAATTTTAATTTCTCTTGGATTGATAACATGTTGTTTTACACTGGACCTGATCAAGTAATGCACAGATGTGTGAGAGAAGATGAGACATTTGACATTCTCCATGCCTATCATAATGAACCGTGTGGGGGACACTTTGCAGTAAAAAGAATAGCCCAAAATATTCTAACAACCAGATATTATTGGCCTACACTTCACAAAGATGCAGCAAACTACACAAGAAAATGTGACAAATGTCAAAGAATGGGCTGACCGACTAAATCTGATGAAATGCCATTAAATCCACAAGTGGTGGTTACTCCATTTGACAAATGGGGTGTGGGCTTCATTGGTCCAATAGACCCTCCATCCAATGGGAAGTATCACATCCCGGTGTGCACTCATTATCTGACAAAATGGGTCGAGGTAAAAGCTATGTAACATGCCTGGGAGCATAAGGTTGCAAAATTTTTGTATGATGAGATTTTTACTAGATATGGAGTACCGAGAGAACTTGTAACTGACCAAGGTGCCCAATTCACTTCCAATCTAATAACAGAGTTCATGAAAGAATATAACATCAGACATCAAAAGTCAAGCCCTCATCACCCTCAGGCCAATGGACAGGCTAAAGTTACAAATCAGGAAATAGAAGCAATCTTAACAAAGACAGTTCATTTGCATCACTGGGACTGGAGTAGCAGGCTATCAGAAGCCGTCTGGGCATATAGAACAACTTGGAAGACAACTACAGGATTCACTCCATTTGAACTACTATATGGAAAAATAGTTATGCTACTAGTTGAATTTGAAGACAAAACACTACAGACGGCACTGGAGTTAAATATTGATCTTCCTACAACACAGAAGGAGTGATTACTGCATCTCAATTCCTTGGATAAAATGCGCAAATCTACACTAGAGAAAATTGAAATAGTCCAGAAATAAAGGAAAAAATGGCATGACTCACATATCAAGAGCAAACAATAAGTTGGAGATTGGGCATTGTTGTATGATTCAAGATTCAAAGAAATACTAGGCAAGTTGCAAACAAGATGGCTGGGGCCATATGAAATAAGCCATGTTTTCACCAATGGAGCCATCTAGTTGACAACAATTAATATGGTACACTTCAAGCTACTAGTCAATGGACATCAGCTAAAGTTGTATCACCAACCTCAAACAAAAGAAGACTTCATGTAGCAATTCCAACAACAAATTTCAAACGAACAACAGGTAACACTTCCTGTAGCAGAGGGTGCAAACCTTCTTCCTGCAGCTCTTCAGTAAAAATCCATCAAGCATGTCCATAATAAATGATTTGTGTTTACATGAAGTACATTCCTCCGTTCACTTTCTATTTCTTCTTTCCAACTCATCTCATTTCTATAATCTGTCACCCAGCCACCTTCCACGTCATTGTCATTTTTTCCTTTAAATGCTTTCAATAAGAAGCTAGGTACGCTGACATAAGGCGCCACCACTTTTGTTCCACTCTCGCCACCTTTTTTGACATGTGCAAACATCAAATGACAGGTACACACTTTTCAAATTTATTCCATTTTTAGTGCATAGATTTTGATGATTGTATCTAGTACTGCAATAAATATATCATTACAAAATTATGCCAGTTCCATCCCTCGTGCTGCGTCTACCAAGTGTGGACACTTGTCAATGTTATGTAGGGGGGAGGGAACTATATTAATTCCAAAGTGTCATTTCTATTTACGCCTGAAAAATTTTATGTCACCTCAAATCTGTACTTAGCCTTGTCTCATTAAAAGTTCTAGTGCTATATCACACAACTATTGTACTTTTATTCCTGAATCCTCCATGATTGTTAGAATTGAAGTGACTTATAATTAATTTATGTGACAACCTGCAGTAAAGATTATAATCTCTCTGATTTTAATTCATCACCATTGTTCATGCCAAGTAAAATAGATAAATTCAGGAGAAAGCTCATAGTCCTTTTTAAAAATGGGTAGTTTGAATTTCAAATAAGGAATAAGGCATCTACCTTCTCTTGAGAAGACAAATTGAAATTAGCAAGCATAGATGGGAGGCTAGCTGTAGAGACACGATCCAGTCATGCATGGTGTGTTACTCTCAGATGTTGAAGCAGTCAAAAGATTCAATGCATGCGGCTAGTTAGGGTATTTCCTAAGGTTAACAGAACTTGGTGAGGACTCAGCAGCAGAATTTGTGAGTACATTTAAAGAAGGTCATAACGGAGCAAGGGGAAGAAATTGTGCAATTGAAAGAACAACTGGCAAAACAAAAATAGAAGATGGATCATGCCCTCAAATTGGCTGATCAGATAATTGCGTGTAGGCCACCTCCTAGGGTTTATATCATTTGTTTGAAAGAGTAGTTCCTCTTGTTCCTGCTAATGATGACCATCAAAGATATTGATTCTGAGTTCAAGTCAGCCCAAGAATTTTATGGCCTTTATCAGACTCTTCCCTCATGGTAGAAAAATCTACTTTGTGAACTATATATGCATAACTTCATTATCCCAACTGAGACTGAGTGGAATCATTTTCTCTACATATGGGGATATACACCTAAGGGCATTGATGTCCTAGATGCACAATGAAGCCAACTATGATAGACATTTGGAAAATTATAGGGAACAAGAGAAAATAGAGTCATTACCATTAAGAGTAGAGAGCAACAAGCCAGCTATACTCCTCAGAGATTGGCTCAATTTGACTTATGGAAAAATTAAGGAAGTAACAAGGGACAAAATTTTTAAGATTCAAACAGAGGTTTATGCAGAGTATGACAGTTTATCTTACTTTGTCTTTCAAAGAGCCCTGGCCGAAACCAGAAGTAGATGGGGTAGGTTATCCGAGGCATTAAAGAGATCAGAACCCCACAATCCTATCAACCTCCAAGCAGCTATTCAAAGAGTGCCAAAATACATACATCTGGGAAGGTAAACTAGATAGGAACTCTGGTGTCCACTCACCATGCAGCCACCGATGCTCCTCTGGCCCCTGTATGACATCAACACTGATAGACTTGAATGACTTTAGGAAGATCACAGAGTGGATGTATAGGAGAAAACAAGAGGGTTCTATTACACCTTTAAAATCCAAAGGAGAGGAAGAACAGAGGTTAGAGATTTCAGAGCAATTACCAGAAGATGTAATGCTTGAGGACAAGCATTTAGCTTGCCAAGGGGCAAATGATGAGCCTGTTTTACTATCTCTATTATATTAATCCTTACACTCTATTTTCAAGTATTATCAGAATAATTGTGAACTTTTAGTCAGTTGAACTTTTGTTAAGTACAGAAAGAACCATTAAACCAAGGGTGGAATAGATATGTCATATTACGCCAATATTATATATATATGTTGTAGTATTTCATATAATAATCAAAATGTGTGTTCTAACATCTGGATTAATTTGATAAGTTGCTTGCATGAATATCTTTTGCATATTAACTAATCTTGCCAGGAAGTAGGAGTCGCTGGGAGAGGTCGACAACATTGAAGGAGGACATAAAGACCAGCTTCGAGCGGATAAGCCATCATGGCATCAAAAGACACAGCTACCACAAATCAGGAACCGTTGTTTTAGAGATGCATAAATGTAGCTTTGCTATATTCCCTCCGTATTACTAGCATGTTGACTTGATCACCCAGACTTCATTGTGCACATCTTGGGCCATTGCGCTTCCTATTTTCTCTCTTTGGTGTGGTTTTAGTTAGTTAGTTTCTTTTCTATTTTGGAATAAAGAAGTTGATCCTCTATTTATAGGGAGGAGACTGTTTGTTTGTAAGTGCATATTTTTGGAAGAAAAATAATGTTCTGATCGTATCTTGCTCAGCAAGTTCATTTTCAGCTTCATGTCTTATTCTCATGTAATCAGTTTTGAAAGATAATGAAGTAACTTTTGGTTCATATTATGTGTTCATAGATTATCAGAAGCCTACCAAGGGGGCCCACTTGGTAGGTGGATTAGAGTAGAAGTATAATAGATTTACTTTCTGCATTTCCAGCATTCTAGATATAAGATTACTGTTTCTTCATGTAGCATTGTACTTCATGAATGTTCATGCAGCACCTACAAGGATAGCTATAGTGAATGCTCTAGGTTGAAAGAATAGATTTAAGTAGAGTTTGCAAGTTGTAGAATTCATTTTAGTAAGGGCTAAGTGTGTTTCCTTTCCTACAGCCCTAGTATAGATTCCTTTCATGTATTTTACTTTTCTGTAGCATAGGTAGAATGGCTCCTTAAGGAACTTAGTGCACATAATGTGTCGTATCATTTCAAGTATATGTCCCTGGATTGAAAAACTAAAGGCACCTCATGGTGGGACAAGTGATCCTTGGATTGAATAAACTATTCCTAAGAGAGGCTTTGTGTATGATTACTAAGCACCTATTGTGAGGTGGTTCAATGACCTATGGTAGGTGACTAATAAAGTCAAATTTTTTAAGGCTCCAATAGGTTCATTATGGTACTATGTTATTTTTATGTTATATTTGGGTTGATGGATAGGTTTAGATTATATTTTTTCTTTATATCCAATTATGAATAGGGCAAGTGTTGATTTTCATCTAAGGTTATGGTTTCAAGTCAAAATCATTTAGGGTCTACAATCAGGGTCCAATTGGATTTAGAGCTAGCTTTTATACAGTTTATGATTACCGTTCAATTTGGTAGGGTCCAACTTGGTCTATTTCTCAGTTATCTTTAGTGTTACTATTTAATTTAGTTTAGAGTCAAGGTTTATCTAATTTAATGTTAGGATTCAATTTCGTTTACTGATAGAGTTGCAGATCAATTTGGTTAAGGATTTTTATTCAATTTTCTATAGGATTTGGGATCAAGTTTGTATGTAGTGTTTAATTAAATTTAGGATTAGGCCTCTACATGATTTACTATCATGAAAAATATTTTATTGGGTTTGTGAAAAATTGGCTTAGTGTTCTATTAGTTTTAGGATAAGGGTTCAATTTAGTTTATTATTTTGTCTGGGTTAAGGGTTGGGGATACATTAGGGTTGGAGTTCAATTTGGATTAATTTTCAATTTAGTTTAGGTTTAGTTCAATGAATCATTTACTGTTAAGGTTCAATATGGTTTCATTTTAAATTTGATTTTAGGTTTAGTTCAATAAATTATTTACAGTTACTGTTCGATTTTGTTTAGTCCTCGGGTAATGATTCAATTTAGTTTTAGGATGCAATACCAGTTGACTTAGTTTTTAGTCAGGTTTAGGGTTAGGAGTGAAATAGGTTTAGAATTTAGTTGGTTCTATGGTTAGAATTCAATTTAGTTTAGCGTTGTAATTTAGGTTTTCTTTGATTTAGGATTTTTCTTCAATTTGGTTTATGAGTATAGATTCTAACCCTTTGTGGGTTTAACTTGGTTTATTTCTCAAATAGTTTTAGGATTAGTGTTTCCTTTATTATAGCATTAGATTTTTATTTCATTTCATATTAGGGTTCAATTTGGTTTGGTGTTAGTGTGAGAGATTAATTTGATCTAGGGTTTGCATTCAAGTTTCTATAGGCTTGATGTTCAAGATGGTATCTACTCTTCAGTTAAATTTAGGATTGGGGTTTAATATGTTTTACTATCAAGGAGAATATTTTATTGGATTTTTTTATTAAGGGTAAATTTAGGAATCAATTTGGTGTACTATTTTTATCATTTTACGATTAGGATTTAATTTAATTTTCTATTAGGGTTAGAGTTCAATTTGATCTAATTTTTAATTAGGTTTAAGGATATAATTCAACTTTGTTTAGGGTTGGATTTAATTTTAGATTAGTCTTCAGATTAGGGTTCCATTTGGTCTAAGGTATTAATTTTATTTGTTTCCATCTGGGTTAGGCTTAGCATGTTACTTATTGTACCATTTGGTTTGGGGTTGTGTGATAGAAGTAACCCCAAGGTGTACTTACACAATACTTCAAGACAGGACCTAGCTTGTCCTAATCCACTTAGGATCGTAATTCCTCTTTTAGGACCACAATAGCCTCAAGGAACTAAGCCTTAGAATCCTCCTAACTCTTCTCTAAGAGTTACAACTATTGTGTTTCACCTTGAAGGACATCCATCACTAGTTTTGGTTCAATACTTCTCCTTGGCTTTGATGAATTCCAATGCTAAACCCTGAATACCAACTCCACACATGCCACAAGGGTCTTGTACACTCTTTGTATGTTCATTCTACATCCATACAAGCAAAATTTCATAGGTCTTCAATCCCAACTTAGTCAAGTTCCAAAATTGCACCCAAATTGTCCTATTAGGCCTACAGCACCAATTAGCCCTATCCAGAGGATTTTTCAAGATTTACTCTGAAAACTTCCACACAACCCCTAAAACCAATCTAGGATCCAGATACCATTTTGGGAAACCTAAAATATTTCTAAGGTCTAGGGTCCCCAAACTATCTTTACACCTCTCTCCTGAAATGTAGGGCTTTTAGGCCTATTTTGGCTCCTCACAAGCACTTCTCTGATTTCTATGCAAAAATAAATTAAAATGGATTGGGTGGGTTCTAAAATAGATTCTAGGGATCTATGAGACCCTAAATACACTAAGACCACTCTTTTTTTAGTACTCCCATGCACACCCTTGTCTCTGCATTCTAGTTTTCACTTGCCATACCCCTAACCTGATTGTCCTAGCTCGCCTAGGGCATGGCTTTAAAATTTACAAATTGACTCTTCTGAAATCCTACCTGAATATGTACATTGTATATAGGCTCCCCTAACACATTAATTCAACTTTCATCCTTTCCCATGGTTGGATTTCATGGGGGAGCCATAAAACCAAAAACTACCTAAACTGAACCAGTAGACTACCTAGTTAGTAAACAATTTCCTACACCTATCAAATAAACTCTAATATACTTGCACTATGAATGAAAAATTCTTATATATGTCTCTACCAAATTAATCCCCACTTATATCAGTTAATTCAATCCATTAAAACACAAATATCTTGCAAATACACTGACTGTACTCTATTTTCAAAAACACTTGCTCTATTGCTTCACAAAACTTGCATACATTCACTCTACCTCAAGAAATGATCCATAGAGTGTCTAAATATTATTCCTCCACCATTTAAGGCCACTAAAATTCATTTCCCACTCCTAGAATGGTGGGAATCCAATGTTGTCAAGTTACATGCAACATTTGCAAAAAGTTGCAAATGTTGTCATGACAACTTTTTGGCATCATTTGCATTTATGTTGAAAAATATATTCTAGGTCCTCTAACCCATTTAGTTTGATGAAATAACATAATTTATGCCTATAAAATCATATTTCTTTCTATGCTAAGTTCTAGGACACATTTAGACCATATTTCCCATTTAGACCAAAACTATGCATTAAAGTAACCTAACTAGACTAGGTTGGATTAGACACTAACTATCCATCCACCTAGTAACACAAATTACAAGACCTAATAAGGTCCAAATTAAACACACACACTAACTTGGCTAAGGTTAGTTACAAGCCATAACATCTAGGGTTTAGTGGTTAGCCTAGGTGCTCCTGCACCATCCTCCCTAAGTGAAAGATTTCAATCCATCCTTGGATTGAGTAAGTCAAGATCAATGCCCAAATTTTTGAATTTTGACTCCTTTATCCATGTTGCATCTGCATCTAGTTGTCCTTGTCACTTCACTAAGTGTTCTTTGTAATCCTTCTTCCTAGTTTTCTTGTAAATTCTCGATTCCAGTATGTAGTCTTCCTTCTTGACTGGTGTAGATGGAAAATGGAGTTATTCTACCTCTTGGATGAATTTAGTCAAGCTCTGATCTGGATCAAGGATTGGTTCCTTGTATATAACCAAGTCTGCAATGTTAAAGATAGGTGACAAGCCAATTTTCTCTGGTAACCCCACCTTATAAGCATTTTCTCCATACTTGGTCAGTATAGTGCAGGGGCCAATTCTTCTCATTTGTAACTTGTGTGGGATTCATTTCTATAGTCTATCCTTATTGAGATGTACCATCACTAGATCCCCAACCTTGAATTGAACATCCCTTTTTCCTTCATCAACCTTACTCTTAATCTTCTCAGTGTTGTCAATCAGTGTTTTCATGACTATGTCATGAACTTCTTGCATAGCATAGGCAAAGTCCTTAGCATATCCACTCCCTTTAAATCCATCCTTTAGTTCTTTGAGTTCATAAATTCCTCTATGGTGTAGACCATAGAAAATTTCAAAAGGAATCTTACCAGTAGTCCTGTTCACAGTGTCATTTTAAGCATATTCAACTTGACCTATGATTTGGTCCCATGTCTGACTATACTCATTTGTTAAGCATCTTAGGAGATTACCAAGACTCCTATTAACTACCTCCGTTTGACCATCAGTTTGAGGATGGTATGCAGATCCAAAGGATAAGTTGGTGCCCAACTTTTTCCACATATTCTTCCAAAAGTGACTCATAAACTTGGTGTCTCTATCTGACATAATGCTCAAGGGAAATCCATGTATTCTGACTACCTCTTTAAAGAAAAGAGAAGCTATTTGAATGGCATCATTGGTTGTCTTTAAGGTCACAAATTGAGTCATTTTACTAAATTTTTCCACTATTACATAGTCACTATCTATTCCCAGTCTTGACTTAGCAAATCCAACCACAAAGTCCATGCTCAAGCATTCCCATGGTCTATTTGGGATAGGATGTGGTTGGAATAGGCCAGCATTAGTAGATGTTCCCTTGGCCTTCTGACACACAATGCAACTTTCCACATATTTCCTACTATCAAAATTCATCTTTGGCCAAAAGTAAAATCTCTAAACAAGTTCTTTTATCTTACTGACCCCAAAATGACCACTCAATCCACCATTATGTTTCTCCTAAATCAAATTCTCCCTTATAGACCCTCTAGGGACACATAGTTGACTTCCTTTAAATAAGAGATTACTTTGAAAAGTATATTCATAATATTTACTATGAAATTGGTTCTTATATTCTTGACATACCCTATAGATGTCTGCAAAGTCTTCATCATCACCAAATAGATCTTTGAAGTTGCCTTTTCCCATGCTATGCAGTTGGATCTCCTGGACAATAAGGGCTCTTCTACTTAAGGCATCTGCAACATTATTCTACAATCCCTTCTTGTGTTTGATATTGAATATGTATGCTTGCAGGTATTCAACCCACTTCATATGCTTATGAATCAATTTGTCTTGTGAGTTCAAGAAGCTCAAAGCTTGATTGTCTGAATAGACTATGAACTCCTTTGGAAGTAGGTAATGCCTCCATTTTCTCAGTGACTAGACCAGAGCATACATATCTAGGTCATAAGAAGAATATTTCTTCTTAGATTCACTTATTTTCTCATAGTAGAAGGCCACTGGTCTTCCCTCTTGGCTTAAGACAGCGCCAAT
This sequence comes from Thuja plicata, assembly GCA_018584345.1. Lineage (NCBI taxonomy): Eukaryota > Viridiplantae > Streptophyta > Pinopsida > Cupressales > Cupressaceae > Thuja > Thuja plicata. The sequence goes on along the minus strand of MU223097.1, from coordinate 3,707,565 downwards.
TGCCACATTGTTGGCATCACACTCCACTGTAAATAAATTTTCAAAGCTTGGCAAGACCAAAATTGGTTGGGTTACAATCTTCTTTTTCAGTAGCTGAAAACCATGGTTAGCTTGTTCATTCCAAATAAACTTAGTCTTCATGCCTCCTTTAATAATTTCCAACATAGGAGCACACATTGCACTAAATTACTTAATAAACTTTCTATAGTACTTTGCTAGGCCATGAAAACTTCTTACCTCGGTGCTTATTCTTGGAGTAGGCCAGTTGATGATGGCCTCCACTTTGCTAGGATCCATCTTTAAGTTACCTTGAGATAGCACAAAACCAAGGTACACTAACTCTGTCTTGATGAACTCACACTTTTCTAAGTTGATCATCAACTTCTCCTCCTGTAGCTTCTTAAAAACCAGTTCAAGGTGTTTGAGGTGCTCTTCCCTTGTCTTACTATAGATGAGTATATCATCTAAGTAGACCACTATAAAATTTCAATTGTAATCTTTAAGTACCTCATTCATCAACCTCATGAATGTTTATGGGTCATTTGACAACCCAAATGGCATGAAAAGCCACTCATATAGTCCTTTTGTAGTCTTGAAGGTTTTTTTCCACTCATCCCCTTCATTTATTGTTATTTGGTGATAGCCACTCTTTAGGTCTATCTTTGTAAAGTACCTTGCTCCTCCTAGATAGTCCATTAGGTCTTCTATCCTAGGGATAGGGAACCTATACCTAATGGTGATCCTATTGATTTCTCTGGAGTCTATACATAACCTCCAAGTTCCTCCCTTTTTAGGTGCTAGGACAGTGGGCACGGCACAATGGCTAATGCTCTTTCTTATAAGGCCTTGTTCTAAGAGCTATTGGATTTGTCTAGAAATTTCTTCACTCTATTGGGAAGTCAATTTATAGGCTACCTTATTGGGTAGGGAAGCTCCTGGTATTAGGCATATCTAATGTCTTACAGATCTCTTAGGGGGTAGGGTTGATGGTTGTCCATCACTCACTATTCCTTCATACTTCTCTAACATCTCTTGGACTTCCTTTGGTAGCTCTTTCCTCTTCTCTATTTTTTCTACAACTTCCTTTGGCTTTAACACCAATGCAAATCCAACTCCTTCTCCTTCTAAATTCTCTAAGAACTCTTTTTCACTCACCATGAGAACATTAGGACCAGTAGTCTTCAATTCTACATCCTTCAACAGTGACTGGGTTTTGTATGTCACATTGTCTTTCTTGAAAAAGTATGAATTTTTCACTCCATCATGCATGGCCTTTCTATCAAATTGCCATGGTCTACCTAGGAGCAAGTGACATGCGTCCATAGGTAATACATCACATAAAAATTTATCCTTGTATATCCCAATTGAGAATTCTACCCAAGCTTTCTCATTAACCAAAACATGTTGTCCTTTGTTTAGCCAAGTGACCTTATAGGGACTGGTGTGGGGTATCCTTGTCATTTTCAACTTACTGACTACCTCCTCTGAGACTATGTTGTCAGTTGACCCTGAGTCTATGATGACTCTACACACCTTTCCCATCATCTTACACTTTACTCTAAACAGTGATCTCCTTTGACTGAGTTCTTCCTTTGCTGGCTCTTTGATTAGAGTTCTTCTCATCATGAGATTCTCTCCCTCCTCTGATTCTAATGGCACTTCAGGGTTCTTGTTTCCACTTATCTCCTCATGAACATAGTTCACTCTTTTTTCACCTCCTTGAGAGGTACTTCCCTTCTCTGGACACCTATATGTCGGATGTCCTAATTGATTACAGTGATAACACTTCATATTGGCAAAATAGTTGCCTCTTCCCTGACTACTGCCTCTTCCTCTATTTTTAGAGTTCCTCCCTCTACTTTAACTTCCTCTATTGAATTTTCCTTCATGTTGTTCAGTGAGATTAGTCTCTGCTTGACCTTTAGATTTAGATTTTCTTCCACCATAACCACCTATTTTTCCTCTAGTGTCTCTTCCTCTACCCCTTCCTTTTGAGGTGTTGGAATCTTGTTTCTTCTTCAACTTGTCTTCCACCTTGATAGAAATTTGGTGGCATTTCTGAACTATGTTTGGAGTCAAAAGACTCATCTCATATTGAATGGTCCATTTAAGTCCATTAAGGTACCTTGCTAAATTCACCTTCTCATCCTCTGATACTCTTAAACTCATACAAAGTCTCTAAAATTATTTAGTGTATGATTTGACATCTAGGTCCTTTTGTTTTAGACCTTGTCTTCTCTTGTGCAACTGGATTTCATAATCCTCAGGGATATAAGCATCTCTGACTCTTGCTACCATAGCCTTCCATGAAGAAATGGGAATTTTCCCTTCCTTCTCTCTCTCATCTTGGATGAATTTCCACCAAGTGAGAGCAGACCCCCTTAGTCTTGATTTTTCAAACTTCACCTTTTGAGCCCTCTATCCAATCAAGGACTACCTCTGGTTCCATTTTTCCACTAAAAATGGGACCTCCTTCCAATGCTTTTCCACTCATAGCCTTTAAGGCTTCCAGTAATGGTTCTTGGTGAAGGACAGGTTTATCTTCTGGGACTTCATCTTCAGTGGCCATCTCTTTTCCTTTCCCTTCCATTTTGTCCTTCACTTCATCTTCTTTCACATTAACTTCATCCACTTTTCTCTCAAATTCAGCCAACCTATCTTGGAGTAATCTATTCTCCTCCTCTTATTCATATACCTTATTTTCTAATTCAACATTAGTCACCATTTTTGACTCTCCAATGGATTCCTCTGGTTGTAACATTAACCACAAGCCTGATCAAAAGAGGCTCTAATACCACTCTGGTAGAAGTAACCCCAAGGTGTGCTTACATAATACTTCAAGATAGGACCTAGCTTGTCCTAATCCACTTAGGATACTAATTCCTATTTTAGTAAAACACTAGCCTCAAGGCACTGAGCCTAAGACTCCTCCTAACTCTTCTCTAAGAGTTACAACTATTGTGTTTCACCTTGAAGGACATCCATCACTAGTTTTGTTTTAATACTTATCCTTGGCTTTGAAGAATTCCAATGTTAAACCCTTCATACCAACTCCAAACATGCCACAAGGGTCTTGTACAATCTTTTTATGTTCATTCTTCATCCATACAATCCAAATTTCATAGGTCTTCACTCCCAACTTAGTCGAGTTTCAAAATTGCACCCAAATTGTCTTATTAGGCCTAAAGCACCAATTAGCCCTATCCAAAGGGTTTTTCAAGATTTACTCTAAAAACTTCCACACAACCCCTAAAACCAATCTAGTATCTAGATACCCTTTTAGGAAACCTAAAATATTTATAAGGTCTAGGGTCCCCAAACTGTCTGTACACCTATGTCCTAAAATGTAGGGCTTTTAGGCCTATTTTGGCTCCTCACAAGCACTTCTCTGATTTTTATGCAAAAATCAATCCAAGTGGATTGCGTTGATTTTTAACTCAATGATAGGGATCTATGAGACCCTAAAGACATTGAGACCACTCTTTTTTTATTACTCCCATGCACACCCTTGTCTCTGCATTCTGGTTTTCACATGCCATACCCCTAACCAAACTCTCCTAGCTCACCTAGGGCATAGCTTTAAAATTTGCAAATCGACTCTCCTAACCTCCTACCTACATATATAAACTCTAAATAGGCTCCCCTAACACATTCATTCAAACTTTTTCCTTTCCCATGGTTGAATTTTATGGGGGAGCCATAAAACCAAAAACTACCTAAACTGAACCAGTAGACTACCTAGTTAGTAAACAATTTCCTACACCTATCAAATAAACTCTAATCTACTTGCACTTTGAATGAAAAATTCTTAGATATGTCTCTACCACATTAATCCCCACTTAGATTAGTTAATTAAATCCATTAAAATACAAAGATCTTGCAAATACACTGACTGTACTCTATTTTCAAAAACACTTGCTCTATTGCCTCACAAAACTTGCATACATTCACTCTACCTCGGGAAAAAATCCATAAAGTGTCTAAATATTCTTCTTCCACCATTTTATGCCATGAAAATTCATTTCCCATTCCTATAATGGTGGGAATCCAATGTTGTCTAGTTGCATGCAACATTTGCAAAAAGTTGCAAATGTTGTCATGACAATTTTTTAACATCTTTTGCTTTTATGTTGCAAACTATATTCTACAGCCTCTAACCCATTTAGTTTGATGAACTAACATCATTTATTCCTAGAAAATCATCTCTTTCTATGCTAAGGTCTAGGACACATTTAGACCATATTTCCCATTTAGACCAAAACTATGCATTAAAGTAACCTAACTAGACTAGGTTGGATTAGACACTAACTATCCATCCACCTAGTAACACACCATACTGTTGGAAAGATTACTGCAATGTAGACAATTGTTATTTTTTCATTGATGTCAAACCTTAACTGGTGAGACTATTGCTATATGTTTGACTACCATATCTATTGATTGGCAAATATTTGAAGAATAGGATAACAAGAAGACCAAGGAAAAGGTTGAGTTATGAGTATACACCAAGGTACTTGATCATTTGGCACTTTGGAAAAGTGATATGTTGTTTATCTTTCACTGACAGTTCACTCGAAGGTCAATGCCAAGAAAAGAAAATTTGATGCCGAGAAAAGTGAAAGGTGATTCCGACAAAAGCAAAGATGATGTCGAGCGCCAGTGAAATGTCAAGGGAGACAGAGAAAGCCGAGCATAAGTATTTTAGTAATTGATGAGATTTAAGATCTCTGGCCAACATAGTTGATTTTATTGGGATATGTATTGTTAATTAAAATTGGTCCACACTCATTTAATGCATGGGAAACCATTATTAGCACATAGATTCAATGTTTAAATAATGATTGTATTAGAGAAGTAAATAAAATGTAATGATGGAAAGATCTATTGGATCTGACCTAACCTAAGATCTACGATCTTGATTAAGCGGAAAAAGATCTATCTCACCTAGATGAAGAGGTATAATATAACCTACAGAGGTTATTTTCATGGTATCCAAGTGTAAGGAGAAGTTTTATGAAAGATTATTGTATGGCTAATTGACTGATTGGCAAGACCTAGCAAATAAGGCTGAGCAGAGAAGTAGAGAGAGATTGCTTGATGGATTTCCAAGAAGATCCAAAGTTTGAGATGAGAATGGAGGCCACTCAGTAAATTAGCATTAGAGATGAAATTGGATCTATATTTTCAAAGTAAGTTGTATGTATCATATCACACCTTCTGATTACTTTCTAACCATTGTATTAGTTCAAATCCTTTAATGAGGTTGACCTAGTAGTCATTGTATAAATCCTTTGAACAAGGTGACATTCAAATTGGAATTTTCTAACTCCTCTAACAAGACCACTCCTGATAGGGTGATTAAATCCTTTAACCAGGTTACATTTGACAGTGTGTTTTGTAACCTTTAACAGGGTTGGCTCCTAACAAATCTCACTTCAAAAGAGTGAAATTTTGGTAGCATGTTACTGGTGGTTTTTCCCATATTGGGTTTCCACGTTAAATCATGGTGTAAAAATGTGTGAATGTTTATGTTTTGTTTTACTGTTAAGTTTATGTAAGCTTATTTCATTAGTACAGTCAACTGCACACTTTTTTTGTTGATTACTGCCGAGCAGATCTGAGTTGTTAAAGTGGTATAAAGTTTTATATGGGCACATTTGGACATAAGGATAACTAATTCACCCCCCCTCTCAGTTATTCTAAATTCATTCTAACAATTGGTATCAAAGCTTTTTCTCTAGAAATAGTTTGAGGGTACTTGGAGATAAAGATTGAGATGTATAAAAGGGATGGACCGAAGATTAACAAGGATAACTTTCCTGCATGGAAAAGTTTGATGAAACTTCACTTGGCTAGTATTGGTGATTCTACTAAATGACATATTGAACAAGAATATGTAGCCCCTACTAGAGTTATGAATGCTTCACAATTAAGAGAAAAGCATGAACATAATCAAGCAATGTTGGAACTTGCATCATACCTGAACTGAACATGAATGATCAAACTAAAGCTTAGAAAGAGCCTACTTTGGAAAAATACATGAGAAGGCACCATAAACCTGATCAAATCATAGGAGAAAAGTATTTTGTAGTTATGACAAGAAGTAAATTAAGAGAAGACACATGTTTTCTTTGTGATTTTGAGCCTAAGATAGTAAAAGATGTTTTAGACAATGAAGACTGGATTCAAGCCATGAATGAAGAAATAGACCAGATAGAAAAGAACAAGACATGGACACTAGTACCGAGACCTGACAACAAAAATGTAATTGGTACTAAGTGGGTATTTAGAAACAAGCTGAATGAACATGGAGAGGTAACAACAAATAAAGCAAGACTGGTATGCAAAGTTTATGCATAAGAGGAAGGAATTGACTATGGAGAGACATTCGCCCCAGCTACAAGATTAGAAGGTGTAAGAACTCTACTTGCATATGCAACCAACAAAGGATTTAAAGTTTATCAAATGGATGTGAAGTTGGAATTTCTAAATGGTATATTAGAAGAGGAAGTATATATTGAACAAGTTGATGGATTTGTTGACCCAAGCAAGAGGAACATGGTTTGAAAACTGCACAAGGAACTATATGGACTGAAACAAGCACCCAGAGCATGGTATGAAAGATTGCACAATTATATGATAAAGATTGGATTTGCAAGAACAAATGACAATAGCAATCTACATTTGAAGGCATTATACCTGAACTGAACATGAATGATCAAACTGAAGCTTAGAAAGAGCCTACTTTGGCAAAATACATGAGAAGGCACCATAAAACTAATCAAATCATAGGAGCAAAGGATTTTGCATTTATGAAAAGAAGAAAATTAAGAGATGACACATGTTTGCTATGTGATTTTGAGCCTAAGACAGTAAAAGATGCTTTAGACAATGAAGACTAGATTCAAGCCATGAATGAAGAAATAGACCAAATAGAAAAGAACAAGACATGGACACTAGTACCCAGACCTGACAACAAAAATGTAATTAGTATTAAGTGGGTATTCAGAAACAAGCTGAATGAACATGGAGAGGTAACAAGGAATAAAGAAAGACTGATATGAAAAGGTTATGCACAAGAGGAAGGAATTGACTATGGAGAGACATTCACCCCAACTGCAAGATTGGAAGGTGTAAGAACTCTACTTGCATATGCAGCCTACAAAGGATTTAAAGTTTATCAAGTGGATGTGAAGTCAGCATTTCTAAATGGTATATTAGAAGAGGAAGTATATATTGAACAAGCTGATGGATTTGTTGACCCAAGAAAGAGGAACATGGTTTGCAAACTGCACAAGGAATTATATGGACTGAAACAAGCACCTAGAGCATGGTATGAAAGATTGCACAATTATCTGATAAAGATTGGATTTGCAAGAACAAATGACAACAACAATCTGTATTTGAAGACAGAGCAAGGTAAAGGAATTTTATTTGCTGAAATTTTTGTTGATGACATCACATTCAGTGGAAAAGATATGATATGCAAAGCATTTGCAAAAGAGATGCAAACTAAATTTGAAATGTCTATGTTTGGTGAGATAAAATTCTTTGTTGGTTTACAAATATATCAAATGAAGAATAAAATCTATATCACTCAATCAAAATATGTCAAGGAGATACTGAAAACTTTTGGTATGGAAGATTCAAAACCAGTGAGTACACCCATGGCTACTAGACAGAAGTTGACAAAGAATGATGATATAAAAGAGGTAAATCAAACACTGTATAGATCAATGATTGGTAAGCTGCAATATGTTGTACATAGTAGACCTAATATTGCATTAGCAGTTGGAATTGTTGCTAGATTTTTTGCTAATCCAAAAGAGACACATATAATGGCAGTAAAAAGAATTTTGAGATATTTGAAAGGTACAGAAGATTATGGCCTATATTACAAAAGGAATGACAATTTTGAACTCAGAGTCTATATTGATTATGACTAGGCTGGTAATGTGGATGATATAAAAATCACCACAGGAGGAGCATTTCTTTTGGGAAAAAGATTAGTTTCCTAGACAAGAAAGAAATAGAATTGCACCTCACAATCTACAATTGAAGCTGAGTATGTGGCAGCAACAGTTAATTGTTCAAACATTGTGTGGTTGAAGATACTACTAAAAGGTATGAAAGAGGAGATCACAAAACCAGTTTTCAGATATTGTGATAACAGGAGTGCCATTAATATTTCTAAAAATCCTGTAATGCACTCTAAGACAAAACATATAGCTATCAAGTATCATTACTTTAGGGAGCTAGTTCAAGACAAGGAAGTGAGACTGGAATATGTACATACTAAGGAACAGTTGGCAGACATATTTACAAAAGCATTACCCAAGGATGCTCATGAGTATCTAAGAGGTAAATTGGGGGTGATTCCCTTAGTAGAGGCTAACTAGTTCTGAATGGTATAGTTGCATCAAATGTTTTAATCAGAACACTTGACACATTGATGCACAGTGAGTCACATTTTTAGGATGCTGCCTAAAAACTGTGAAGTGGAAGACAACAATAGAAAAGAAGATCAGTCATAAACAAAGATGATAGGAATAGCATGATACAAAGATTAGAACAAGATGAATCTGCATAATAAAGATGTCAACATCTTTGGCATTGTTTTCAAAGAGGGAGATTATTTCTAAAACAAATTATTGATAAAAACAACAGATATAAGGGAGATATTACTGAAAGAGGGAGCTAAACAAGCAACAGAAAACATTTCAGTGTGATTATAGACACAGAGGGAATTAGAATGAAGCTAAAGACATTACTGAATATTTTTTCATATCAAGGAACACATGCACTTTTTGGATTGTATGGTAACTTTGGTTGGAAATTATTGTTTTACAGTTTAGTATTGTCATCAATGCTAAAGAGGGAGATTGTTGGAAAGATTGCTGCAATTTAGACAATTGTTATTTTTTCATTGATGTCAAACCTTAACTGGTGAGACTATTGCTATATTTTTGAGTACCATATCTATTGATTGATGAATATTTGAATAATATGATAACAAGAATACCAAGGAAAAGGTTGAGTTATGAGTATACACTAGGGTACTTGATCATTTGGCACTTTGGCAAAGTGATATGTTGTTTATCTTTCACTGGCAATTCACTGGAAGGTCGATACCAAGAAAAGAAAATTTGATTATGAGCAAAGTGAAAGGTGATGTCGAGCAAAGAAAATATGATGCCAAGCACCAGTGAAATACCAAGGGAGACAGAGAAAGCCGAGCAGCAGTATTTTAGTAATTGATGAGATTTGAGATCTCTGGCTGACATAGTTGATTTTATTGGGATATGTATTGTTAATTAAGATTAGTCCACACTCATTTAATGCACGGGAAACTTTTATTAGCACATTGATTCAATGTTTAATTATGATTGTATTGGAGAAGTAAATAAAATGTAATGATGGAAAGATCTGTTGGATCTGACCTAACCTAAGATCTACGATCTTGATTAAGCGGCAAAAGATCTATCTAACCTAGATGAAGAGGTATAATATAACCTACAAAGGTTATTGTCATGGTATCCAAGTGTAAGGAGAAGTTGTATGCAAGAGTATTGCATGGCTAATTGACTGATTGGCAAGACCTAGCAAAGAAGGTTGAGCAGAGAAGCAGAGAGAGGATTGCTTGACGAATTTCCAAGCAAATCTGAAGTTTAAGATGATAATGGAGGCCACTCAATGAATTAGCATTAGAGATGAAATTGGATCTGGATTTGCAAAGTAAGTTGTATGTATCAGATCACACCTGCTGATTACTTTCTAACCATTGTATCAGTTCAAATCCTTTAACCAGGTTGACCTAGCAGTCATTGTATAAATCCTTTGAACAAGGTGACATTCAAATTGGAATGTTCTAAGTCCTCTAACAAGGACACTCCTGACAGGGTGATTAAATCCTTTAACTAGGTCACATTTGGCAGTGTGTTTTGTAACCTTTAACAGGGTTGGCTCCTAACAGAGCTCACTTTAGAAGAGTGAAATTTTGGTAGCATGTTACTGGTGGTTTTTCCCATATTGGGTTTCCAAATTAAATCATGGTGTCAAAATGTGTGAATGTTTATGTTGTGTTTTGCTGTTAAGTTTTTGTAAGCTTATTTCATTAGTACAGTAAACTGCACACTTTTGTTGTTGATTGTTGCCGAGTAGATCTGAGTTGTTTAAGTGGTATAAAGTTTTATATGGGCACATCTGGACCTGAGGATAACTGATTCACCCCCCCTCTTAGTTATTCTAAATTCATTCTAATACTTACAAGACCTATTAAGGTCCAAATTAAACACATACACTGACTTGGCTAAGGTCAGTTACAAGCCAAAACACCTAGGGTTTAGTGGTTAGCCTAGGTGCTCTTGCACCATTGTGGTCTATTTTGGTTTAGTATTAGGGTTAGCATTCAATATATCTTACCTTTGGGTTATATTCAAATTTTAATTAGGGTTTGAGACAAGTTTCATTATAGTGTACTTTAAATGAGGGGATCAATTCTAGTTCAGTCTCAGGGTTTGGGTTGATTTTCATTCAATATGGGGGTTAGGGTTTCATTTTCTTATGTTCTTTTCTTTACTGCAAGCTTATGCTTAATATATAAATGGTTGAAGAATTTAATAAAGTTCTATAATATTGGTCCANTTCTATAATATTGGTCCCCCCCCCCCCCCCCCTCCTCTCTCAGTATTATCCAATCCTAACAATTGGTATCAGAGCATTTGGCCCTTGGAGAGAAAGTCTAACATCTCGAGGGAGATCAGAATGGATTTGGATAGTTTGCAAGAAAACTTTAATGTTGCACTTAAAGACCTTGACAAAACAAAAGCAGAGAATGGAGAGTTGATATTCAACATGTGAAGAGCTGAGAAATTCATAAAGAAACTCAAAGATAAACTTGAGCTTTCCAGAAATCAAATACAAGATCTTTTGGTTTAGATAAAAGAGGATTCAGATGAAGACAGTTCAGATCAGGTGAAACAACTAAAAGAAGAGAATGAAACTCTGAAACTTTAAAATGAGACTATGGCTAAAGAAATATAGGTACAAAAGGATGCTAAGAAGAAATTTGAAGAAGCTTTAAATAGTGCATTAGATCAAATGAAGAATGAGACTAACAACTACAAGAAAAAGTATCTGGTTATGGAGAAATGCAATCAGATTATAAAAGGTGAACTTGTTGAAGCAAAGAAACACATTAAGAAACTTCACACCAGTAGTGATTTGATTGATGAATAGAGAGACAAATAGGAACCTAAAGGTGATATGACTGGTATTGGCTTCAACGAAGCTGAATGTTCAAAGAATCAGGAAGAGAAATATCAAATGAGAAGATTGATGCTGAGAAACCTTCTATTGAAGAGCCTAAAGAGCATATCAGACCCTTCAGAGCTAGATTCTTTGGCTGCAATAGATTTAGACACATGAAGAGAGACTTCAGAGGCAATTCCCCTTTTAGAACTTTTTCTTGTTATTGTTTGTAACTGTAATGGATATTGGCACAAGAAAGTAGAATGCAGAAAACCTAATCAATCAGGATATAGACAAGACAATGGAAGAGAATATATAGTGAAACCTACATGCTACGAATTTAATAACATTGGACACATTGTGAAGTAATGTAAGCTACAAGTCAATCAGGAAAGAAGACCTCCTATATATTACAAATGTAATAATCTAGGACATATAGAAAAATTTTGCAGGTATAATGGATCAGACAACAGAAGAGTACCACCTCCTATGAATTCACAAAAGAATGGAAATGATATTGGTAAGAGTGTTGTAGATTTGAAGACTGATTTTGAAAGTTGTTTTAAAAAGGTAGAAGATAGAAATAGTGGTAAGATATGGAAGATCAAAGAAACTAGTGAGACATCAGTTTAGGGAGAGTCAGTAGAGGCTACTGGATCTTCGCTTGATAGTAGAAAGACAGAGTTGACCTAATTGGTCAATCATGGCCTTAGGGGGAGCATTGGATACAGACATCAAAATATATCCTACCCTAAAATTCATGGATTGAGCTCATGCGAGATTGGGTATAAGCTTGGTTGACATCATGAAGTATACATCTAAGATCGCAACATCAATCGACACATATATTTTGTTCGCAAGATCTAACAGCCAACTAGATAGTTTTAAGTGAAAGTGAAATTCATAACTTAAACTTGTATAAAGCCCCACTTAATGACCTATCTCTTTACCATTTGAAAAAGAGAGAGCTAAGGAATTCAAAGAGCAGAGAATTTTAGATTATTCTACATTGGTCGTGCATAATTGATTGAAGGATAAACTCAAAATTCAGCGGAAGAAAGGTATTTACATTATCTAGCCATGGATGCACCTATTATTTTTGATGTTATAGATCAACCTAGGTATAAGTTTAATAAACACTCATTCAAATCATGTGAACAGGATCCAGAGGGAGCATTTTCCCAAACCCCGTATGGCGTGTTACACGTAGAAGACATTAGGGCTTACATACATTGCAAATATGACATACTGGGAATTGATGATATATCAACTGAGATGGAGTATATTACTGATAATAGAGTCATGAGAGAAGAATATAAACATATTAATCAACTGAGCATAATGAAAATTTTGGATTTGTGTGAATTCGATGAAGATAAATGGTTCAAAATACTGTTAAGTAGGGTTCACGATCAGTTTATCTGTATTGGTGATCAACTTGTGAAGATTTGTAGTGACCTAATCCATTAAATCACTGGATTGGACAACACTAGAGTCATCCCTATTGTGGAGAAACATGTGAAGAAAGAAATTGAAACCCTACCTCATTCTAAATGGGACAGACATGCAATGATAGTAAATGACCTCTTTCAGCAAGATGTAAGATTGATTGTGATGATACTTGGGTACAATTTCTACTAGAGTAGCATACCTAATTTAGTATCTGCTGGCATAATTATGATGCCATGGAAAATGGTGAAAGAGAATGTACAGTATAAGCTATGCAAAGTTCTGGCCCAACAATTCCTTGAGAATGTGAAGTTAGTGAAGAAGGACAAATTGAAAACCTTTAGATTTGATTCATTGCTAATGTATATGTTCATTCATATTGAGCACAAGTTTCCTGGCTTACATCCTAGTGGCTGAAAATCTAGAGTACCTACTGGCATATTGATTTCATAGAGCTACAAGAGACAAAATTCTACTTGGGTTGATGATGAACTATTTGGTATGATCGAGATACTACAGAGACAGATGAAGACAAGATACAGAATACATGAAGAAATTGTTGAGAAATACAAAGATACAATTTTTTTCATGGTTGAAACTGATTGTGTGTGCTTTGAAGAAGTCATACCCAGGAAGAAATGGTGTTATCCCATGGGTTATGAAGTAAGTTCTTAAGTACTTACTATGCAAGTAGAGCATGTCCTTGCATCAAAGATTTATACAACAGAGGAAAGATGGGGAACTTATGAGGAAAATTCATCAAAATTAAGAGAAGAAAAGACTAGAGGTCTTAGGAAGAGAAAGATAGAGAATCTTGTACATGAATGCGGAGTTAAAGTTGGATTGACAGAAGAGGAACTAAAAGAAGTAAAAAAGAAGATGACAGAGAGATCACTTGGACTAGCAAGTGGAAGTACTATAGCCTCTCCCACTCTTGAGGTAATTATGGTAGCTAGTACACCTCCTCCTTAATAGAAAAAATCACAAGCTAAAACTATCACTTCTAGAGTTACAAGATCAAGCATGCAAACATCACTGAAAGAGCAGAGCATAGTGTAGACATCCAAAATCGTCCTTATATTAATTTAATTAATATTCCCATAACATTATAGTTAATTTTAATTAATTATACTTGTTATATTCTTCTATCTATTTAATTAAATTTATTTAATTAAATATGATTCATTCTCCTAAGTATTTGAATTTAATTTAAATACTATCCCTTTTAATGTATTAAATCTTATTTAATACATTATCCCTCATAATCCCCTTTAAATAAATTTTTAATTTATTTATTCCTCCACATGACTTAAATTCTACTAAACCACAATTAATCTAAATTAATTTGAATTAAGCTAATTTGAACCTAGATCCTACCCTACCTCACATCACTCTCACCAAATAAGCCTATTTATTAATTAACTAAGGTTAATTAAGCTAATTTCCTGATTCCTACAACAATTAGTCTTAATTATTTGCTCACACATGTGTGAGCAAATTTCCAAAAATTTGACTTTCCACATAATTCCTTAT
>MU223097.1:3639764-3665479 GCA_018584345.1 Thuja plicata | reverse complement strand
TTCTCATTTTGCATGGTTAAATTCTATTGATTGAGGCCTTAGTCAATTGGTCTATCATCTGAGAAGTATTACCCTTTTGAAATATCTCTAAATTTGTTTTAGGTTGCATGTACATTCCATAACACCTTTGAAGTGATAAGTTTTCTTGTAAAACTGTCTCTGAGGTTGAACATAATATTGGAATGATCTTGACTCTATTGCCCATGGTAGAATAAAGCACTGGTCTAATAATTATTTGGATTATAGTTATTCAGTTCATTGTTTATAGTTTTAAGATATCTTATCTATCTATTCATTTCAAATTACATACACATTTACTAAACATTCTTTCAATTACTTAAAGTATTTATGTTTACAGTTCATGATATATTGCTTTCAGTTAGATTTCTTTCAACTTCCTTGCCATACTTGAGAGAGAAGGTTGAAGTGTTTCTTATCTTCTATAAAAATCCTTGTAACTTGAAGGATAAGTCAAGGTATAGGCCTACCAGCCTTGGTTTTGTAGAGCCAGAATTGTAGAAGTTCCAACCTTGCTTTGGTTGTGACTTTTTAGTTGGCCAAATCACTTGGGTTTCTAAGCATTGGATTGGAAAGTCCATAGGAAATATAATTTAGCATTTTTAGGCACCAACAAGGTCATCCCTTGACACATATACAAAAGGGTTTCCATTTACATTGCAGATTTCTTTCTTTTGTGAATTGTAATTCCTCTCCAAAATTTTAAGCAATTCGATATTTACAAAAACATTAGGTACTACCAGTCTTCCCATGTTTAATCTCCATGTGTTGGAAATTGGTTCTGGTTAATCTTTTCTTTTGTAATGGAAGATAAACAATTTGTATCCCCTAATGTTGTCTTAATATCTCTGGTGCAGGGGCTCCTCTTGAAGACAAGAAGGGTCACTTGGAGGACCTAAAGGGATGAAATGACCTATAAGGTCATTATTGATATAACATGGCCTTGGAGCCATTTTATGTAAAATATGCAAAACATGTTAATATTGCATAGTATGCAAAAACAATGTAAAATGTCAATATTTGGCATAATAGACCTAGAGGGTTAAGGATAGGTCTTTGGATGAATTTAGGAGTTTGGAAATGCATTTTGGTTCTAAAAGGACAAATTCCTAAGTTGTAAGTCATTAGGTGTTTATTTGAATAAGTTTGAGAATTCAAAAATTTGAATCCAAACGATCATTTGTCAATTAGGAGGGAAACTCCAAAAACTTGTTTAGTTTGCTAAGTTAGAGGATCTAACTGTTTTAGATCAGTTGAGGAGGTTAATATGAATTTTATATAAACCTTGTAAGCAATGAGAAAGAAGAGGAGTGTGGTATGGTTTGAGATCATTTTGTATAGACTGTTGCATTTTTTAAGCAATAAAGTTCAGATTTCTTGCACTTTTGGTTTTTTTTTATGTATTACCAATTCTTAATCATTTTTATGGTAGAGGAAATGCATTTTAAGTTATTTTCAATCAGGTTTTAATCAATTCATAGTTCAAGTCTTCATTTGATTTGATTGTCCTGTTAGAAGCACTATTTTGCATTGGTTGAGAATGTAAAGTGGTTTATCCATCCCTTTTATGTAATTAATGTCACTTGGAGATGGATCCTAGCATTGTAATATAACATTATAACAATGTCAATTCAAGAAAGAGGGAGAGTTTGCAGGTTGGCATGAAAAGAGTGGAGCTGATGGGGTTGGAAGCTTAATGAATTTGGTGCATGGGTGTAGCAGCCAAATATTTGTCCAAAGGAGGGAAGTATTTTATGATATAATATATTAGAGGATGTCATAAGGATGATGAATCATCTTTTTTTTTTATGAAATGGTGTTGGTAAGGTGGAAATTGAGAGAGCCCTAGATTTTAGGGGTTTTGGAGTTCAATTTGGGGCTTTCACACTTAGAGGAGTCATAGGAACAAATTGGTTGTAATTTCCTTGGTTTGGGGTCAAATAATAACTATGCTAAAAGATTCAGGGTGTGGAGTTAAGTTTTTCATATAGTTTATATGAAAAATGATAGTTTTAGCCCTCATAGGGAACTGTCTTAATCAGAAAACTGAGGGGTTTTGTCCAATGGAATTGGGGTAAGGATTTAATTATGTGATGTAACTTGGAAAAGGGTATTTGAATATAAAAAAAATTTAGAAATTCATTTGGGAATTTTTGAGTAAACGAAGAAAAATAGTCGTTGTTGTACTACTAGAAATTAGGGATTGGAGGCCTAGGAAGGACAAGTTTATCTTTAGGGAAAAAACCAATGGCAATTATGACCATAGGTGTGAAAGATAAGGTGTTTTGGAGTATTTTTATAACATTTCAAGGTTTGGGAACACCCATTAGAGGAGTTAAGGGTGTTGTGATGATTGGATTGAAGACAACCATGGATCATGAAGCATGGTTAGGTGAATGGATATGAAATTGTGGGGAAGAACTAAAGATGTGGAGACTAGGGTGGTAAAAGATAATGAAATTGAACACTAATAGGTCTAGATTGTGGGTTGGGTCCTAGTATTGATCTTGGTCTAAAGATAGGAATCAAGTGTTGTTACAAAACAAAGGAGGAAATTGTCATTCTCCTAAGAAGATTCAAAATCCACTACTAGCCTCTGCATTGATTTGTATCAAAGAACAAGGAAATAGTGGGAGAGCACAAGGAAGTAAGTCCCTTAAGGTCAGAGAGATAGGATATTGGAAGGTAATAATAATTTCAATCCATTATGGATGAAGATTGGGGTATGATAAACAATAAGGGGTACTCACCATTCAGGACACAATGCAAGTGCAATGAGAAGGTTTGCAAAGTTGTTATTTCCAGTGGTTCTTTTGATAATATAGTTTTAGTTAAAATGATTAAAATTTTGGATTTATAGAGGATAGCACATGGTAAACCATATAGAGCACAAGGATTGAGAGTTGGAGATTGGGTTTATGTGAAGGAACAAGCCTATGTTCCCTTTACCATTGGATCATACAGGGATGTCATACTATGTGACATTGTACCTTTGAAGGATTGTCATATGATCCTTGGTAGAGCATGGAATATTGAGAAGCGTACCCTAAATAATGAAGAAGAGAAAACATATACCTTCATGGAGGATGGAAGAGAGATGGTTTTGACACCATTAGGGGAAGATAGAGCAGCATGGAAAGTGTCTTGGAATGCTGACGTGTTTGAGAGTGTTGGATTCTTTATACAAGAGGAACATGAAGTTTCAGAGATTGAGAAGAAGAGTACTTGGGAGAAAGACACTGATGAAAAAGTAGATGCACAAAGGGGTCAGCATGAGATCCTAGTTGGAGAGAGTATGGTGAGTTGTTCATTTGAAGGACAACAGGAGTAGTCTGATATAAAGACAAAGAATGAGAAACAAATGATGGTGAATGAACCTTAGAGAACAAGTGTTCATGAAGAGATGAAGGTGATGATATAAGTGATTGATGTTGAAGAAAGAAGAGGTAAGATTTATGAAGATGAAAAGGGAATTTAGATTGGGATAGTCTTATGTCCTTTGGAAGGTGAAAGGGAGAAAAGAATCCTTATGAAGATGGAAGAAGGAGTTGAGGAAGAATTATTAAGAGAAGAAGGAGAAGTATTTGAGTGCCAAAGAGGATGGAATAACAGAGAGGATTTAGTGAAGGTCTCGAGGATGAAAGGGACCATGAGGAGTGAAGAGTTGAGGCTCTTAGATATAGTGATGAAGAAGGAAGCCACAATTTTTCATGTGAGGGTGACAAAGAAACTTTCTTGGACCTCAAGAGGCTAATTGTAGAGAGGAGGATGCTAAAAGAAGAACCTATTGAGAGGGTTCAAGAAGAAGAAGATGATTGTTGAGAAACAATACAAGAGACTGAGAATACCAAGGAGATAATTATACAAGGACTTGAAGAAGAGACATATTTGTGGAAGATTTTGTAGCCATGGAAGCTGAATGGAAAAAAAAAGTTGGAGCAGTGGAAGGATGTAAAAGTATAGGGAACATGGATAATGAGGATGCAGTAGTATTCTCAGAGGTAGACACCGAGATGGAAGCACCAAAAAGGAATTGTGATGAAGAGACCATGATGAAAGAATTTTCTCCAAGCATGGAGATCTAACATGATGAGAATGAAGCAGATGAACAAGTGGAGGAATTAATGAACCAAATGGAAGTTTTGGTGTAGAAGGAAGAAGTGATTTTTCTTTTTACTAATACTTTTATTTCATGATTGTAGGGGTTCTATATGGATGATTATGTGGAAGTGAACCATGAAGAGATGAAAATGCATCATGGAAGATTGAGCACTTGGAATGAGTTCAAGTGGATGAAGGGAAGGTGAAAGAATCCACCAAGGAGAAGACAAATTTTGTTTGTAGGTTATAAGCAAGCAGTACCAAAGAATTGGAAGACAAGAAAGAGGACAGTGAGATACAAAGGGACTTGTATTCTTTTCAACCCTGGGAGTAAGGTGCAGGGGAACCTCCTGAACACAAGAAGGGTCACTTGGAGAACCTAAAGGGATGAAAATACCTATAAGGTTATTGGATTGATATAACATAGCCTTGGATCCATTTGATGTAATATATGCAAAATGATGTTGTAAAAGATGCAAAACATGCTAATATTATATAGTATGCAAAAACATTGTAATTGTCAATATTTGGCATAATAGACCTAGAGGATTAAGGATAGGTATTTGGAAGAATTTAGGAGTTTGGAAATGATATTGGGGTTATAAAAGGACAAATTCCTAAGTTTTAAGGCATTAGGTGTTTATTTCAAAAAGTTTGAGAATTCAAAAATTTGTATCCAAACGGTCATTTGTCAATTAGGAGGGAAACTCCAAAAACTTGTTTAGTTTGCTAAGTTATATGATATAACTATTTTATATCAGTTGGGGAGGTTAATAGGAATTTTACATCAAACTTTTAAGCAATGATAAAGAACAGGAGGAGTGTGGTATGGTCTGAGATCATTTTGTACGGTTTGTTACAATTTTGAAGCAATAAGTTCAGATTTCTTGCACTTTTGATATTTGTTTTGATGTATTACTGATTCTTAATCATTTTTATGGTAGATGAAATACATTTTAAGTTATTTTCAATCATGTTTTAATCAATTCATAGCTCTGGTCTTCATTTGAATTGATTGTCCTGCATGTTAGAAGCATTGTTTTTGCATTTGTTAAGAAATTAAAGTGGTTGATCCATCCCCTTTATGTAATTACTGTCACTTTAGGATGGATCCTAACATTTTAATATAGTATTATAACAATGTCAATTCAGGAAAGAGGGAGAGTTTGCAGGTTGGCATGAAAAGAGTGGAGTTGATGGGGTTGGAAGGTTAATGAATTTGGTGCATGGGTGTAGCAGCCAGAGATTTGTCCAAAGGAGGGAATTATTTTATGATATAATCTATTAGAGGATGTCATAATTATTATGAATCATCTTTTTTTTGGATGAAATGGTGTCAGTAAGGTGGAAAATGAGCGAGCCCTAGATTTTAGGGGTTTTGGAGTCCAATTTGGGGCTTTCACACTTAGAGGAGTCATAAGATCAAATTGGATGTAATTTCCTTGGTTTTGGGTCAAATAAGAACTATGCTAAAATATTTAAGGTGTGGAGTTAAGTTTTTCATATAGTTCCTTTGAAAAATGATGGTTTTGGCCCTCCTAGGAAACTGTCTTAGTCAGAAAATTGAGGGGTTAGGTCCGAAGGAATTTGGGTCAATATTTACGTATGTGATGTAAATTGGAAAAGGGTATTTTAATATAATAAAAAATTCAAAGTTATTTCGGAAGTTTTAGATTAAACTAAGAAAAACAGTCATTGTTGTACTACTAGAAATTAGGGATTGGAGGCCTAGGAAGGACAAGTTTTTCTTTAGGGGAAAACCAATGGAAAGTATGACCATAGGTGTGAAAGATAAGATTTTTGGAGTATTTTTATAACCTTTGAAGGTTTTGGAACACCCATCAGAGGAGTTAAGGGTGTTGTGATGATTGGATTGAAGAAAACCATGAAGCATGAAGCATGGTTGGGTGAATGGATATGAAGTTGTGGGAGGGAGAACTAAATATGTGGAGAGTAGGGTGGTATAATATAATGAAATTGACCACTAATAGGTAGAGAGTGTGGGTTGGGTCCTGTCATTGGTCTTGGTTTGAAGAGAGGAATCAATTTTTGTTACAAAACAAAGGAGGAATTTGTCATTCTACTAAGAAGATTCAAAATCAACCACTAGCCTCTACATCAATCTCCAACATCACGGTATTGGTCTTCAATTTTTTCAGCTTTGGGAAAATTTTGTTTAGATTTTCTTTCCCCAGGGCCTAAACCTTGCATATTGTCTATCGTGTCCTAGTTAAACTTCCTTGTCGGGGTTTTGACTTCTATTTTCTACCATTTTTCTCATTTCTCACTTCCTTTTGTGGTTCTTTTCTTTCCTGGCCCGCTTGAACCCTTCATAGGATCAACTAAAATTCATAATACTCAGAAGATAATTCCCTTATCTCAACTATGTCACCTTGTGCTTTCCTATTCCTGCAAGCAGAATTTAAATGTTCGACCCTTTGTTTAATTAACTTCTTAATAACTCCTGCAAAATATTTGATAAATGCGATCAAAGATACTTGAGTAAAAAAATTTCGTGTCATTTAATTCCATCGACTCTCTTCATCAATGCATCCTCCTATCATTTTGAATTTTGAAATCCCCTTGACATGAAAACTGTTATTATCGCTGTGACTTTTTGTATGATACACTGATCAATTTATGATCATGCACCATATGTATGTTGCTCCATTCAATCAGTAGACCCCTTCAAGTGTCCCTTTGATATACCTTTTTTCACTTTTGAATCAATATACCCTTCCCTGATCTCCTTATCGGTCGTCGAAAGATCTCAATGTTTTATATTTCACAATAACAAGTTACTTAGGATGAAAATAAGTCATATCACTGGAACTCCCCTCAATCATCATATTTTCTTTCATCGATACAGGTAAGCATTACCAGAGATAGCCTATCATCTGGAACCTGATAGTTATAGGTTCCACTAATGATCGGTACATCATACTTTGAAGACCATTGGGCTTTCCCCAGAATGTCGTGAATC
Organism: Thuja plicata; assembly: GCA_018584345.1. NCBI lineage: Eukaryota > Viridiplantae > Streptophyta > Pinopsida > Cupressales > Cupressaceae > Thuja > Thuja plicata. The sequence continues at coordinate 3,658,377 of MU223097.1, read as the reverse complement.
TTTTTACTTAATATTTTATTCATGGAAGCATCATGGGAGACTTCCACTTGGTGTGTATCTATGGGATGAAGGAACCATAAGAAATATTTTAATATGTTTTTCTGACTATCTTTTGTTAAATGCTAAGTTACTTAGAGTGTATCTTTCTACATGTGAAGATTTTGAACGTCGATGTTTTAAAGGCTAATTAAAGTTTATTGAGGGTTATTGGTCAAGGATAATAGACTTGTGTAGTGAGATAGTAAAATGAGATTATATATGATGGTCCTTGTGATCCCATGATAAAATATGTGAGGATGATTAACTATTGCGGCATCACAAGATGATGCCATGTGTCCTTGCCGAGCTTGAGTAAGCCAACGGTGGGACCAAAAGATGAATTGTAAAGATGATTATTTGGACATGCCTCAAGTGTCATAAGATGGGTCCTCTTTCAAGATAGGAAGTCAATTCCAAATTTTTTAATTGGATCCATTCTATGAGCCAACATGGATGAAGATGTATGGGTGAAATTCAAACTATTTTAAATCCTAATTAGAGTTGTTTTTGGCTAGAATGAGCATTAATGGTGAATGGGACTTCAAGGTTTCATTTCAGATCGAATAAAGGTTTATTTTATTTCCATTTTCATTCACTAAATATTTCAAGGATGTGCATAATTCATCTCCAGAGCCAAAGAAGATCGAAGTGATCTATTTCACTAAGAAATTGGAGGTTTTTTGCAATAAAACTATAATTGCAATTATGATCTTTTCTCGATTGTTTTAAAACTGTATGAAGTGAGAACTATTTTTAAATTGTGGGGAGGAGATTGTTAATCTTTCCATGGTTGTGGGATTGATAGAATTGAGTTTAAATATTCTAGAATTGTTGTTGTATTTGCAATTTCTAGCTAGCCCTAGTTTTCCTCTGTCATTTAAATTTTGAAATTGAAAGCCCTAATTTATTTACAATGGCACCCCAAAGACCTCACTCTAGACAAACTGAGTATCAGAAGAGAAACCTATATGATGAATTCTTAGATAAATTGAAGCCCTCAAAAAATGATCGATACCAGGGACAAACATTCATTACAAGAAAAACCCTAGGTGAAGGTTTAATAGACAAAATATACAATATTGCAGATGCTAGGTTGTTGATGAATGGATTAGATATATTTAGACTGTGGGTAAATTAGAGAAACTTGCAGTCTCCTTGGTCAAATTCATGGCTATATGATTTGGGGAGATTGGTTGTGCCTACTTGTTTCATGGCTGTAGATTTTCTTGGGGTGATTGTAGATAAGTATGACCCAATCCTAAGGGCCGTGAGGGATAATGAGGGAGAAGTGTTGTTGTCAATCAAAAGGGAATAAATTTAAGATGTTTTTGATTTGTATGAGCTTGTTGGTTTCTTAGAGCCAATTGACTTGGAGGTTTTGACAAATATTACATAAGCATGAAGGGTTTTCTTAGAGGTAACCTTATTCCTACTCACCTAGTGAAAGCAGGGAAATCAAAGTATTATTATGGCCCTAGTTCTGTTGATCCCTTCCCTGTTGATGATTTTTCTTTCCAAGTGTTAGGTTTTCATCCAAGCACAATTATTCCTATGGCCTATATGCATATAGAAATTCAGATTCAACATCGCATTTTCACATTTTTATATGATTATTCCATATACCTTGAAGATAAGATACATGAGGGCTTGCAAGAGATCAAGAAGGGTAAACTTGAAACCCAATTTTTTTGGTATTCCTTTTTGATGCACATGTTCCTATATAGAAATATTGGTTTCTTTGGAGATTTTATGACTTTAAGAAGAACAATTGAGGGAAATGAGAGGATAGTGCAGATTTGGACTATGGATTTTTCATGGGATAGACAAGAGGCCAATCACATGAGATTTGATAGTTATTTTGCATCAAGGCTGAAAGATATGTTAACTATAAATCCACCTACATTTCCAGTGTAATTACATGATTTTATGAGACCTAAGGAGAGATTCCCTAACCTAAAAATTGCACATAATGAGGGTGATGATATTCCTTATTCATTCAACACTGTTTTGAGAGTTTATGGTTTTTCTAGGGGTTCCCCATGTTTTACCTTATAATGTTCCACTTAGATTGTGATTTTCTAAAGTGATGTGACAGATTGGTTGCATCCAAGAGAAGGAATTGACAAGAAAGGGTAAGGGTGCTATTTTCCCTAACTAAACAATTGTCCCTTAATTTGTGGTAAAAAACGTAGGATGGATCCATTTTGAAAACAAAAATACTCCTTATCATTTGGGGGTTAGCACTACAAGCACAATGATCTAGAACAATTTTATAACATGTCCAGAATTAGAATTAAGGGATCTATGCTACCCCATGAATTCAATTTCCCTGAGGATATGATCATGAATAAATTTGATGAAGATGTACAAGGTGATAGGAAGGAAAAATGGATTGCATACAAAAAAACTTTGTAATATTGTTCAAAAAATGGATCCAAGTTATGATCCTTTAAAGACTTTCAAACCATTGTTTGTGAAGATGAATACCTTGTTAAATCATTTTGAAGAAGTTGTGCTTGCTCTGAAGGATAAAAGGGCTAGATTGAAATGTAAGGAGACAAGTAAAATGGCTCTATAGACAACAACTCCAATACCTCATATTAATACAAGGCCTTCAGTTGCAACACCTCCATCACCACAAGAAACATATGGGTCACCTAAGGAAAGGCCCACCTACTTACCTTTAATGATTGAGAAAAAATATAAAAGGGTGAGAGGTGAATATGATAGTGGCAGTGATGAATAAATGATGAGAAAGGGGAAGAAAATAATGAAGTATCAACAACCCCCTAAGTATAATCCTAAGCCACTCCAAGTGATAAAAATCATTGATCTAGAGGAATCACCAAATAGACGTATTTCTCCACCCCCTTCATCCCCTTAACCTCCCAAGAATAAGGGAAAGGAACAAATTGAGGAAAAAACATAAGAAAAAGTTGAAGAGAAATATGCAGAGGAAGGAGAAGAGGAGGATGTTATCATCATAACATATAAATATTTTTAGGTAGGCATCCATTTAGCACCAAGGTCACCAGAGTGGGATTTCACTTCCCTTTATATTAAAGGAAGAGAATTTAGAGATGCAAGTAATGATTCCTATTATGAATTCCTTAAGGATGAAACTTTTGTGAAGAGTCGGGGATTTTTACAACTAGCCTGGAAGGTAAAAATTGATGAGTACAAAAGAAGGTGTGAAGAGAGGAAGGCTCAAAATCCTGAAAGAAGTGAGAAAGAAAATGAAGAGGAGATAAATAATGAGATGGTGGAAGAATTTAGTGCCATCACCCTTGAGGAAGGAAAAATTATTTTTAATCAAGCAGGGGTCTTAATTATGCTAGAATGGGATATTGATGATGATATAGTATTTGATGCTATCAGGAAATCAAAATAGTTATATAGCTTAGAGGAAGAGGCTAGGTTAAAATTGAAAGGATCAACATGGAGCTAGGATTATGTCACTTTGGCTATATGGTCACTTTCTGAGGAGGGTAAGAAGCTAGATATAGGAGATATTAATCCCAATTTGAGGGGAAGTCTCATAATAAAAAGAGCCTCAGACACATTAGGAGTAGAGGCAGCAAGTTTAACTGTAGGTGTGGCCCAATTGGCTAAATAAACTGCCAAAGGGGAGAAAATGCCAAAAGGGAGAAACTTGAGAAATAAGAGTACAAATATAAGTATCACCATATTTTGGAGAGTAAAATAAGATGCATTAGGTTAACCTTGAGTAGTAGACAAAGTTTCAACTCATGGAGCAAAAACTATTAGGATCACCCCTACTACTCCTACAATTACTTCTGCCCCTTCAAAATTAAAGAAGCTTCCTTCCACTCCTACTGAAGTAGTACCTTAGTCTCCCCTTGAGACCACTCATCCTAGTTGTGTAGTAGAAAGGATCATTGAAGAGCCAACTTATTCAGTGGATCCAACCAAGGATCAAATTTTAGAAAAATTAAGAGTTGGAGAGAAAATTTGAGGACATAGAACAAAGACCGGCTTTGAAACAAAAAGAGATAGTCAGTTCAATTATGACTAATCTAAATGAGAAGGTAGATGGAATATTGGTGCATATTAATTCTTTATTTTCTTTATTGTTTGAAGCTGTGAAAAATTTTGATAAGGATAGAGAGGTAGATTAACTATTGTTTTCTAAATGGATGAAAAGGGAAAATGAATTGAAAATGATGTTTGTAGCTTCTAAGTTTCACGCTAAAACTACAACAACACTTCAGCCAACTTATTTGTTGGTGAAGTTAATTTAGGATTTTTAGGTGTTTCCAAAGAGCATGAAGAAGAAGGTTAGAGAATTGATGACTAGTTTTAATAAAATGCATGATACAATGCTGCCAAGAATTGTAGATGAAAATGGAAATGACAAAGCATTGTAGTTATGGAAAGAACATGCAGAGCAGGTGGTTAACTCTCAGGTTGATCTAATTTGTGAAGACCTTGATATTGATATTCTTGAAAATAGCATGGACAAAATTATAAGTATAGGAGCATTCTTTGAATCTTTTGTGAGAGGAAAATCACGTAGACGTTAAGAACAATCTTTATGTAGAGCCCTTGCAATCATAATAGGATTTCAAAACAAGTTCAATATACTTAAATATAAACCCTTCCAAAGTCTCTAACATCCTATCATCTTACCTTTCATCTTCTTTATCGCTAGGACCATGAATAGGTCTCTCTCCAAATGAATGGTTTCTCAAACTTCAACTATCACTCTACCAATGGTTAATTCATTCTTCATAGACATCACTAAGAACATATGATACTTTTAGCATCTTGAAAATCCCTAGGTCAAGTTCTACACTCCCTCCTAAGCATCTCCAAGTCCTAAGGGCTAGTATCCCTAACTAGAGAATTTCTTGAGGATAAATCCTAAAGTTTTCAAAGGACCCATTGACAAAAACACATATTCAGACACCCTTTAAGGAGATAATCCAAACCCCAACTTTGTACATCTTAACTCCAAATTCACATACCCATATGTTACCAAGTACCTACTAGGACTAATAGCCCAATTAGGTCACTTTTACAAACCAAGTGCTCTACAAAGGGTTAGTTTGATTACTATACAAATTGGGACACTAAGGAGTAAATTAAAATAGACAAAATATGAAGGCTCATAACTTTAATCCACCATTTTTTGAAGTTATGCTCATTGTAGTACTTGACTAGACAATCACATGACGATGTTTGTCCCAATATTTTCACTTGCATAGCACTTCACCGGTAATCTCCCACTCTAAGACCATAGAAAAAATAAATTAAACCCTTATACCTTGCAAAGACTTGAGTCTTATATTTTCCCCATGGTGAATTTGCAAGATATGAGTGAAACTCTATGAAACCCTAGGTGTGGGAGAGTTTCTTGACTGCTACCACAAAACTAAGTGTAAATTTCTTGTTCCTCCACTAGATCACCCCAAACCAAGTGCAAATTAAAAATAATGCATGCCCCTTACTTCTCCAAAATATCTTTCTTCAAGAGGCCACTGTATGGAACTGTACAAGTATAGAATACAAAGCAAAAGCAGGAAAATCATAGTAATTCTTCTTATGCAAGTGTCAAACTTTACAAATTCATCAACCCAAACCAGAATTCAAGTTTGGTTGACTTAAAAAATGTTTTCCAATGGTTCATAAATGGAAATGAAGAGTTATGACCGTTGTCCTTCCAACTTCCAAAATCTGGAAATATTATTGAAAAGTTGCATTATGCAACATTTACAACTTTTGCAATATTTGCACTTTTTACACAATATTGAAAACCCAAACATATGGGTATGACCCCATGACCAAATAAACTTAAAAAAAATAAGGACAACTAGAAAAAACCCTAGTAATTTCATAGACCCCTAGTGTCCATATGTCTAGTATGGCTTATAAATCACCTACCCAGGACATTGAGTTACAAAATGGGGTAACTTATTACAAATTAAACTCAAGCACATATCCTATCTTAAACCAATTGAATTTGGATCCAAAGATCCTCTTCAGCCTCCATGTCTTTCTTGGTAGATGCCCCTGCATCATACTCCCCTAGAAAAGAAATCTCAAGCCCAATTGAGATAAGTTGATGAAGGGTACTACCATATTCTTGGATCTGCTTCTCATCCATCCATACAACTTCACTTTTTGGCTTTCCTACCCATTTCACTAAGTATTGTTTGTATTATATTTTCCTAGTCTTATTCACTACCTTTGTATCTAGAATTATTTCTAAGTTTGGTGGTTCATGTTTAGGAAGGCTCTCATTGGAAATTTGTTCCATGTCTAGTGTATTTGGATCTGTAACCAAATTCCCTTTATATGGAGTTAAGTCACATATATTGAAGATTGGTGACAACCCCAAACCATCAAGAAATTCAACTTCATATAAATTATTACCTACCAATTTTCTTCAAGATAGGACAAGGACCTATCTTCTTTTACAATAGTTTAGTGTAATTCCCCTTACACAATCTCTCTTTCTTCAAATACACCCACACAAGATCTCCAACCTCAAACTATAAGTCCCTCCTTTTCTAATCTGCATGTTTCTTATATTTGTCACTAGATTGTTGTAGAATTTTCTTTAACTATTCATGTACTTCCTTAATGGCTTCAAAAAATGCCTCTCCATCTGCACTTATAGGACTAGTAGAAGGTAGAATTATTAGTTACAAGAATCCTCTAGGATGGATCCCATAGACAATGTGGAAAGGATACTTCCCTGTACTCCTATTGACAGTATCATTGTATGAGAATTCAGCCTATGGTAGTATTGCATCCCACTTCTCATCATGTTCCCTTGTGAGACACCTCAAGATATTTACAAGGGTCTTATTGACCACTCTTGTTTGTACATCTATTTGAGGATGGTAGGCTGATGAAAAAGACAAGATTGTCCCCAACATTTTCTAGAGAGTCCTGCAAAAATGACCCATGAATTTTACATCTCTATCTAAAACTGTTTAAGGGTAAACCATGGATCCTTACCACTTCATTGAAGAAGAGAACTACAATGTGGGAAGCATCATTTGTTGTTTTACATGGAAAAAAATGTTCCATTTTACTGAACCTTTCAGCTATTACAAAGATACTATCAAATCCCTTTTGTGTTCTTGGTATCCCCATAATGAAATCCATGCTCACACTCTCCCAAGGTCTCGATTAGATTGGAAGTGGTTGATATAGCCCTACATTAGAAGACTTCCCTTTTCCCTTTTGACAAACAACACATGTCTCCACATACCTTTTGACATATACTTGCATTTTAGGCCAGAAATAGTGTCTCCTCACCAACTCAAGGGTCTTATCTAACCCATAGTGTCCTACCATTACTTCACTATGTTTCTCCTTTACCATGTTGATCCTCATTGAACATTTTGGAATCCAAAGTTGTCCACCTTTGAAAAGAAAACCTTCCTACAACCAGAAGTCATAAAACTCCACATTGTACCTGTCATCAATGTTAGAACAAGACTTATATGCTTCACCAAATTATTCATCATTTTCATATATTTTCTTGAGAGAATCAATACCCGCACTTTCCAACTGTATCTAAGATAAAGTAAGCACCCTTCTTCTTAATGCATCAGCAACCTTATTAGATAACCCTTTCTTGTGTTTCAATGAGAAGGTGAATGATTGTAGGGTCTCTACCCACTTCATATTCATATGGCTCAATTTTTCTTGGCTATTAATTAAGCTTAGAGCTTGGTTATCAGTGAGCACCACAAATTATTTAGGGAGTAGAAAATGTCTCTATTTTTCAGTGACTAAACCAATGCATACATTTCAAGATCATATGATGAGTACTTTTGTTTAGCTTTATTCAATTTCTCACTAAATAAGGTTATAGGTCTCCCCTCTTGACTCAATACAGCCCCTATGGCCACATGACTAGCATCACACTCTATTTGGAAAACTTTGTTGAAATCTAGTAGGGCTAGTACTGGTTGTTCTACTACTTTAATTTTAAGGACTTCAAAAGACTCATTTGTTGATTTTGTCCACGTGAATTTATATTTTTGGCCCCCCTTAATGGTATTCAACATAGGTGCACAAATATTACTAAATCATCTTATGAATTTCCTATAGAAAGTGGAAACTTCATGGAAACTTCTAACATCATTCAAATTTCTAGGTGTGGGCCAAGTTAGGATAGATTTTACCTTATCTTGATCCATCTCGAGTTCACCTTGTGAGATAAAAAATCTGAAGTATATGATCTCCTCCAGCATGAAAAAATGGTTGTCCAAATTTATCATTAATTTCTCCTTATGCAACCTCCTCAAAACCATCTCTAGGTGTTGTAGGTTCTCTTCTTTTGTCATGCTAAATATCACTATCTCATCTAGGTAAACAATGAAAAAATTCCTAATGAATTCACTTAGGACCTCATTCATTAACCTTATAAATGTGCTTGGTGCATTTTACAAGCCAAAGGGAATACCTTTCCATTCGTATAATCCCTCATTAGTCTTAAAAGAAAACTTTCATTCATCACCAGACCTTATTCTAATCTGATGGTACCCACTTTTAAGATCAATCTTTGAAAAATATTTAGCACCCCCAAACAATCCAAAATATATTCTATTCTAGGAATTGGGAACTATACCTGATTGTGATTTTGTTAATGGCCCTTGAATCCATACAAATCCTCCAAGTACCATCCTTCTTTGGTGCAAGGACTGATGGTACTACACATGGACTGACACTTTTTCCAATCAGCCCTGAATCAAGAAATTCTCCAATCTGTATATACATCTCCTCATTATTTTTTGGTGTAATCTTATAGGAAGCTTTATTTAGTAATGTTGCTCCATGGTTCAAATCAATGCAATGACTTAGATCTCTGATAGGAGGAAGTGATTTGGGCATACCTTGAGAAGTGACCTCTTTGTATATCTAGAAGCTCTTGGACTTCATATGCACAAACCTTTCTCTATTCTTTCTCCCATCAACACTTTCATCTGCAACTTCCTTCTTGGGAACAAGGATTAATGCAAAACATAACCCTCCTTATTTCACCTCCTTTAGGAACTCCTTGCCCTCCATTAGCATCACTCTAGCATATTTGTTCTTAGGTTCTTCTTCATATTCAATGAAAGGTAGAAAATTAATGGTCTTCCCATCTTTAACTATGGTGTATGTGTTTCTTACCCCATCATTGTGACTTTGAAGGTTATACTGCCAAGGCCTCAAAAATAATAAATGCCAAGAATCTATTTTTGCAATGTCAAACAAAAGCTTATCCTTGTAGGTTTTAATTTGGAACTCTACCAAAGATTTATCATCCACAACTGCTTGTTGTCCTTGTGTTAGCAAAGATACCTTATAAGGGTATGGATGAGGTATCCTCTTTGGTTACAAATTCTCTACCATCTCCATGGACACAAAGTTCTCTATAGATCCTGAATCAATTAGGACTTTGCATACTTTTCCACTAGATTTACAAGTGGTTCTTAAAATATAATTTCTCTGAGGTGGTTCCTTAGTCATGGGCCTCTTCAATAAAGTCTTCCTCGTCATTAGGTTCTCCCCTCTTCCAGGATAACCATAAGAATGTAAAGCATTCACACTCCTAAATGTATCCACACTTTGGTAGTTAGAGTTGTCTTGAACCATGATGTTTCTTATTTCTCCAAAACTACTTGTGATTGCTTTGTCTGGACATTGACTAGCTATGTGCCCCTCCTGATTGCAATTATATAACCTTATAGTTTTTATCAAAACTTGATGAATTCAATCCATCTATAAATAGATGATGCAATCATTCATTATACATGGATGAAAAATAATGTGAAGAGAGAGGAGAACATGAATGATTCAAACGAGCACATCTATGGATCAAATTGAGAGTTTCAAGAATAGGAACAAAAAAAAGGTGAATTTGGTAAGCAAGAACCAAGAACAGAGCATACCGAGAATCAGAGGTATTATTCAATCACAATTAAGTGATAATATTTTTCATGTAAACTAAATTGGATCTATATCAGCAATAGGAGATTGCATTTACCAGGTCAATTTCTAATTTTATATCATTCTAACAAGTGGAGCAAAGTGTAAAAATCCTTTCAAGGAAGGTGGATTTAACCATCAAACAAAAAATCTCTTAACCGAGTGCACACTCAATAGTGTTTCTAAAGCTCTTAACAGAGTAGACTTTAACAGGTCTCCACCAATACTCCTAACAGGGTAGATCATCAAAAGTGATCAAAATTGTAAGCCTTAATTGGCCCCTTCCAATCTGTAGATAGTGAATATTTTGTGGGTGCCATCCCCACCGCAGTTTTTACTTCCTCACTGGAGTTTTTTGTGATATCATATCTTGTGTTATGTGTCAAATTACTTTCATGAATATTTCTATGAATGTTCACATGTATGTTAATGTTATGATTTGATATAACTCACATCAAGATAGTACAAATCAGATTGAATGGATATACAATTGATTACAAAGGTTAACTGATAAAAGGGATACAAAATTTTTAGAGGTACTGATTCACCCCTCCCCTCTCAGTACATACTTCCCATTAATCCCAACAATTGGTATCATATCTAAGTCTCTTCTTGGAAAACTTAAAGGCTTAAGAGAAAAGATCATATAATGGAGAAGTACAAACTTGATAAAAATATTGAGAATAAAAAGGTTGAAATTCAGATGTTCTTTGAACAGTACAAAGAATCTAGAATCAACACGAGACAGCTACTAGATGAAAGAAATAATATGGAATATCATTGTAATGAGACAGATTATCATGAGGAAGAGATACCAGATTTCTTTGAGTCTTCAGGATCAACTACAAGCAAAGAATCAGATACATCAGAAGAAAGCATCACAAGCCTAACTGAAATCAATCCACATCTGGCTGGACAAGTTAAATCTCTAAAAATCAGTCAAGAGATACAGATGGTAAGGATGATTGATGTCATGAACAATGCTAGACAAGTTGAGCAAGAAACAACACTAGCTATTGATGATAAAAGAAAGATCACAGAAAAGATACAAGAAAAAGAGTCTGAAATACAAAGACTTACAGAGCATCACCATGAGATAACAAATCAAATTATTCTTATGAGTCAAGAGGCAAACAAATTAAATGTTGAACTCATTGAAAGAATAGAAGTTATCGGTGAACTAAGGGATGAGAATGAAAAGTTGAAACATGAAATAAGAATTCAGCAACATCATAATGAAATTATCAAGAATGTTGAAGAAAGCAATAAAAGAATGGATGATTTTCTTGAAGGACAATGAAGAGTCAACAACAATACCAGTCTAGGTTTTACCAAGAATGGAGAATCATCAAATCAATTTGATCCAAAGAATGTCTACACAAATTCAAGACCAAGAAAGCTTACATGCAATCACTATGGAAAGCAAGGCCATACATCAAATGTATGCAGAGGCAAAATGAAAGGTATTCCTAAATCTACATCTTCATTCATAGGATTTTGTTATAAATGTAACAAGAAAGTACATAAAGCATATGAATGTAAATCTAAGATGAAACAACCAAAGAAGAAAACCTACATGGAAAAATATTTTCCTACATGCAAAATGAATGGGCACACAACTCTTGAATGCTGGAAAAAGAAAAGGAAAGCATGGAAGCCAAAAGGTCAAGAAACTCCCTATCAATAGAAGAGAGTCAGTAATCAATATGTATGGGACTACAATAATTGGACAAATTGTACAACATGTGGAAGATATGGTCACATTGTTGCAAACTGTATGAGACAGTGGACTAGAAAGTCTAGAGGTTGGACTAACCCCAGAATGGCATGATTACATTGTCATAAACTTGGTCATCTCAAGAAAGAATGCAAAGACCGAATGACAAAGACAAGCACATATCCCAATGGAAACACCATTGAAGATATTCGGAGAGCTAGAGACAAAATGTGGAGAAAATATTCAAGCAATGAAGAAGCTAGAACGAGCAATGCAAATGGTGACACCCCATCCAATGGATCCGATGACATCACCACCCCCACCTAAGCAGAACAAGTAAGTATGGAATTGCTTTACCTCAAGTTATTATTTTACATCAATTCCATAGTATGTTTATATAATGCCAAATTAGCATAAGAAAGATGCATCATGGTATTACTTGTTAAAATTTATGATAACTATGCTTCCAGGCAAATATACCAAAACCCGTCGGTATACACTAAAAACTAAGACTGCCTACACTTACCGAGAAGCGTCGGTTAAAAGAAAACTTGCTAAAGTATAAACTGATCCTCATCAATAAACAAGAAAATGAACAAGTTGTCAGTGATACCAAAACCTGTCGGTAAAAGAAAGTAAACAATGACTGCTCCAAAATGTTTTAAGTGTCACCGAAGGAAAGTGAAGTCTTCACCGACGAACTCCGTCTTCATACACCGAGGATTTGGTAAGCATTTATGGCATGCATTTTAGGGCAACACCTATAAATAGGGCAATTGAATGACTCATTTGTCATGATACCCAGAGCAGAGAGACCAAGGCGATTTTCAAGTAGAAAGAAACTAAGTCACAGAGTAGCCATGACTCGATCACTAGCACTCCAAATCAGTTCAGGAATCTTTGCAAGCACAAACAGTAAGTTCTACGAGACTAACAACTATGTTTTTACACATTACATAGGAAGCCCTAAATTTCTAAAAATGGCCTCGACATCAAGAACCTTGAAATTCAAGAACACAAATAAAGATGAGTTCAAACTCATTAATAATTTAGCGTGTGAGGAACCTAATTACAAGTTCCATCATGAGGTTTCCTCACAACCCGATGACACTGGTGCATTTTCATGCATACTAGCTAGGGTTTTACTTGTGGAAGATGTTTGATCATTCACACACTACAAGATTGCAGAGATAAGAACATCAGAGGTTGAATAAGCTTATAAGAAGATATGCAACGACAGTGGAACACTAAAAGATGAGCACAAATACATTGAATTAAAAGGGCTCACCAATGCCCTAATGTTTCTGAAGGTCTTCAAAACCAAATGGATTCAGTTAGTGCTAAGCCAAATGCATAACAACAAGCTATGGCTTGATGAACCGAAGGTAATAACCCGAGACGTCATTCATGCGGTCACCAGTTACCCCATAACCAATAAAGTAAAGGCACTCAAGCATCCACCCAAGGCCAAGACCAAGAAAATGATAGGAGCCAAATGGGTGGTAGAGGACTGAAAGTTACAACAATAACCGATGATGAGATCAATTTTGGTGTATGCATCCTAAGATACAAATTATTCTAGGAAAGCCGATTGAACAACATAGCATCAGGTGCAATGGACACAGCGTTTAAAATTGTGAAAACGGGAACATAATTGGAATTATTTGAACTAATCAAGAATCAGTTGAAGGACAATCTAAAGACTATCAGGAATGTAAAGTCAAACACATGTAAGTTTGGCTCACTAATAATGTGTATCTTATTTTATTTTCAAGAAACATTCCCATCGGTTGGAGATGTTAAATGGGACAACACCAAACTGGTCACCATGCAAATCAGTGAGCACATAGCTACACTGCGAGATAACTTTGAGACAGTTATGGATGAGTACTTCAATGTATTCAAAGACCGAATGCAAAAGAGGGTAAGAATCCCCGAGCAACTCATTGAAAAGTATAAGGATGAGATATGCTTCATGGTTGATACTGACAATACATACATTGAGCCTGTTGTACCAAGGATAGCATGGTTGCAATCATTAGAGTATGAGATCAACATTGATCTTGCAACTAAGGCAATTGATGCCTTAATCAATAAACCATTGGACAAGAAACAACCAAAATTTAGAATATATGAAGAGGCCAAGACAAGAATCAAATCTGGCCTGGTTGTGAAGAAAATTGTCAAGAAGAAAGACAAGATGGTAAAGAATCTAAAAAAGATATTGTCAGCAACCAAGGAAGAAGATGAACAAGCAGAAGAAGTTGAAAAGGAGGAAGAAACAGAAGAAAAGTTATCTGTCGGTAAAGATGAAGGAAAGGATGACTCCGAGGAAACAAAGTCAGATTCACCACCTCCTCCACCAACTAAAAAGCCAAGGACAACATTTTCTTCTAGGACAAGAAGCCAAACCTCAAAAGATTCTACTCCTTCACCTCTAAAGAAAGGAAAGGTCAGGACTTACAAGAGGAAATCTCCTGCACTGAAAAGAGGGAAAAACAAGAAAGGAAGGAAATTCATAAGAACCTAAGAGGATATAGAAGACATCGAGTAGGATGAAGCTGTAGAAGAAGAAAGTGTCAAGGTAACACCTCCTGAATCTATTGATGACATATGCAAATCTATTGCAAACTCTAGATCTATATCAGATTCAAAGATTAGAAGATGGTTGAAGTTAGACCCAGAAGATCATAATAAAGTAGAGGACACCACCATAGCCAAAATGTACAAATTTAAATATGTACCAATTCAGTTTGAAGGCAGTTATGTACCAAGGGAACTCTTGGATAGACTATACTCTCGTTGGACATTTGCATTGAAGAATGGGAAGGAAATAAGAGACAGAGTCCTTGTTTCTCTCATGCCACCTAAATCAAAGAAGGTAGAAATAGATGAAATGATGGAAAAGTAAAAAAAGGAGTTTGCACTGAAGCTAAGAGCATACAAATTTCTTGAAGGAAAGCTTATAGAGCTTGAGTAGGACAGCCACAAGAAATGGTTCAAGATAATGAATAGACCTGCTGAGGAGGAAAGCCCCCAAAAAGGCCTTCAACAACAAAATGTTGACAAGGAAACTCAAGATGACACATCTATTGAGTTAGATAAAGAAGAAGATGATACAACTGGAAACAAGACTGCAGATGTTGTAGATGAATCATGGCCAGATAACACAAATGACAACATTATGGACACTAATGTTATAGACATTACCGATGACCTTGTAGAGGAAATGAATAAGGATGAAGATGTCACTGTTTCAAAGGATAACACCGATGAACAGGACACAAATGTTAATACTCCACAAGTAAATATTCCAGGAAACATGCCTATATTAATACAAGTTATCAATATCCTCCAAGAAACAAGCAAGTCGCTAGAGAAGGATACTCACAAGGATGTAGAGGAAGAAGAAAAAAAATACAACACCGATGGTTAGCAAGACATCGGAGATACTCAAGATGTAACTAACATTGATAAGGTTACTGGAGGAGATAAAGAAAAGAATGCAGATACTCAAGACAAGAATGCAGAAACCAAAACTAATGAAGCAAAGGACACCAATTACAGAGACAAACCTAACGATGGTACTCTTGAGGAAATTGAAAAGCGTGCTACCGACAATGTTAAGGTGAATGTGGAGACGTCTGCAGACACCTAACAAGCAAAAATTGATGCCAAGCAGCAGAAAGAAGCACAACAGGTCACTTCATTGAGCACAATAGAGAAAGCTGAGAAATTGACAATGGTTTTACATTCTAGTGATTCTAAGAAGAAGAAAAAGTTAGAGGTCACCTTGGATGAAATCATTGAAATACCTAAGTGTGACCCATCTACACTTGACTTTGAAGAATTATTGGAATATAGAGAAATATGCCAAAGGAAGCCATTGCAAGAGAAGCTGAAGAAACAACATAGGGACTCCATGGTACTAAACAACATAGGACATACTACATCAAATTTTACCCGATGTTGATATTGATCAAAGCAAGCCTATAATTGATTAATTAGCTACTCTAACCGATGCAATCACAACTCAGAATATTGATGCTGAGAAGGCAATAAAGGAGAGAGTTGAGATGAAGTACCAACAAAAACTCATTGAGAACATCAGCCAAGAAGTGGCAATAAATAAGGTAAAGCTATGAGAATTCATCACTAAATTAGATCCAATCATATCTAAAGCTATAGCCTTAATTCAAACATTGAGCACAATTGACAAGCTCACTAAATAAAATAGTGACAACATTGCAAAGCTGGACATAGATCTAGAAAATAATGCACAAAGCTTAACCACTGATGGAGATAATGCAGTCAAATTGGATTATGAGAAGATCATAGAGATTAAACGGTTAAGGCAAGAACTATGAGAGGAAGAAACACACTTTAGGGAAGAAGTAACCAAGCTCCAAGCTCAACTTCTACCAAACCTTACACTACTCCAATAGCATATCAGTTCAGCAAGAAAACTGATAGCAACTCCCGAGATATCTGTAGCATACAGCATCTATGACATGCACTCAAAGATCACACTTGAGCACGTGGCTCTGGAGAACCTCAAAGAGCAATGGGAGAAAATGATGGAAGACATGAATTCTTTACACTCCCACATTTTTTATAAGCTATAAGGTAAATACCTTTTCCCTTAATATCAAAAAGGGGGAAAATGATATGAGTACAAAATACAAAAAGAGAAAATGGCATGTATTCATTCATTCATTCAGATGGGCAAATGGTCGATATGTATAAGTATATTCATATGGGAAAAATGATATGTATAAGGAAAGACATCATATGTACAGTTAGACCAGCATATACATAGGGGGAGTCATTAAATGACTAAGGATTATATATGTTGTATATACTTAACATTTTGTTAGTATTTTGCACATATCAATTTTTAATACTAATGTCAAAGGGGGAGATTGATGACATTAATTTTCCATTAGTATGAAAAAAACACTTTCGGTAAGCATACACTGAAAGACAAGACTAAGCAAACCAAAGATCAGATATTAAATAGATCATCGAAGATGACTAAGTGTAAAGAGAACCGATGACACAACTTAGTGTGTAAACCGAAATCACAAAGCAAAAAGATAAAGTGGAACTCGATAGAGGAAC
This sequence comes from Thuja plicata, assembly GCA_018584345.1. Classification (NCBI taxonomy): domain Eukaryota; kingdom Viridiplantae; phylum Streptophyta; class Pinopsida; order Cupressales; family Cupressaceae; genus Thuja; species Thuja plicata. The sequence continues at coordinate 3,641,546 of MU223097.1, read as the reverse complement.
TTGATATGCAAGATACAGTGTAGAAAAAAAAGATAGTTAAAGTGCAACCAATAGAACAAAACTAAAGGACAGTCAAGCATGACCGATAGACAGAACTGAAAGTTAGTTGCAGCCCATAAAAAGTGGATCTGACTTCCATGTCAGATAAAGCAAGTGTATTCTATTTATAGAATATCTATTTGTTTTTAATCTATTTATTTAGGGACAAGATACATGAATGTAAGTGATTTAATTAGTCTAACTGATTTAAAACACATACACTAGGAGATCTAGGTATAAGTCGTAAACCTGATCTTAGAGTTAACATTGTTTTTATCGAAACTTGATGAAGTCAATCCATCTATAAATAGATGATGCAATCATTCATTATACATGGATGAAAAATAATGTGAAGAGAGAGGAGAACATGAATGAATCAAATGAGCACATCTATGGATCATATTGAGATTTTCAAGAATAGGAATAGTCAAAGGTGAATTTGGTTAGCAAGAACATAGCATACCGAGAATTAGAGGTATTATTCAATCACAATTAGGTGATAATATTTTTCATGTAAACTAAATTGGATCTGTATCAGCAATAGGAGATTGCATTTTCCAGGTCAATTTCTAATTTTCTATCATTCTAACAAGTGGAGCAAAGTATAAAAATCATTTCAAGGAAGGTGGATTTAACCATCCAACAAAAAATCTCTTAACCGAGTGTGCACTCAACAGTGTTGCTAAAGATCTTAACAGAGTAGACTTTAACAAGTCTCCATCGATACTCCTAACAGGGTAGTTCATCAGAAGTGGCCAAATTGTAAGCCTTAACCGGCCCCTTCCAATCTACAGATAGTGAATATTTTGTTAGTGCCATCCCCACCGCAGTTTTTACTTCCTCACAAGAGTTTTCTGTGATATCATAGCTTGTGTTATGTGTCAAATTACTTTCATGGATGTTTCTATGAATTTTCACATGTATGTTAATGTTATGATTTGATATAACTCACATCAAGATAGTATAAATTAGATTGAATGGATATACAATTGATTACAAAGGTTAATTAATAAAAGGGAAACAAAAGTTTTAGAGGTACTAATTCACCCCTCCCCTCTCAGTACATACTTCCCATTAATCCCAACATCTCTATGATTTAATCTAAAGTAACTATGTCTTTGCTTCCTTTCATCTTCTTATTTTTCTTTCCTTGAACACTGGAGGAAGGAGATAAAGTTAATTCCAATTGAGCCTTATGCTCAGTTTTATTCTTTTCTTGCTCGGTACTTGGTGTGATGACTTGGTGAGGTGCCTCGGTAACTCACTTTGTATCTGTAGTAGAAGTATCTAGTGTATTATCTATGTTATCTATATTACCTTCACCTTTTGCTTCTGCATCAGTGGTCTCTTTTTGTGCATCACCTTGGGTAGTTCCACCACTTGTCTTGGTCTATGTACCTTGTTGATCACATTTGTCTTCATGTGTATCTGTAACCTGCTTGGGTTTTTTCTATTGGAATTATGTTGAGATGATGTACTAAGAGGGGAAGGGTGAATTAGTACCTCTAAAACTTTTCTTGGTTAGCCCATTAACCCTTAGTCATCAGTTTGTAATTTTTCTTATCTAACTATTCATCTTTCTTTATGCATATGTAAACATATCATACATTCTTTGTATATGTAACAATAATAGAAACATTCATGAAAATAGATAACACATGACACAAGATATGATATCACAGAAAACTCCTGTTAAGGAAGTAAAAACTGCGGTGGGGATTGTTACCCACAAACTTCACTATC
>MU223097.1:3609397-3632338 GCA_018584345.1 Thuja plicata | reverse complement strand
TGTTAAGATCTACTTCATTTGAAGCTTTAGCAACACTATTAAGTGTGCACTCTGTTAAGAGATTTGGAAAGAACGGTTAAGTCCACCTTCTACAAAAGGATTTTAGATGTGATGCACTTGTTAGAATTCAACTACATAAGTCTTTGTTCTGATGATAAATGAAATATTCAATTGCTGATAACATATCCTATAAAGCTTCATACATATAAGTAATCATGCTTCCATGATTGAATAATACCTTTATCTGCTCGTTGGTAGGCTCTGTGTGTTCTTGATAACTAATATACTATGTTTCTGATCTTTGCATGAATTCTGCCTTCTTCTCCTTAGATTCTCTTCATGGCTATCAATAATAAAGAATTTATGTACTCACAATTGAGTATGAACATCTATTTATACAAATTTAGGTTCAATTCTTGATTCATGCATCGCAAGTTAACTCTAGATCCAAGGTTTACAACTTGACCTTGATCTTTAGTTAGATATGCTTTTGATCCATTAGGATGCTTTAAAGCATTTACATAAAGCTTGCATGACCATCTAAAATTATTTAAAACAAAATAAAACTCTATAAATAGAATTACATTTCTTTAATCATCGTGTGAAACTCAGATCCACAATTTGTGGGTTCTTGATCTGTCTGTCGATTTTGATGGTCAGTTTTCTTGATTGTCGATGTTCCTTTGTTGAACTAGTCGTCGGGTATGCCTTTTCTATTTCTATCAGGTTAGTTCTATAAACTGTGTCACCGGTCATGCTTGTGTTTTCTGGTGATGCTTGTGGTTGCCGGTAATGCTTGTCACTTTTATACTTAGCATTTTTCTCAAAAATCTTTGTTCTGTCGGGTATGCTTGCATTTTACCAGTATTGCTTGTGGTTCACCGGTAATGCTTTATGTTTTTCTTGGTCTGTGTACCTTGTTGATCACCTTTTTCTTCATGTGTATCTGTAACATGCTTGGGTGTTTTCTTTTGTGCTTCAATCTCTATTTCAATAGCTTGTACTAAAATAGGTAGCTGGCCTGGTACATTAGCTCAGGTGACCTCTGTTGTGTCTTGTTCATCTAGGGTCTTGGTTGCTCTGACTAACTCATCTTCCCTAGCTTTATCATCTAGATCACCTTCAGTGATGTCATTTACTATGATCTCTTGGTGAATCATATTATTCAAGAGTTGAGGAATCTCATCTAATGCATTATCAACATCTGCATCATCAACATCTATGGGTTCTATTCTCGGTCGATCTTCCTTAGTGTCAAATTTGGATGAAATGTCTTTTTATTTCTCGGTATATTTGATTTCCTTCAGTGGGTTTAGCAGTTTATTTCATATCTATGTTCTCTCAATATATACTTCTTTCAGATTTCCTTGTAGAATATTTAGTGCTTGTGCTTTCTTAGGAAATTGTTTGGCATACTGCTTCATTATATCATTTATTTTCTCAACTATATAATCAACTTTGATAAGAGTGAGAGCTTCTTCTCTCATATATTTCTTAGTTTGTAGTGCATAGGTCCATCTTGATATCTTATCATATAACTCGGATGGAAGATAAAAAGCAAATTCAAATGGAACTTGTTTAAATTTGATCATCATACCTATAATTTCTTCTTCAAGTTTGTCCTTGTTCTCGGTAGTCATATCATAATAGGCATGTATCTTCGGATGTCCTAATCATCTAGTTATTATGATTGATTCTACAATTTAATCAATAGTCTGAGGTATCTTGTTCCTGTACAACCTCAAATTGATCTAGATTGTCATCCAAATCATCCTTGTCTTGCTTCCTTTGCCTCGGTGCAGGATTCTTGGTAGTACCCTTCTTTTTTCTTGTTTGGTAAGTCAACTTCGGTGAGGGTCTTGTAATTTTTTCTACACCTTTCTTCAAAGGTGGTCAATCCATATTCATCAATTGTGATCTGGTCTGTGATGGAGACTCAGTCTTTATACTTTTTCCCCTTTTGGCCTTAGGTTCCTTTTCTTGTGCTTCATCTAATTTGGTGGCATCAACATCATGTTCGGGTTCATCATCTTGACCAATTGAAGTCTGCTCCTTGGTTTCATCAACAAACTTATCCAATTCTTCATCTGTTATAGAAAAGTTTTTCTTTAATGTCTTCACAATCTTTGTCTTTTTCCTACTCATCTTTTGTACTATTAGACCTATAGTGATTCGGGTCTAGGCTTCATCAAATGTGCCAAATCTCATGGAAAATTTATCAATAGGCTCATTCAACAATTTTTCAATAGCTTCAGATGCAATATCAATATCTAACTCATAATCTAATATAGGTAGTCATGTTTTCCTCGGTTGAGCTACCTTGATTAGAGTAGAATCGGTGTCTACTACAAAACGTATTTCATCTTTTTATTTGTCCACTGAATGCCAAGGAATTCAGGATCTCTTTTCCATTATTTCTTTGAATTTATCAAAATATGCATTCATGACTGGCTCAAAATTATTTCCTAGACTTGTAATGAAATCAATGATTTGCATAGTATTTGGTCAGTTGGACTTCCATTTAACTTTACCAGCGGATGGAAAGAAGTTCTGCAAGTACAAAAAAGTGCATAGTAGTAGGGACCCAAACTTACATGTATTTGACCTTGTAGACTTGATGGTCTTCATGTTTTCTTCAAATTGCCTTTGAAATAGCTCGGCAAGGTCATATTTTGCTCCTTTCTTGATGATCTTATATGCTATGTCAACAGCTCCGCAAGAAACATTGTTCATTATGTTGGATTGGAATATTTTTTAACCAATGACATAAGCTCTGAATCTCAATTCAGGATCACTAATGCAATTGATCTTCAAAATTCTACCATCCCATTCGTTTCCTATTAATTTCTATATTTCTATTCTTGGTGGATGCCTGAATTCCTTTTATTTATCACATATGGGATAACCTGTCATGACATAAATAACATCCTTGGTTATTTTCTTGGGCTTATCTAGCCATAGCTTTCCATCATGTACATGACTCAAAACAATGTGGATCCACTCAGTCTTGAATACCTTCAGGAAATTTAGGGCATTGGTTAACCCTTTAAACTCTATTTTTTTGTGATCTTCCTCCAACTTCCCATCTATGCATAGTGATTGATAAGTGGAAATAAGTTCAAAGTCTCTGATTTCACCTATTTTGCAGTGAATGTAGACACGCACGTCTTGGACTAACAAAACCCTAGGATGGATGAAAACGCACCTTTGTCATCTGGTTGGGTTGCAACCTATGTATGGATCTTGTAGTTGGGCTCACTGTAAGTGGATTTCTTTACCAAAACAATCTTCTTATCCTTCTCCATCTTTGCTTCATGGTTCGAGATGTAGACGCCATGATTTCTAGTTTAGGGCTTGCATGAACAGTGTTCAAATAGCTCAAAAATAATAGTATACATACCGAATAACCTATATTGTGCTTGGGATGCACTTAAATATCTATAGAATGCTCGAAAATGCTCTGCTACAACTTTTCTCTCTTTTCTCTATTCTACTTTGTGATTGTGGTGTGAACAAATGAGTTCACGTCGACCAAATTTATAGCAAATAACTTAGGGTGGTGCAATAAATGCTTTTCACGAACCACTTGATGAAAAAACATCATGCTCAGTTAACACTGACAATATTTCAGCTCGTTGAATGTAACAAAAGCTCGATTTCCATAGAAACTCGGTTATCTCTTCACATATTTACCGACTGACAGTTCTAACTTGGTACATATTAACTAACTCAAATAGATCATAGTAATCAACAGTATAATACCATGGTGCATCTTGATTCATGTTGATTTGGAATTTGTGCAATGAATATAGGAAATAATGTAAGATATAACTTTGCAAGACATAGTTCCTTACCTGCACATATTGGTTAGTTAAAGAGGGTGGAGCCACCCAATCCATTGGATGAGGTGTCACTGAATATTGTGCTTGGTCCTGCATTATCATTTGATGCTCTCCTCCTTATTTTATTTTTGATCCTTATGATTTCCTCAATTGTATTACCATTTCCATAAGTGTTTATTTGGTCTGCGTAGTCTATGCTTAAGTGACCAACTTTGTGACAGTAAGAACATGTCATACTAGAGTTTGACCAATTCCTAGACTTGGTTCGCCATTGTCTCATACAATTTTCTGCTATATGTCCATATTTACCACATGCTATACAACTAATCCAAGTTTTATAATCCCATACCTAAGCATTACCTTGTCTTCTTGATTGACTTACCTTTTCTTGTCCTTTAGGATTCTAGATTTGCTTTGTGTTCTTACTACATGCTTGAGATGTATGACCATGCATGTTTCAATTCTGACAGTATGTATCCATGTATGGTTTCTTCTATGGTTTTTTCATCTTGGATATACACTCATGTGCCTGATGTCCATGCTTATTACAATTATAGCAAATACCATTAAATTTAGGAGGGTTTCTAGGAAAACCTTTTGCTTTGCTTCTGCAAACATTTGATGTGTGGCCTAGTTTTCCATAGTGATGGAAAGAGGGCTTCTTAGGCTTTGGGCTTGAGTATACATTCCTTTTTTTAGCTTAATTTGAAGATTCTCCTTTCTCGGTATACCCTAATCTGGTATTATTGTTTAGCCTTCTTTGATAATTTAGAAATTCATCCATTCTCTTAGTGCTTTCTTCAGATCTCTTAATCACTTCATTATGTTGTTGTAAAATCTTCAATTCATTTCTCAGTTTTTCATTCTCTTCTTTCAATACACCAATATATTCTATTCTTCTTGCAAGTTCAGTATTCACTCAATTTGCCTCATGATTCATAGCAACCACTTGACTGGTGATCTCAAAGTAATGTTTAGTAAGTCTCAATATTTCATATTCTTTTTTCTTGTAATTTTTCAGTCATCTGTCTTTTGTCATCAACAACCATATTTCTATCTTGTTCATCTTTCTTTGCATCATTCAATACTTCAACCATTATAACCATTTGTGTATCTTGTCTGATCTGTAGTGCTTTCACTTGTTCAGTAAGTTGTTGATTTCTCTTAGATAGCTTTGATATGATTCCTTCATATGCATTAGATATGTTATTAGATTCAGATCTAGATGTATGAAATGGGTCATGAATCTCTTCTTCATGAAAATAAATTTCATGACAATGAAGTGCCATGTCCTTTCTCTTAATAAACATCTCCCTGAGTTTCTCTTTGGCTTTCTTGTATTGTTCGACATAGATCTGCAATTGTAACTTCTGATTTTCAATAGTTTTATCAAGTGTATACCTTTCCATTGTAAGATCTTTTCTCTTCAGCGATTAAACCTTAAAAACAAAATAACTAGCTCTGATACCAATTATTGGGATAATGGAAAGGGTGTGTACTAAGAGGGGAGGGGTGAATCAATACCCTTAAACACTTTTAATCAATTCTTTGTAACCATTGTTTTGTACTAACCGACTGAGTAGATTGCATACACCAAACATATAGTATCACTGCTAAAATGTAAATGCATGTAAAATAAACAATACACATACATGAAATTAAGGAAACTGAGAAGATAATAATTTTCTAATTGAAGAGGTTAGATATGTGTCCGAAAAAGAAGATAAGGTTAAAGGAAAGATATCTTCCTTTCATAGTTTCAAGCAGTGGACAATTCACAAGATCATTAATGAGGATGGGAAAATGAATGGATTTGATGGTTGTAAGCTTGACCTCTGATAGATGGTACCAAAAATTATTTCTCACATGAGGGAGGAAAACAATGAAAATGTGCAGAGTTTCACTATATTCCAAGATGGGATTATAACATTAGATGTTGGGTTTGAAAAGTTTATTACAGAGGTGAGAATGATGACTGATAAAAAATGAAAAGATCATTGCGGGAACATGATGACTATCCATAATTTTGAGTGGCCAAGAGAAATAGAGGTTGTTCTATGGGAGAAGGAATACTTGGAGAACCCAAAGGGAAAACCAATGATCAAGGAACACCCCGAGGGAGATTAGAGTTTGGTCAGGTCTGCTAGGCCACACATATTCATATCTATTTTCAAATCATGAGTAAGAGAAGGTTTTTGTTTGTAGTTGTGTTATTTTGTTGTCCAAAAACATTAAAAAATACCACCACAAGCTATCAAATAGGTTCCTATGTTTTAATGTTTAAAAAGGTTTAGTTATGAGAAAGTACAATTTAAAATGGTATGAAGCTTGTTGCTTCTCCTATTTTGTTATATAAAGGGGAAACCAACACACAAACATATATAAGGACATAAGCTATACAAAAGACAAATATAGTTGAAAGCTCCATATTAGTACGACTAAAAACATAAGATAATGTGCAACTCAAAATGTAGTAAGCTACAATATTTGTAACATTGTTCAATGCTTTACTAAACTATATTGATTGCTTTCTCGAGTTGGATCAGGATAAGATTGATTCTTCCACCCTAAAATCTATATCAGGTTACCATATTTCATTATTTTGATGGGATAATGTTGCACTTATTTGGGTCTTCAATAAAGGGAAATGCATAACTATAATTATAAAATATTATAATTGTTGTTTTATCAAGTTAGATAATGATAACTCTATCATATTGGTTGTTTTTCATAGTAAGATAATGATAAGAATATTATATTTGTTATTTTCTCAAGTTGGACCTTGTTTTCCTTTAAATGTTTATTTTTTTAGTTATAGAGAAATGTACCCATCTCATTTATTAAAGAATATCTTACATGTTTTTCTTTTTTTAGGAATATTTATGCAATGTGACTATTGGAACTTCAAAATTTTGACATGGATTGGATTATACATAAAAATTGTAAGACCTTTCCTAGTGAGCCTTGTCAGTCATCACCAATCTTTTGTTGAAGCTACCAAAGTTTTCTTATAAAATATTCATCACAATAGTAGCACAAATAGAGTTCCCATCCCAGGTTGCATGATTTACTTTTATCAAATTATGAATGTTGTGAAACATATTTATTATAATGTCTCAATTACAGGAAGCAAAACATGTTGTCCAAACAAAATTCATGTTTTTTAATCATATTTACATAAGAATAAATGGGCTTCATCGATGAAAACATGACGCAAATGGCCTGATTGAATAAAGGAGTATGTTGCAACAATATCGGCAAATGGTTCCTTTATTTTTGTCTTGTATTTGATGCTTTTGTTTTGTGGTGACAGTGCAAAAATATTATTGAAGAGGTTGATAAGTTAGAATAGTGGACATCTTACCTTTGTTGGAGATAAGCTACATGTATGCCATGTTCTTAAAATTTTAACTAATCTAAATAATGAAGAAATGACTTGGCCTTTGTCCCTGTTCCATTTGATTATCCAATTTGTCCTATGTAGCCATGTCGCCAAGGAGTTGAAGTCTATGTTGGTGTAGTTTCAACAGCTTTGGTTTCATTGCGAGAACTTCTTTTGGTATTTCCCTTGAGTTCATTTATCTTCTTGAATTATGGATGGAGGGATTTGAGTCTCTAGTCTAGGTCAGATTTGATGAAGTGATACAAAGCTTATTGCATCCCTTGTGTTATAAAATGGTTTCCATTATCACTTGATAGGTTCTCCCAATATGTTTTTCAAAAGAAGTAATATAAAATAGAGTATGAGTCATATGCTTTCTATGTGATCAATGTATGAAGTGTGACTTGATAGATAATGAATAGTGAAATCATTAATTAGCTCATACTATTGTATTTGTATCAAATTTGAACTTTTACATGAGTCAAATATATACTCGGGGTATATTTCCAATTCATCTCTTTGTATGGCAGATGCAATTTTTTCATCTTTTTATTTCTTTCAAGGAAGGAATTAAATATGCTAAAGATGATTACTGTGAAAGTTGAAATTAAATGGAAATATGATGATGGCATTTAATCTATGTGTAGAAGGTATGCAACAAGCTTCAAACTGATGTGACTATTCCTAACTAAAAACTAACTTGCAACTGGATCACTTAATTACAATGAAGTAAAACAAACTAAAACTAAATAGTAAGAAGAACTAATCCAAAAGAACAATGTCATCCTCGACGTCCTTCCAAAGTACAAACCCATATTAAAAAAAACCCCACTCTTAGCAGTAATAATTTTTTAATATCAAATTTATGGAAAATGAGGTCCATCTATTCGAATAAATTTGAGAATGTCCAATAGTTCACCTCCAAGGTCATCAGTGACCCAACCATCATCATTCATTTAGATTTCTTGAACTAGGGCATACAATTCTACCTGGTCTTGCTTCACTTCCAGTTCAAACATGTCACTTTTGTAGGCTGCATAACTAGTCTTAAGCTCCCAGGTAGCAAGATGCAAAATTTTAGATTGACCCATTAGTGGCTCTTTTTGGGGACTATGCTCCTTGTGACTATAGTGAGAAATTAGTTATCTTTGGAGAGAAAACCAATAAAAATTAGAAATTTAAACAAACCACATTATCTACATTAATACTTTACAAAGAAGAAATACTCCCTAGATGCCTTAGAAAAAAAATACTTCAAGTATTGCCCATGTACCAAGAATTCTTGAGTGTGACCATCAATTCCCTGAAAGAAGTAGGGATGTTCTCCTCCCTTTTCAACAATCACATATGGTCCCAACCATAAATATTTGTATTTACCATGCTTCCCTTTGTCTTGGTCTTTGGCACTCCATTTCAAAATCCAATCACCCTCTTGAAAGGATATGTCACTTGTTCTCTTATCATAAAAATGTTTTACTTGTTGTTGTTTCTTGATATTATTTTCTTGTGTGCCTCTTCTGACTTCTTCTAATCCAATTAATGCATTTATCCTATCCTCCATATGATATGAATCATCCAATTGCTCTTTTGTGATGAATTTATAAACAAGCAATAAATTGTGTAAAGGTAATCTTTTTGTTTTCTCATACACCAATTCACATGGAGAGTACCATGTTGACTTCTTAATTGTGATTCTGTCAGCCCACACTGCTAGTTTTAACTTAGGATCCCAAGCCCTTTTATTATTGTCAAGCATCCTTTTGATTATCTTCATCATATTTTTATTACTGGACTCAGCCTTCCCATTCCCTTGTGGGTGATATGGTGAAGAGTAAGACACTATAATTCTATATGACTTGCAGAAATCAAAAAACTCCTTGGACCTTAAAAACATCCCATTATTTTCTATAATTTTATTTGGAACTCCAAATCTGGTCAAGATGTTTCCATCAAAAATTTGATCACCACTTTGCTAGTAGATTGTCTCACCAGTATGGTTTCCACCCATTTTTTGAAATAGTTTGTGGCCACAAGAATCCACCTATGTACTCCACTAGATGTTTTTGTGATTTCTCCTATAAAATCAATTCCCCACATTTGAAATGGCTCATCCATTTGGAGAGGTCTGAGAGGAAATGCACCATTATATTTCAATTTTCCCAAAAATCTTTGACATGCTTCACACTTTCTAATATATGTACAATAATCCTTAATAAAGAATGGCCAAAAATAACCTACTATGGGGATCTTCTGAGCAGTGGTCTTTGTTGAGAAGTGTCCACCACATACTCCTTCATGGAATTATTTGAGAATTGTGTCAACCTAATATGTGTCTAAACAAAAAGAAAAATACCATCCCTATTTTTCAAATATAGATCTCCCTAAATCAACACATACTTGGATGCCTGAAGCTTAATGGTTCTTTTTTGATTATTAGATAACTCTTCTCTACATTTCATATGCTTCAAATAATAAATTATATTAGTATACCAAGTGCTTTTTTCAATACTCACTTCTGCATTTTCACTCTCAACCTGATTCACTTGAGCAGCTTCTAAATTAGATTCAACCATGATTCTGGCAAGGCCTAATCCCCTTACCAACTTGATTATTTGGATATTGATACTAACATATTGTACCTGGTTTATCCATCTGCATCTTTTTCCAATAGTCTCTAATTGTCTGAAAATATCTTTAACAACAACATTTGGTACATAAGCAACCACATTTGCCCCTACAAGGTATGGTATGAAAGATTTGACTTCTTTTACCAAAGCATAACCCCTCAACTAAATCATAAATTAATTCTTATTCTTGAAGGAACTTTCTAAAAAATGCTACAGGTTGTTCATATCCCTCATTGTTCTGCAACATTATTGCTGCTATGGTGTGGTAAGAAGCAAAAGAAATAATTTGAAATGGTTTAGTAAAGTTAGGATATTTTAAAACATGAGCTTCTTTGATAGCCCTCTTGATGTTTTCAAACATCTCCAAAGCTTCATTAGTCCACTTAATTTATGCTCCCTTTTCAACATTTTTGCAACAGGTTTAATAATTTCAGAAAAGTTAGAGATGAAGTTTCTCACAAAATTGATTTGCCCAAAAAGGATTCGATGACCTTCACTGTCTTGGGAACTTGAATCTTGTCGGTGGAAGATATCCTTTAAGGATCTATTTTTAATCCCTCCTTAGACACAATATGTCCCAAAATCTTTCAATCGGTGACTCCAAAATGGCATTTCTTAGGATTTAGTGATATCCCATATTCCAAGGCTCTCAGAAAAATTCTCTCCAAGTGATTACAATGATCTTATGCCCTTTTTGAGTATGGAGTTAAATCATCTTGATATACCACCATAATGAAATCAATCAAACCCTCAAATGTAACATCTATAACTCTTTGGAATGTTGCTCCTGCATTTGTAAGACTGAAAGGAATCTTGGCATACACATAAGTCCTTGATGTTGTAGTAAAAGTTATCTTATATTGTTCTAATTCTTTCACTTTCACCTGATTGTATCCTGAAAATCTATCCATCATTGATAAAATTTTGTTTCCAACGACTTTCTATAATAATGCTTCCATATTGGGTAATGCATAGTTATCCTTTAGAGATGATATATTCAAGTTCCTGAAATCTACACATAATCTTATATCCATTTTTTTTCCTTACTGGAACAAAATTAGAGACCCATGTTGAATGTCTAACGTGTTTTATTATTCCATCATCTCTCAATTTTATTAGCTCTTCCTTCATCTTGGAAGCCAACATTGGGTTTATGGGATGTTGCATTTGCCTGAAAGTTTTTGCATCAGACTTCAATGTGATCTCATGCTGAAACAAGTCTTCCCTATAAGCCTTGAGGTCATTATATGATCATGCAAAAATATGTCTATACTTTATTAGTAAGGCAATTAGGTTAGATATGATTATGGGAGTGATTTTCCTGCCTATGAAGATTTCCTTTGGGGCATGCTCACTTCCAAGGTTCATTTTTTCCACTCCATCAGAGTCTGCAGATGCTTTCTTTATTTGGAAATTCTCCTGACTGCCAAACACCCTTTCCAATGCTACCAACCCTTTTGGAATTTTATTTATCTTCAATTGTATCACTTCCTTACCAAAAATAATTTATTTTCCTCATTCTCCTCCACATAGGCATTCCAATCAATAAACTGATCCTTATATTGGTCCTCACATGCGAGAAAATTTATCAAATTTTTTTCATCTTCAGAAAATTTCCAATTCTGAATATTGTCAGGTACAACTGGCCAGGATTTAATTTCAACCTAGACTATTTCATCAAATGGAATATAATTTTGTCTAACAACAAGATTGGCCATAAAATCAGCCACAATTTTTTTTTATCTAACAATCCATTCAATAAAGAAAGCATCAAAAAACACTAAATTATCCCAAACCTGATTTCTATACATTTTTAACCTAACATTTCTTGTGGAAAATCTATTTCTTATTTGTGACACAATCAGATCTGAATCACCATGCACAGATAAATTTTTTATTCCATGTTTGATTGTAATAATTAGTCCTAATATAGGTGCCTCATACTCAGCAATATTATTAGTACAATCAAAAGTTAAAAGAAAATAATGTTTAAAATATTTATCATGCGGAGACACAAAGACAATACCAACACCATTACCTTCCTTGCTACATGGTCCATTGAAGTACATGTGTCATATCTTTTCATGATCTTCTCTTGCATGTACTTCAATAGGGTTAGTACTATTAAGAATAGACTTATTAACACTTACCTAAAAAATTTCCATGTCTGAGTGGCAGAAATTAATCGTTCCTAGTGTGACATCTTCTTCAATTATATAAGGAGATCTTGGCTCCCTATTAAACCTTACCTCTCTCCCATTTACAGGGATTTTTTCATATGATTAGTCCAATTGCACATGCCCACCTACCAAGTTTGACCATTGTATGGATAAAAACATTCCATAGTTGGCAGGGACCTCCACTATGTGATATCAGTTTTATAGGATGCATTCAGACATGATGGCAATCTAAACTCCACCTATTTTGTGATTCCCACCATAGGAACATATCTATTATCTATAGTGTAGCACCTTCCATACGTGGTATTTACATTCAATCCAAGATCCTTCACGACATCAACTGGCATAATATTCATTGTTGCCCCTGAGTCAACCATGCAATTCTTGACCAACTTGTCGTTAATTAGAAATTTTAAATAGAAAGGATAAACTTGAGATGGATTTTTATTTATAGTGGTTCCTAAATATATTACTGGTAGTCCCTCAATATCTTGCTTCTTCTCATGATCTTCTTTAAGAATTTCTACACTAGATAAAAAATTTAATTTTTCCCTCCTATAATCAAGAAATTTGATAATCTATATTACAAGAACAAATATTTTTACCTATGATAAAGCTTGAGTCATGAAAGAATTATAGTTAGAAAATTGCTTACCATAAAATTTTCTATCAGTAGGTTTGGTTAACTTTGGAGGCTGAAGTTGTTCAACATGTTGCTTTGGAAGATCTTCACTACCTTTCTTTATTGTACTCACTTTGTTTCCATCTTCCTTTGGAGTTTTGGCAAACGTCTCTGTTGGATTTCTTTCATCAGTAGTAATTGTCATACTCCTTATCCAGTAATTACTTTTGGCTTCCTCAATTTTTGCAATAGTGTATGCCCTCTTTTCCTCATCTGTTAACCTTTTTAGCATTGGAATTTATCCTTGATCTCCACTCTGATATACTCTGTTTAAATCTTGATTATTAATATAATCCTTATTAGATGAAATACAATCATCATTTCCCCACATTGGTCTGATTGAGATATTATTTACCATGGGTTGTCAATCATATTTTAATTCATTCTCCTTTATAAACAGTTTGTGCAACCACACATTGCTCCGGTGCATATGGCATATTACATATATCACACCAAGGACCATCCTCCATCATGTGATTATTTCTTGCCAGAGAATCGGGGGTAGTTTTATTTTCACTCTACACTACTGGTTTCCCATCTTTCCAATTTATATTATACGACATATCCTACAATCTAATCCTTTCTCCCCTATTGAATTGTGATCTATTATTTCCATTTTGCCTTTAAAATATTTTAATATATCCATGATTTCCTTTAGGTCATCATTTCTTGGAGATTTTAGATTGTAAATTTTATATTGATCTCTCTTATTTATTCTTCTTGCATCCCTTCTATCATTTTCAATAGTCATAGCAATTAGAAAAGCTTGTTGTAATGTCACAGGCCTATGAGATCTTATCTCATAGTGCATTTTACTATCAAAAGTACTTAAGTAGAAATCAAACAAAAAGGAGTCCACTGGTCTTATATCCCTTGGTATTCTATTTAGTACCTTATTAAATCTCTTATTAAATTTTGTCACTGATTCATTTGCATTTTTCTTAATGTTGGTTAACTCATGGGAAGCAAAAGAGGTATCATTATGATCACCAAACTATTCAAGTAACTGATTAACAAAAATTTTCCAACTATTTATCAACTCATCTGGTAAATTTCTATATCATTCACCTGCATCTTTAATTAGTGATTGAACAAAGAGTTTCATAAATATTCCTTCATGATCAAAGTCAAAATCCTCAATGGTATTCTTTATATTTATAACATGCTTCTCAGAATTTTTTATCCCGTTCCCTGTGAATTTAGGAATTGCGTTCCTTAACTCATTTGGTATATGATTTGGATATCCAATAATACCAATGAAATTTAGCTAATTATACCTCTCAATAACCATAGGTGCTATGTTTCCAAAATTATTTCTACCTGCCTGATGATTCTAATACCCATGACTACCACCATTATGACTTATATCAGCCCAATTCTGACCTATATTTCCTTGATTCCCATTTTGTTGATTTCCTCTATTTTTTGCCTATGGTTTTCATCATTATTATTTCTACCACCACTTGATTGTCTCCAATTTCCTTGTTGGCCATTATCATTAGTATTCTCGTTTCTTCTTTTATCATTAGGCTCATACAAAGGGTTAATATGACCCTTTATAAATAATATTATCCTCATTTTTTCAATGTGGAGGATTGTACTTAGGTTTAATATCTCACTTTGATGTCACCTTACCTCCTGATCCTTCTCCATTATTTTCATTATCAAGTGGTAGAGACAAATCACTTCTTTTTATTCACAACTTATCTAATATTTTGCTAGGCTGCCTCTTCAAATCTTTAGCCACCTTTGGGTCCTTCATTCCATAGTCAGCCATCTTGCAAAGCATAGCATCCAATTCCCTATGCTCATCATCATACTCTTCTTCTTCTTCTCCTATCTCCTGCTTTGGATTTTGATCTTCCGCACCTTCAAAACCAAAGGGGTTTATATCCTCCTTAAAACTATTTTTACTTGTAAATTGATTTTCCTCATTGAAACAATTATATTCCCTATCAGGGAATCTCCTATGTCCTATGAACAACATATCTGAGGATTCTTTCTTTCCTTATCTTGTATCTCTATCTAGTTCAATATGGTTAAAATGATCTTGATGTAAGGATCTCCTACCCCACATGAATAATTAAGATAAAAATCTTAGCTTATAAAAATATAACTGCATAAAATTTGTAGAGTCGCCACCTTCTTATTAGAAGGAAAGTAGAAAAAATGATTTTGAATGCTCAATCCCAGTAGAGACTATTTCACTTCACCAGAGATCTGACAAATATCTTCAAAACAACTTCCCAATGGAGTCACCAATCTGTTGGTGCCCAAATCAACAGATTGTATTTCCTATAGACTTGCCAATCTAACAATGGGAAACCCAAATGATCTAGCCAACTAACAAGGTCAACCAAGGACAAGGTTTGAAGTCCTTCAATTTTGGTTCTGAAAAACCAACCACCTAAAACTTATCCTCCAAGTCCAGGCTTTTTATAGAATATTATGATGCACATCAAATATTCTCTTTCAAGTGTGGAAAGTGGGACTCTCCGCCACTTTGTTAAAGGTGGGTGGGACTTGCCTCTATATGGGAAAATTCAATTCGGGGATCAACATATTGGTGAATATATCCATCTTCTTAGATTCAGGTATGAGGCGTGAACATCAAGAAAATACTTTTCTCCATCATTGAAGAAAATTCAAAAAAGGATTTCCCATTTATTGCTTGGTATTGTACAAATCAATCATTGTCACAGGATATTGGATGTTATATGAATATTGTTGTAAAAATAGATTGATCAATTTATTGAAATTTTTGATCCATGTAGGTAACTTTAAAAACCACTCAATAGCTTGGCCACCTAGACTCTGGGGAAAGAGACGCATGAGGTACATCTGTTCATGCATAAATTTTGTGCATAGAGCACAAAACTCCTAGACGTGATCTTGTGGATCAGATTGACCTGAATACTTGTCAAATTTTGGGATCTCAACTCCACGTGGGAATGGAGGTAAGTACAAGTTTTTATCAAAAGGAAATGGACAAATGGTGTCCAGGGAATACTTCGTGGTTGTTTTCTCTCTTTCCTTTTTCATTTCTTGCAATTTAGTTTATAGGTCTTACAGTTGTTTTATTACCAGTGTTAAAGGAGTTTCTTCCTCTTTAGCGATGATGTCTTCAACTCTATATTGCAGAAGAAGTTGGGCCCCTTGTCGTGCTAGTTCAAAGAGGTATTGTTATTTCTCTCGAGCCATGTTAGTTTTCTTCATTTTGAGAAAGTATCTATCATTTTTACATCTAGTAATACTAGCCTCATTGGGCTCTGAGTCACTCGAGAAGTGTTTTCCATCAGTAGCCTAGATACTAACACTGCATGATGTTTATGTCTAGAACCATGTCGCCATTATCTTTCTCCAAACATTTTTGAGTTAGACGATATGTCTCGATGAGAGGTTGATTTGCTTGAAGTTTATGTTTATTCAATGAAAAGAGGGTTTACTTCAAGTGTAATATGTTGTCTCTCTTCTTCTTGACAAGCATTGAAGTAACAACTTACGTGTTGATTTAGTCGAAGATGGATTATGAGAACAAGATAACGTCCAATTAAGAAGGAGATTCAAATGACTCAGATTTGAGTCAAGGTTAACAAACCTAGATAATAATGCACTCACAACATAGAAAAAGGACAACATATAGATAAGACAGAATTGACGATTATGATGGACTGATCAATGATGATGATGATGGACTAATCAAGGGACTAGACCAACAAATCAAGACTCACGATAGTAGAAACTAGACTATCACTAACTATGACTAAAAATGATGATCAAATATGACAAGCTCACCATTCTGAAGTCAAAATTGCAGAAGACAAGATAGAATCTAACTAACAATTTAAATGGATTGATTGTGCAAACTGTACAACGGATTGAGAGGACTAACACAACTGACAAAATTTTGGACTTTGCTAACTAATTGTTAATATTTTTTGTTTTGTTTTCCATTTTACTGCTCAATTTTCAGTTTTGTTTTAAGGTTTGATTATCAATAATTCAAAGTGTACAAGCACAAAAAACACATGCATGAAATAATTTAATGACACCATCACTTTCTAGTCCCTATAGTCAATTGTCTTAGTGAGAATATCCTCATTCATTGACTTAGGTACACACCCAATAGTTAATCAAAATACGACCTCCACCAACCATGTAATGGGTCTAATGATGTTATATTATCTGACTCCAAATGGTAATGGGGTTTCAATATGGTGAGTGTCTTGGTGGAGTTACTATCTCCCTTGCACTTGGATTATCCCACTTTCGAAAGTGAACTGGGTAAGCTGCTACTCTATGGAGTCTAGTAAGGGTCTTCGTTAGAATACATACTCTATGTCTGCGCAAGCCCGATTCAGGCATATAGCCCCATAAAGAACATTGACACAAGTAGTCATGTAAACATGATTCAGACCTCTAGAGCCCTACCATATGCTAGGAAAGAGATTATTATAAGCTCAAATGTACCCATCTTACCAGCCTTTGGCCCCAAGAAGTAACTTTGTTTAATGTGAGTTGGTGTGGTGTGTCTTACACCTCGTGCTCATGTGGGTCATTCTCCAAGGGTGAGTACTTTTCCCCACTTGTTCATGCCCATCTAAAAGGTATGCATGAAATAAATAAATAAGTTATGAGGGTCTAGATTTTTTATTTTCCCTCAAAGGGTAAAAGAGCACACTTTCCTACCTTTCCACTTTTCTCAAACATGCTAAATAGTTGTTCATTTTAAAAAGTATTTCATGCAAGGTTTCTAGAAAATTTAAAATGAAAGCACAAAGTTTAGTTGTTTCTCCTTAGCCAACCTACATGAAATACATCAAAAGTCTCAGTTTTTATCTCTCTGGCATGCATCCTGCACAAAAGGTCTAGATGTTTTTAAAATGTCTTTGATGAACGTCCTACATAGATATGTTAAGATACAGATAATCTAGAGAGACAGAAAACAATCAACCTATTAGAGTCAAAAATTCAAATAAAAAGATAGAAAATAGTAAAAGCTTACTATTTTGTCAAAAACCAGTGCAGATTCTCATATGAGAATCTTCAGGCACTGATACGATAATATACATGATGTCATATGAGAATTAATTGTAACTCGTATTGTTCTATGAGAATGCTCGTACGAGCAAACATAAACACAATGCAAAAATAATCCTCAAACTTGCAAAATGAACTCAAAAGTGAGGCCATTAATGGATGTTCGGCCCCACGGTGGGTGCCATAAATGTGTGTGTGAAAATGTGACTTAGTTAGACAAAAAAAACACTTCAATGAATCATTATGTGATTGATTACACCAATTAAAATAATGAAGCACAAATCAATCAAAGAAACTCATTGCCTTCTAGTAAATAGGAGTATAAATTTTTCTCTCAGATCATCACAAAATCTAATGATTATAGACTCTAGCTAAATGAACAATTTTGAAAGATAAGCTAAATGAAATGAAAGTTTATCCAAATTAAGCCAAGATTAATCCATTATTGAGAAAATGAAAAAAAAAAAAAAAGATTTCTATGATTTAATTATGCAAATGCAAGTAAAATAAATGAGCTATAAATATGATAAGCAATTAACAATAATCTATCACCAACTTGACAGAACTCCTCTACTTCACAATTCTCTCCTTTTAGAAGAATGGAGGCCTAATTATATAGAAATCCTCTCAAAAATGAATGGAAAAGATCGATTAAAGATCAAGGGTCGAGATTGATCCCGGACTAGCACAATCCATGTGCAACTGATTTGATTTGTTGAGACTCAAATTTGAAGAATCAATTAACTCTAATAATTAATCAATCATTTTGGAAGTTGCCAAAGTTGATTAGAAAGTTGCTAAATCGAATGTTGGGGTTAAAATAATTGATTTAATAGTTAACTGATTTGTTTCCAAAATGATAATTAGTTGACTGAAATAAAGTGATTTGATAAAAAAGTTAAGAAAATGATGACTTAAGAACACACTTTTTGGATTATTTAAATGGTTTAATGCATTTTTCCTCCAAATTGTGATGACATAACTAATTTAATCTCTTTTTTATTAATTGAAAATTCTTATTTATTTAATCAACATCCTAAGACATTAATTAAATAAATAGTATTAGTTTGATTTAAATGTCAACAATATTAGGATTTAGAAATTAATTAATTAAATAGGATCAAGTGCGATGATTGAATGGGACCTAGAGTTTAGGTCAAAATCAGATTGATAAGTTGAATCACCTTAGATTAGGACTTAGGGGATTTAATCAAGATTAGGGTTTTCTTGATGAATAGTCAATATTAGAGGCTTAGGGTTTTGTAGACCATTTTTGGGTGATTATAGTGAGAATCGACGTCTCTTCCTACTTTCATCATCTTCGCCCAGTTTGTCTTTCCAATCACTTTTGAGATCTAGGTGTTGTGTGTGTGCTTTCAGGTTGGATCCCCGAGGGTCCTGGTATCTCTCCTAGACCTTGTTTGTGATTTTTTGAGGATCCTTCGTTGTTTTATTGTTTTAGACATGGTTAGAAAGGCAATTAACTTGTATGGTTAATCACAACAGGAACATCTATTTGGGCTTGAAAAGTACATCTATTTTATGAGTTTGGGATTGAGATTGTCTCCCTTTTTGATAGTCATGAGCTCTTTCCAGCTTAGCCTCTAGTGGTTTGTGGATGTTGTATGAATCCTTGTAGGGTAATCTCATGAACTTGTGTTTTCTATTTCTGACTGTATGTTTGAGTTATCTTGGAACCTTTGGAAGTGTTTGTAAGTCTTCTGCTTGTGTACAATTATGGAATGATCGTTATGAATTCCTTGGCATGTTGTTTATTTCTTTGTTATGGTTAAGAGATGCACATTGAAATGTAATGCTATATTATAGTTTTAAAAAAATTATTAAGTGTGTATTTAACCCTTTTGTTCCAAGGGTTCCTTGGTGAGGCATTACAATAGGAATATTAACAATGTCTTCACAAGAGCTAAAATAAGAAGGTCAAAGGTCAATTATTTGAGGTTGTTGATTTAGTACTTATGGAGAATCAAAAAAATCAGATGGAAAGAATAAAACTAGGAAAACTTGAACCTGGCTGGTTGGGTCCCTATGTCATTATAGAAATCTATAGGTCTAAAGAATATCAAATATCTACACTAGAGGGCCAACCTCTATCAATAGCTTGCATCCCCGCAAGTGTTTTTCATAACTTTTGAAGTAGCCTAATTTTATTTAAAAAATCCAAAAAATAATAAAAAGAAATAGAAGAAGGGTTACCTCGATGAAAACCTGGCAAATAGGCATCTGGTGTGATATAAAAATATAAATAAAAGAGAAATAATTTTTCATATGGTGAAAACCACTTTGATGGCACCTTGGACGATTACCATGGTAAAAACTGGGAAATATAGTGCCATGTATAAGATCGTAGCTCCACTATCTATCATTATTCCCCCTTATTATCTTTATCATTTCATATCCATTCCATAATAAAACATGGTCATTCATTCATGACTTGAGATTCATTAGATATCCTTGTCAGTCATACCACATGTCCTACACTACATCAGTCCATCACTTCCATTTACACAATGAAATTCCCCTCTCTATCCTGACTGGGGGCAAGCATAATGTCATGATCATGTAAAGTTATGAAAAAATCATAAAAATTGGAAAATATTTTGAAAAAATCTTTAAAATAATAAGATAAAAGTCTTGAAAAATCCCAAAACATAAAACAACATCAAAAAAATAAAAAAAATAAACTTCTCTTTCATTTTCAATAAAGCCATCCTTTGTCATGACAAGCATTGGGGGTAGAAGTCAAACACAACAAGTATGTGTTTAACCAATCAAACAATAAATTGACAAACTTCACAATAGGCCCTTAATCAAACTGACCGCATTGTCTTATTTATTAAGCAATCATATTATCCTCTTGTCATATGGTCATCATGTCTTAACACAAGGGAAGGATAATATCAAAACTAGGTAGTTCACTCTAAATCGGGGTACCTCATTCTTGGAACTAGAATTTGTCATCAATGTCATTTTCAAAGCAACACATAACACTAGACATTCAAAATTAGTATGGTTGTTGAATCATTATCTTAGTGAGTCTTTTATCCATATGATTTATCTTGAGTCATATTCTTATGCTTCTTCGTGATATTCATAATTGATGAAAGAAGTCAAGATGGTTCATGATTCTATTTTCTTTGTCTATTATTTGTGGGATGTTCTTTTTTTATAAAGTTTGAGAAGAGCATTTTGGGTGTATATGGTGAGAGCCTTCACATTCACCTACAATATCTACTTGTAGAACATATTGCAATAGATGATTTGGTTGTGCTACACCATACATACCTTGACTCTTAATGCTCGTAGTCTCAAATAGATTTAATTAACATTTCTTGTTTGTTATCAATGCCTGTCAAATGCAAAAGAGGCACAACATACCTCAATCTTTCATATCTTGGTAGGTCATGCCTGTATGCTTTAAATAGGTGTTTGTTACATGAAACAGGGTCATAACCTACCTTAATCTTTAATATCTTGGTGGGTCAAACCCATATTGTATAATAAAGTGGCTCAATGATGATATAATTTCTCAAATAAGTTGGAAAGAGAAGTAAGTGGTTTATACATTTTGTATTTAAATCAGGATTCATCTCTCTCATCTCTCCTAACTATGCTCTAACTATGAGTCCTAAAAATTCTCTTAGTCAGTCCCTATAGTCATTATGGTGTTGTATTTTGACATAAACAAAAATGACATCCTGCATACATATCATGTTAAGTAAATAAGCATAAACATCATAATCATTGCATCACATGGTAATATAAATGCATCTATAATCTAAAAACATAGATCATTTAATTGCATCATATAAAGTGCATCGTCATGTCATCATTTTTGCATAAGAATAAAGAAAGAATATATAGTACATCACATCATAGGATATCATCATAGTATAATGTTTGCATAAAACACATCATAACATCATATAGATCATTGCATCACATCGCATCATAAAAAGAATAAAGATTAGTATCAGGAAAAATAACATGTGCATAATCATATATATCATCCATAAAATCATTACATAATAATATAGATCATATCATGTGCATCATAAAAATCAGATTCATCACATGAAGCGTAAAAGTAAAGTAGATCAATACAACACATAATCCCGCCAAAACCGCATCGCATATATATAACTCAAAAAAATGAATGTCAAAGTACAATATCATCATGAATTTTTAACAAATAGTTCATAATCTTGAGCAATATATTCACAAGGTGTCTATAAAGTGATCTTAATTAGGCACAACTGTCTCCCCCCTCAAAAATAGTAGGCCTAGGTTGTACATCAGTGGAAGGCCCTATCTCTAGCTGTATAATGGGTGTTGATGACATTACTTTTCCATTAGTACACTTAGTGAAAAAAATTGTCAAAGATCACCGGCAGACTACAGAGTTCACCAGCAGACTTCAAACATTACCAGCGAATAGCGAGCATACCCGACAGAACATAGAGGTCATGAAATATGCTAAGTATAGAATCGACAAGCATCACCGGTGACACATTTTTTAGAACAAACCCGACAAGAATAGAAAAGGCATACCCGATGACAAGTTCAAGAAAGGAACACCGATGACCAAGAAAACTGACCGTCATAACCAACAGTCAGTTACAGAACCCGCAAATTGTGGATCTGATTTTTACACGACGGATAAAGCAATGTAATTCTATTTATAGAGTTTTTATTTGTTTTAAATCATAACTTAAGGGTCAAGAAAGCTTTATGTAAATGTTTTAATGCATCCTAATGGATCTAAAACATATCTAACAAAAGATCAAGGTCAAGTTGTAAACCTTGGATCTAGAGTTAACTTGCGATGCATGAATCAAGAATTGAGCCTAATTTAGTATATATAGATGTTCAAACTCAATTGTGAGTTATGAATTCATTATTGTTGATAGCCATGCAGAGCATCTAAGGAGTAGAAGGAAGAATTCATGCAAAGGTCAGAAACAGAACACATCAGTTGTCAAGAACACACAAAGGTTACCGACGAGCAGATAAAGGTATTATTCAATCATGGAAGGATGATTACTTATATATATGAAGCTTAATTGGATCTATTATCAGTAGTTGAAGATTGCATACATCATCAGATCAAAGACTTATGTAGTTGCATTCTAACAAGTGCATCACATCTAAAATCCTTTTGTAGAAGGTG
>MU223097.1:3592210-3609079 GCA_018584345.1 Thuja plicata | reverse complement strand
AGATGAACAGTTAGATAAGATAATTTACAAACTGATGATTAAGGGTTAATGGGCTAACCAAGAAAATTTTTAGAGGTACTGATTCACCCCTCCCCTCTTAGTACATCATCTCAATATAATTCCAACAGGTGCCCCTATGTCTTTTTGTGGTGTCCTCGATGGCTAAAGTACTACCCCAATCCCCTAAGATCTCAGAGACCACTGAGATCAATGAAAAATTGTATGACTAGTTACCCTCTATGATGCTGGGAAGAAACTCTCATAATGTCCCCACCAATACTGTATCTCTTTCTATACCTCCCATGCATGTTTAGTAGACTCTATACCTACTTGATAGAGCCTATCAATGGCTCCTTGTAAGCTCAAATCCTAAACACTAGCAATTAAGATGCTCACATTTAACTCTATTTGTCTAGCTCTAGCCTTAGCAGTTTGTGCTCTGCCATCCATTGCTTGCACCTATGCCCTCATATTCTCTCTATTCTACTATATCTCCCT
The DNA here is from genome assembly GCA_018584345.1 of Thuja plicata. Taxonomy (NCBI): domain Eukaryota; kingdom Viridiplantae; phylum Streptophyta; class Pinopsida; order Cupressales; family Cupressaceae; genus Thuja; species Thuja plicata. Next base: position 3,608,581 of record MU223097.1, on the reverse strand, counting down.
ATCCATTCGGGCTATCCTCATCTCCAAAGTAGTCACCCTTAAGGCATATCAATGACTCTATGCCTTTATTGTTGTCACTCTCCCCTTTGTCTTAGTATCCCTAGCCTCTGCTCGTATCACCATCGTCAGATCTCCCTCCCACCTACCTTGTAGATCTATGATATGATTTTGGAGTCTGCTAACTTCATTAGTATGTTTGTCATCCACCCTGATGGGTATATCTTGTGCAACTTCATCCAATCCCACCATCTCCACATCCATAAGATTGGTATCATCCTGCTCCACCTCCATGCCATCACTAGACAATTTGGATCCACTGCTACTACTATTTGTCTTTGTCTCCTCCTCCTCCTCACTCTCTCCTATCACATTAATCTCCATGTCCTCACCCATGGGCTCATCTTGTCTAACCCTCATCTCCTCTCCTATGGGCTCATCTCCTCTAACCTTTGCCTCCTCCCACACCCCCCAATTACTAGAGCATCCATAGGTACATTTACAATAATATCACCACCACCTCAATCATCTCCATCCCCACCATCACCCCCTCCTCCATAATGTCCTCTATCTCTCCCTCCATCTCTACCATATTTTCCTCTGTCTATCCCTCCTTCTCAAACTCTTTTCCCTTGCCCACCATACCTCCTACATGGCTATCTGACCCATCAAAACATGTCAATAGGCACTAGCACACCTGGATTAGTATAAGGAATAGGTCTATGTGTAACACACCATACATCATAATCTATAGTAGTCCTTGTGTCTGTCATGTATGACCTCTAATACCATCTCAACAGAGAGAAAGTAGTAAACTGAGCAACTGCTATAGTAATAGGGATCACTGGTCCTCATTCCCTAACATCCTTGAAGCATCATGCAAACTGTGTTGAACCAAAAATTACTCCCTATCTCTCCCTAAACAGTCTCAAAACCATGTCAGGAATTTGGATCTCAATAATCCTTTATTTTTGGGTCATCCGCTCAACCAAATACTTCTCATGTTGGAAAAATTAGAGATGATCATTCTCACCATCGCACATGGGGAAACCAATGTATGATCTCCAAGTAAAGTCCCTCAAAGTGTCTAACAAGTATCTATAGTACCTCAAGTGGTCCACTTGTCTATGTACCACCGCCTCATAATAATACGCATAAGGTTGTCCTGACTAAATAATTGGTATGTCAAAAACCATATAAAACACAATTATATGCTTAAAAGAGAACACCTGTAAAAGTGTGACACCACACCTTATACTTACTGCTCCATGATATGTTATGTCACACATCTGGTGATACAACATATCAATAACACATGACCCCCATGCATACATTGTCCCTTTGAACCACATCTTTGCAACCATCTCCCTCCACCCAACAGGAAAACTATGTCCTCTCCTATCCAGCACCATAAAGTTGAAAACCACCCTGCATAACAATTCAAAATACAAATAACACCCAACCATGTCTCACCACCTGATCTCGTAAGATCTAATACCCAAGTCCACCACACTATAGTCAAATAAGTTGCACAATGCTACTCTACCTTTCTGGAAGGAGAACACCACCCTCTCCCTCTAAATCAGAATCCGTATAATCCTATAAGCATCCTCCAAAGTGAACCCGTACTCTCTTTTTGACAAATGAAAAGAAGAAGTCTCTAAATGCAACCTCTCGCACAAAGCAGTGATAAGGCCCATATTTTCCCTAATCTTGGGCATAAATATAATATGAAGCATACCAATACTATCTAAATGCTCACACTCATTGACATCTAATCTATGTGTATAGGTGAGTGTGTCAGGATGATTCTCTTGAGTGATCAAGATGTCATCTCTAATCTACAAAATGCACATGCAATCACCCAATCAATCCACATACAGTAGAGTAAAGGAAAAAAATGCATTTACACTATCAAATATTCACATGTCAAATTGCATTAAATACACTATAGAAATGTCAAAGTAAAGCATTTGCGTCGATTCAAACTATCACTTGTGACTTGTTCAATAACCTCTAGTTACCAGGCATATGTGTCATTTCCCTAAGTCAAGTGTGTCGAATCATTCATATGAGTGTGTTGAGTCCCTACAACAATTGCATCATTTCCACACCACATAGGCATCGCATTGTATTCAAATGTGACTATGTTAAAAAATTTCCAATGATAGACAGGTGTGTTGAATTCCCAACAAGTGCAATGATTCAGATGATACTTGTGTCGAAAGCACCCTGCAGTTGGAGCTTGACTAAGAACCTATGTGACCTAGCCTAGAAAATGTACATAAAATGAGACAAAAACAAGGCAAAGATGTTGAAAATCACCAGTTTTGGGGCATCTGCTAGATGTTGGTAGGTCTTGACCCACTCTCTGATATGCACACCATCCTCGTACTCTGTCATCGCTCCACAAACTTTCTTAGAGGCTCCTTCTTCTCCACTAATTCTTCAAAGTTCAAGAGTGTAAATGAGTTAGAAAATGACCCCCAAACCTCTTTATACCTCCCTACCCTTCCTCGATTGACACACACACACACACACACACTGCATTTATATTGGTTGCAATGCTTTTCACCTTCCAAGGACCATAAATTTTTCCCAGTACCTCCATTTTTTGAACCATGAGTTGTGTTGTGATCCTAATCACGTTGTCAACAAATTAAGCCCTTCATTGTATTTTTTTGCTTAATTTTTTGAGGGGGCACCATATTACCTAGTTACTACCACTTTTCTGCAAGGGCATATTGGGGTATATTTATATTAATTATTCTTTGAAACAATGCTTGAAAATGCATTATATCAACGAGGGGCGAAATGTAGACACCTAAAACTAATATGTTACCATGCATAATGATTTTACTAATATTCCTCTTAAATTATTTAATAGTCTTTATTATTTAACTAATTTGTGTCTTTCTACTATATTCTAAATTTAAATTCATAATTAAACATCTAATTAATCTTCATCACGTATTCTTCTATAAAGTATTTAAATAATTATTATTATTTAATTATTCTCCATGTCTTTATAATTAATTACATAATTATGTTATTTAATTAATACTTCTACTTTGTAATTATTATATTTATGTAATAATTGTAATTAATCAATCATTTCTTCCTAATAATTAAATAAATGTTAATTTATTTAATTTACTAATTATTTTTCTCATAAACAAACAAGTTTTATTTAGTTAGTTATATTCCCCCGTGTGCAATTAAATGAATTTCATTATTTATTTAAATAGAATTATTCATCTAGTTCTAACTAACACTAAGTCTCAATCAAACTCTTCAATAATTTTCATAATTCTTCAATCATGATTTCTGACTAATCCATCTAATCAGTTCTTTATTCAATCTATTCTATGGAATCTAGTCAACTATCCAATCAGTTTCAGTTCAATCACAATCAAATGGGTTAACAAACCAATCTATTCTCTTAACAAGTCAATCAATTTAGTCATGCATTCACTTCACTTCCAATTAGTCTTAGTTAACTTATCAGTCATTTAAGTTCAACTCCCCAATCAATTTGAGTTGAACTTCTTAATCAAATTTAGTTATCTGTTCAATCCCAAAACCATGATTGAAATCTGGAAAATCTAGATAATGAGAGCTAATTCTCATAATTTAATAACCACATGCTTTGAATTCTTATGTTGTCTAATTGAGCTTGATATGAGAGACCAAATTTGCATCAAGAAGGAGAAGAACAAGGGAGGCTTCAAAATGGTTTGCATATTATTTCAATTGAATTCATTTATCTAATTTGTATGCATTTTCATTACATTCAACTTTCTTTCTTGATATTTAGGGACACTAACTATGATTAATAGATCTTTTGTGGTTAGATTTATTGTGTTATTTTAGGTTACCTCGTCTAAATTACCCTATCTACACCATGTATATGAGTCATTCTTTGATTTAATTTCTAAGAGATTATTTATGTTAACCCATTCTCTAATGTCTATTTGAGATTGATTCATTCTATATATACCTCCACTCTTTTCTAAAATATGCAGGATGGCATTAAATTCCCCCCAAATTATTGTATGGGGAAAGAGGAAGTTAGATATAAAGGTATCGAATTCACACCAAAGATTTCTTTTCCAATAGTTTTGAAAGTTACAAAAATGAAGAGGTAAAATTAAAAAGGAGTGGATTTGAGGATGGCAGATGGCTCTACAAGTGGCCCCTGACGTATCTGCCTATACGTGCAGAGGATGCCACCTTGGCTCTTCTTGGTCTATGGGCTGGTAGATGTGGCTGCATGGTTGTGTGGTGTCGGTCTTTTTTTTTTTTTGTTTTTCATGTTTGTGGTTTTACTTTGTTCTTATCGTGTTGTTTATTCTTTTCTCTCTCCTCTCGACCTTATTTCACTTATGTGGGCTTTAAGTTTCCCCTACGGATGCCATCTTTTTCTGATCTAGTTGGGTTCATGTGAGATCTTTGGCAATGGTTGTAGATGGGATTAAGGAGTGGATTGACGTTCAGGGTAGTGGAAAGGATAATGTGGCAAGTAGAAGCAATTCAAGATCAAATGCAGAAATTTTTAAACCCTCGTACAAAGCAGTTTTGGCTAAGAAAATGGTTTTACCACCTTTGGCTCTGTTTGAAAGCAAATTTGTTCTTAAGGATGTGGAACCAGATAGAGGAAAGGAGCACAAAGAAGAAATGGTCAACTCCAATGGAGATAGACACAGAGAAGGAGACCAACCCGACAATCCAACAGGAGTCAATGGTGATGGAGGGAGGAAGGAAGCTAAGACTCCACCTTCTGGAGTTAAGACCCTTGCCTTCTTGCCAAATGCAGACATGGTAAAAGCTATTAAGTTTGATCAAGGTAGATTAAAAAACATTGTTATTTTCTTCTATTGCGTGGATATGAAATTATTTCCTTCTAGGAAATTCTTAGATGATTGGTTTAATAATATTTGGGGTAAGAAACTTGGCATTCATGTTAGATTTAGTCGAATGATTCAAAGAGGATTATTTGTGGTTTTTCTTAAAACACATGTCATGTAGGAAAATGTGTTGAATAAAGGATACTAGCAAGTAGGGCAAACAATTTTTAAAGCTCTCCCATGGTCACATAAAGACAACACTGATAAAATCAATGTTTGTGCCTCCCGCCTTTGGATTGAACTCAAGAATGTTCAACCCAAGTTCTGGCATTTTATCCCTAAAATACTTGAACCTCTCGGGTCAGTTCTGCAAGTTGAAGAGGCACGAGTCACTCTCCCTCACTTAAAAGTTCATATATTGTTAACTCTACACCCTGATGTTTCCTTCCCCGGTGTCATTGCTCTAGATGTTGAAGGAAAACCTTTGTGTAGGATTTAGTGAAATTAGGAGACATAGGATCATGCTTCCATTGTAAATTCAATGGCCACAATAGGAGAGACTGCCCCATCCTCAAAAATATCCAAAAGGATTTTTTCTAATTACCGGGTTAATAAAAACACCAAGAATAGCAATATTGATACAAAAAAGTAACACTAAGGAAAACATGAACAATAGTGATGGCTCTCCCCCACCTGTAGGAACTATGGATACCCATGTTGACACATTTGTGTCCCTTTCTAATCCACTATTTGAAGGGGAATTTGAAGTTTAGAAAGTAGGACATACCATTTCTAAACAAAACCCTTTAATTTTTAACCCTAGTACATCTCGCTGGTTAGAGAAAAATGTAATGATGAGATTATCCAAAAAAAGAATTCACAACAAATAGTTCTGTAGAAACTAAAAGATAAGAATAATGACAGCAAAGGAAAAGATGGGAAGCATTTGGTTGAATAGATTAAAGGAATATCTGACAATGTACCTCTCAAAGGGAATGAGATAATACCTAATGTAGAGAATCCTTTATGCTTATCAAAATATACTGATCAAGAGATGGAGGAACATGACTTCATTGAAGTTGTTAGCAAAAAAAGAAGAGGAAAACATATGAGAGAAGTAACAGTTTGAAAAATAATAACAATCCCAAGAATAAAGAAATGCTAGATTTCTTTAACAAACTCTACAATAATCAGAAACCCCCCACCAAAAGCCACTGATGATGAATGTCCATAGTTGTAATGTTAGAGGTGTTAGAACAACTGAGAGGGGGGGTGAATCAGTGGCCTCAAAAATTAATCCAATATCAACCCAAAAACTTAGTACCATAATTATAAGCCTCTAGTTATCTTTAGTCCTTCAAGATGTATGCCTTTAAATAATTATATCAATTAAATACTGCTCAAAGTTCACTATTTATCGCTTTTCTTAAGATTTACCGAATAGCAGTCTATCCTTTCTAGCTTTTACCGAAATGCAGTAAATAACTTAATGCTTACTGATCAATCTAGATTTTTTATGTGTAAAGAAAAGCATTAAAGCAATGACTCATAAACACATTGACACATGGATTTTTAATGTGGAAACCCTGTTAAGGGAAAAACCACTTGGGACCGGTGACCAAAGATTTTCACTCTTCTGAAGTGAGCTCGGTGAAGAGCCAACCCTATTAAAGGTTACAAACATATTGTTAAGTGAAACCTTGTTAGAGGATTTATCACTAATATTTAATCACTTGATATATGTCATTTCACAATGCTATCTTCATGAATTAGCCTTTTGATACTCTTTGGGATGTATCTCAATATATAAAGGATGATTAAATCCCGCTCGGTTAAGAGACTTTCTGATCTAATGGTTAAACTGAAATAGTATATGATCTATTCATATAAACAACTTAATCTTGCAAATATTTAGATCTATTGTAAGCTCATAATACCTTTCTGGTCTTTGTTTCCTTTCTATGCCTTTGCTCCACTTATTTTTTCTTGGTGATGTTGTGTTCCTCTATTGCTCGGTGTCCGCATAAATATTTAGCTTTGTCTTATAGCTTGTTGATTAGGACTGTATAAAGTCTTTTCCACCAGTGTCTCTTCAACATCTTCTTCTCTTTTCACCCACCAATTCATAATTAATTAGCTTGTCTCTCTTATAGACATGATTTCACCATTTCTAGGTCTTTATCTTTCTTGTTCTTGGCGTTATCCGCAATTCTTGCCTTTCTTGCTTTAAAGCTTTACTTTAATTTTATCCCGTAGATTTCTCCTTGACAACTAGAATAAAATAGCTTTAAAACTCTAGCTTATCTCTGGCTTGTAACTTGTCGATGAAAATAATGTTATCAACCAGTTAACTCCATATTTAGCTCTTGCCAGCTAAGTCTTTTGTCATTTCTGAACTTCAGTTCTCGTCGGTCAACACTTCAGTTCTCCTCAGGCATCTTCATCTGTCGGGAAACACTGTGACTTTCAGTTCTACTCAGGTTACCTTGGTTCTACTCGTCGGTAATTCTTGCTCGGGTTTCATACTCGAGTATCACTGTGACTTTTCTCTCGGGGTTTTCTATCCATTGGGGTGTACTGTCCATCAGTGTTTGTTGTCACTTAGTGCATACTGAACTTTTATGCATTACTGATAGCATGAACTTTATCTTTCTAGTTCTCTAAAGTCTTTGACACTATGTATATAACCAATTAGATTATATCAGGTTGACATCAATGATAATACAATACATTAATTGATTTAATGTCTTGCAATAACTTTTTGTAGCTCGGTGATCATCAATTTAACATCTTCAAACATTCAATCAGTTATAGTTCATCAATCTCTCCCTTTGGAATTGATGGAAACATACTACATTAATATTAGTACAATATGAAATATATCATTTGTAGTTCATAAATCTACCAATCTTATTATTCTATAACCAATACAAATGTTTGGCTCTCGGTAAGCTCATATAGCTTAGATTTGATTCTTGTAGAGTACTTTCTTCTATCTTTATTCCCTTCACTAGATAGATATGCAACTTCTGATTTTGTCTCTCTTTTTTATGTTTTCTCCCCCTTTGACTGTTCCTCTCCTTGATCTTCTCTTTTTCCTTTGACAACATATTTGTCTTCTTTAAGTCATCTCTCCCTTTGGATAACTTATGTCCCTTAGATGATGGATATTTCATATATAATCTCACTCCTTGGATATACTCTCTCCCTTTGGATGATTCTGATGGATATTTCATATGGATGGATATAATCTCTCCCTTTGACAGCAATGCCAAACATTCCTTCCTTCCTTTTTATAATATACTCCTTGAATTTCCTTTCCATCAGCAAATACAATGACTCTGGTGTTCAGTGTAGATAAGTACCTTTCTATGTACTGATGTATCTTTGTAGTCCATCTTTTTTCTTGCATCAACATGAATGATCCTCTAATTATGTGTAGGTTAATGCAGCCTCCTAGTCTGCTTAGTGACCAACAGACAAGGGTCGGACCCCTAGTCTCTTTTTCGGGTACTCAAATGTATTGTTAGGCAATGGATTTGTGAATATGTCTACTAATTGTTCCTTGGATTGAACATATTCCAGTATCACCTCTTTCTCTTGAACTTTTTCTCTTAAGTAATGATACTTGATCTATTTCTTCCTTCAACAATCCCATTTTGCTATGGTGTTCTTGGTGCAGAAACGTGTCTTTTAATTCCATGCTCATTACAAAAGTTAGTGAATTCATCAGAAATGAATTATCCTCCTCTAACTGATCTTAAGCATTTCAGTTCCTTACCACTTTGTTTTTCTACAATTGTTTTATATCATTTAAACATCTTGAATGCTTCTAATTTCTCTTTTAAGAACATAATTGTCATCATTCTAGAATAATCATCTACAAATAGAATGAAGTATCTATCACCATAGTAGCTCTTAGTTCTCATGGGTCCACATAGATAAGTATGGACTAATTCTAGAATAGCATTAGATGTATGGGTTTTTCTCTTGAAACTAGACTTTGTCATTTTACCTTTTTGACAATTCTTACACATGATATGGTCAAGCTTTGACATGCTCGGTAAGCCTCTTACTTTCCTTTTATTGCTTATCTTAATCATGTTGTCAAAATTCACATGACATAATATTTTATGCTACAACCAAATGTCTTCATTTCTAGCCATTAGACAAGTGGTATTTATATCAACAAGATATAATAGGTTATCTTTTGTTTATTCACCAGTTCCGATCAACCTTCCTGATTCATTAAAGATCTTTGCCTTTTTGTTCTCAAATGCAACTCGGTGGCCTGTGTTATTTAGATGTGAAACACTCAACAGATTATAGTTAAGGCATTTCACGCAATATGCATTTTCACATCTGATCAAATTATTCAACATTATGGTTCCTTTACCTTCAACTGGACAAGGTGAGTCATTACCCATTCTTTCTGATCCGCCATTATAATACTCAAAAGTTTCAAACTTCTCCTTATCTCTAGTCATGTGGTGAGTGCATCCACTATCTATAATCTAGACATCATTCTTACTAACCTTAGCTATGAGTGTAGTTTCAACATACCTTTCCTCTTCATCTGAATCATCCTTCATAGCCACAAATACCATCTTAATATCTTCATCATATTCAGTGGCAGTATCTCTAGCTTTGTTCTCAACCATGTAACAAGCTTTCTTCCCTTTGTCCATGTAGTCTTAGGTGTCTCTTATTTCAAATTGTCAGTTTCTTTGGTAATATTTTTTATCACTTCTATCAAACTTCTTGTCATATGATCTGTCATTACTTCTATCATCTTTTCTTTTGTTAGGACATCTAGCAGCAAAGTGTCCAATATTTTTACAATTAAAACATACCAATGGTAATTTACCTTTGTATCTACCTTTGCCTCTCTATAATCTTCTAGCCATTAGTGCTTCAATCTTATCAAGTCCTTGGTCATCACTATCACTTTCACTATCATTTCTCATAGTGTGTTTATGACTTGACTTGCTTATCTTTAAAGAAGATTTGAATGCAAACTCAATAGATGGTAAGAAACTATTGTCAAAGTTATTCATCTCAAATGAAATAAGTCTACCAACCAAACTATCTAGAGTGACATTGTTATTTACTACTGTTCTCATTTCTTGTATAGTAGATACTCTAATAGCATAAATAGGCGTAAGGTTATTAGGATTTTACTTACCACTATTTCTTCTTCAAGTACACCTCCAACTCCTCGGATAGCATTGACTACCTCTTTGATTCTGCAGCTATACTGAGTGATGTTTTCTCCTTCTTTCATTCTTAGGTCATCAAACTTACCTCTTAGGCTTTATGCCTTAGCTCTTAGTACATTTGTATCTCCACCATGTACTAGCTTCAACTTGTCCCACATTTTCTTTGCAGAGATGCATGTTTTGACATCTTTAAATTCAGCATTGAAGAGTGAGGAACAAGTTCTATCATCATAGAATTATGCTCGTGCTTTTCTATTAATTGATCAAGTGTGTGAGGTCATGTAGGCAACACATATTCAGTATCCAAGTATTGAGTAACATCATTTCTAATACCTGATAGGTGGAGTCTTATCCTACTTTGCCATGATGCAAAGTTGTCCTTGTTCAACCTAGGCACATCTTGTTTGCTCATCTTGTGATCTTTAGCTTAGGTATTGAAACCTTTTCTTCTAAGAACACAAGCTCTGATACCAATTGTTATAATAACTGAGAGGGGGGGGTGGATTAGTGACCTAAAAAATTAATCCAATATCAACTCAAAAACTTAGTACCACAATTATAAGCCTCTATTTATCTTCAATCCTTCAAGATGTATGCCTTTAAATAATTATATCAATTAACTACTGCTCGAAGTTCACTGTTCATCCCTTTTCATAAGATTTACCAAATAGCAGTCTATCATTTCTAGCTTTTACCGAAATGTTGTAAATAACTTAATGCTTATTGATCAATCCAGATTAGTTATCTGTAAAGAAAAACTTTAAAGCAATGACTTGTAAACACATTGGCACATGGATTTTTAATGTGGAAACCCTATTAAGGTAAAAACCACTTGGGACCGATGACCCAAAATTTTCACTCTTATGAAGTGAGCTTGGTGAAGGATCAACCCTGTTAAAGGTTACAAACACACTGTTAAGTGAAACCTTGTTAGAGGATTTATCACTAACAGTTAATCACTTGATATCTAGCATTTCACTATGTTATCTTCATGAATTAACCTTTTGATACTCCTTGGGATGTATCTCAATATATAAAGGATGATTAAATCATGCTCGATTAAGAGACTTTCTAATCCAATGGTTAAATTGAAACATTATATGATCTATTCATATAAAAAACTTAATCTTGCAGATGTTCAGATCTATTGTAAGCTCATAATACCTTTCTGGTCTTTGTTTCATTTTTTTCCCTTTGCTCCACTTCTTTCTACTCAGTGATGATGTGTTCCTTTGTTTCTCGGTCTCCAAATAAATCTTTAGCTCTTATAGCTTGTTGATCAGGACTGTATGAAGTCTTCTTCACCAGTGTCTCTTCAACATCTTCTTCTCTTTTCACCCACCAATTCATAATAAATTATCTTGTCTCTCTTATAGTCATGATTTCACCATTTCTAGGTCTTTGTCTTTATTATTCGTGGCGTGATCCGCAATTCTTGCCTTTCTTTCTTTAAATATTTACTTCAATTTTATCCCGTATATTTCTCCTTGATAATTGGAATAAAACAACTTTAAAACTCTAGCTTATCTCTTGCTTGTAACTTGTCGATGAAAATAATTTTATCAACCAGTTAAATCCATATTTAGCTCTTGTCAGCTAAGTCATTTGTCATTTCTAAACTTCAGTTCTTGTAGTCAACACATCAGTTCTCCTCGGGCATCTCTGTACGTCAAGGTTGTCTGTCCATCGAGCAACACTGTGACTTTTAGTTCTGCTCGGGTTAACTTGGTTCTTCTTATCGGTAATGCTTGCTCGAGTATCACTGTGATTTTTCTCTCAGGTTTTTCTACCCATTGGGGTGTACTGTCCGTCGGTGTTTGTTGTCACTTAGTGCATACTGAAATTTTATGCATTACTGATAGCATGACCTTTATCTTTCTGGTTCTTTGAAGTCTTTGTCACTATGTATATAACCAATCAAATTATATCAAGTTGACATAAATGAAAATATAATACATTAACTGATTTAATGTCTTGCATTAACTTTCTGTAGCTCAGTGATCATCAACTTCACATCTTGAAACATTCAATCAGTTATAGTTCATCAAGAGGCTTAGAGATGTCTGATAGGAAATATGTGGTTAGGAATTGGTGCAACAAAATCCAAAATAAAGACATTGTCTACTTACAAGAAATCAAAGTCATGGGAGCAAGGGCCTACAATATACTTAAATTCATTTGGAATAGTGCAACATGCATTTTCTCAAAATATGAAAGAGGGAAAGGTGGTGTTGCCATGCTAATTGGGAACAAATGGAGTGATAAGATGACAAAATAAGGGGTTTCTCCATGTAACAAGGTAATTTGGGCTATGTTCAAAGAGAATGATCAAATAATTGGGGTGTGTAACATATATGCACCTAATGATTATAGAGAAAGGAGCACTCTTTAGGACTAGATTAATTCCAATTTGCCACATGCTAAATGGATCTTTCTAGGAGACTTAAACATGATTAAAGATAGGAAGGATAAGAGTGGTGGTAACAAACATGAATGGAAAGGCATTGAATTCTTTTTCTGGTCTAATTTTAAAAGAAGATTTCACATAAGTGATCCAGTGGAAAGAAAAAGACAAGAATATCATAACATTTGGTTTACATGGTGTAACAATCAAGAAAATAAAAATAGGATATACTGCAGATTAGATAGGATATACTTTGACAATAGTTCTATTGGGCTCTCACATCCCTTGGGGAAAAATCCTATATGTGTTACTCCAGTTACCATGTCTGACCACTCACCTATCCATGGATGCATCATGTTCAATAGTTCCAATGACCAATACCAAGCCCAGAAGAGGAAAGCGGTTTTCAAAATTAACACTGCACTTTTGGATGATGAAGATAATATTGAGTCTATCCTAATGGAAACTGCCCTATCCAAATTCAGTAATCAAGGCATCTCAGCTAGAGATAAATGAGACCAATTAGTAATAACATGGAGGAACATGTCTCAAATTATTGGAACAAAATAGGCTATAGATAGAAACTCTGAGGAAAATGAGAAGCAAAGGAAAATTATCACAGTTGAGACAACGCTCCAAGAGAAGGGAAATGATGAAGAGTTAGAACAATCACTCGTTGAAGCTAAAATGTAGTTGAGGAAAACTTGGAAATATAAAATACAAGGCCAAAAAGTGAGAGCTAAGGCCAAGTGGATCAAAGATGGAGATAGGGGGTCCAAATACTTCTTTAACCTAATCAGAGCCAAACAAGGTAGAGAAGAAATAACTAGTATACAAGGTGAGAAATGAACTATTAGGAACAATAAAGAAATAGTGGAATCCTTATGTGATTTCTATAGAAGATTACTTACATCAGAGCACAAAGAGGAAAATTATGAGGCAATGAAGTAGTGAATCAAGGTCATCCCCAAGAAGGTGTCAAAATAGGAAGCCATGAGGCTACTATTAGAAACACTGAGAGGGGGGGTGAATCAATGTTTGTCTATTTATTATATTTTAGCAACTTAAACATAAATCAAACATACATCCAATGAAGCTTAATATAAGAACACATAACACATGATATGTTTATAGGGAAACCTTGATCAGAGGAAAACCCCGATGGGAATTAGTACCCATAAATATTGCACTAGTATAATGAACCTGTTAAAGTTCCTTTGCCTTGTTAGGAGAAGTCTTTACAATCCAAGTACAATGACCCTATTAGGATTCTATTACAAAACCCTGTTAAAGGTATATGGCTCACTACCTGATCTCGCTTCCCAATAAGATGAAGGCTACAAGCTTCTGATAGTTGATATACACTATATCAAAAGTGAACTGCTGTGATGACACTTCTGTCTGATCAGTTTCGTGTATGCGTGGATGTTCTTACTCTCTTAAAGAGCTTTATCTCATACTAACTTGATCATAATACTATTCTATATCTTCCTCATACATATTCTTCAACACTTGTAACATAAATTTACATTACATACTTATATGTTCAAACCCGAATAGACGCGACCCAAAACAAAACTTATGGTCGGCCCTAAAACATAATACATAATGCTTCTGAGCAAATAAGCTTAAGAATGTTTAAAAAAATACTAAAGACATTATTACAAACATATAATCAAAGGCACTTGGCCGTTACACAACAAAATAATATACGCTGATCAAAACACTTAGTTGGCTTTCATGCTCTGTCTTCTGGACTGCTAGTCTACTGATCTGTCTGTAACTTCTCTGTACTATCATGTCATACCATGTGTGTCTAGACTTACTATGTAGACATCACATAGGACATATATCTGAATGCACATGCTCTTATTCGATCTCTTGCACATGTGTTGATGTGTTGATCGTTGTATATCTATGTCTGCCCTATTTTCCATACTTAGTCATTTTGTCTTCTAAGTTTACTTAGACAGAAGCTTAGTATGAATTTGGTGCCATGATGACAACAAAAAATAATTCTTGTATCCTCTAGGAGTCAACTTTCCAAAAATCTCCCCCTTTGTCATTTATGGCAACAAAGGAATGTGGCCAAGTTTCTCAAAATGACTTAACACACAAAATAACTGTATATCATTGCATCTCTTAACATATATATATTATTAGAAACACTGAGAGGGGGGGGTGAATCAATGTTTATCTACTTATTATATTTCAGCCAATTAAACATATATCAAATTTGCATCCAAAGAAATATAACACAAGAACACATAACACATGATATGATTATGGAGAACCTTGATCAGAGGAAAACTTCAGTGGGGATTAGTACCCACAAAATATTGTACTAGGTATAATGAACCTGTTAAAGTTCCTTTGCCCTATTAGAAGCAGTCTTTACAAATTGAGTACAATGACTTGGTTAAGGGCCTGACCTTGATAAGATTCTTTTACAATAACCCTATTAGGGGTGGTGGACTCACTATCCAATAAGATGAAGGCTACAACCCTTTGAATGTTGATATGCACTATATCAAAAATTGAACTGCTGTAGTGACACTGTTGTCTGATCAGTTCCATGTATGCGTGGATGCTCTTACTTCTTCAAAGAGCTATATCATCTTCTGAATTCATTATATTGTCCCTCTATGACTTCTTCTTACACAATAATTGACACTTGTAATATATCTTTACATTACATACTTATATCTTCAAATCCGAATAGGCGCGACCCAAAACAAATCATTAGTTGGCCCTAAAACAAATATACATAACACTTCCAAACAATTCAGTCTAAGCATGTTTACAATAACATTAATTACATTATTACAAACTTATAACTAAAGGCGCTTAGCCATTACATTATAAAATCATACACGCTGATCAAAACTGTAGTCGGCTTCCATGCTCTATTTCCTGGACTGCAGGTCTACTAATCTGTCTGTAAATTTTCTGTACTGATGTTCTGTACTCTACGCATTTGGATTTGGCATGTATATACACCATAGAGTATACATCTAAGCACACATGTTCTGGTGTGATTTCTAACACGTGCACTGATGTGTTGATCTCTGTATCTCTCTATCTGTCCTGTTTTCTGTACTTAGTCATTTTATCTTCTAAGTTATCTTTGACAGAAATTTAGTATGACTTTGTTCCCATGATTGAAAACACAAAATAAGTCATGCTTCCCCAGGAAGTCAACTTTCCAACAATCTCCCCCTTTTTCATTTATGGCAACAAAGGAATGTGGCTAAGTTACTCAAAATGACTTCATACAAAAATGACAGTATATCATAATACTTAATGATATATACATATATACTTTTCCTCATATACACATTCTATACTACTCCCCCTTTGAAATTAATGACAAAGGTGTACAAAAACTATAAGTCTTCAACATACTTACTCCATATAGACTTCTGGGTACACAACTTGAAGAGATTTAATCTCTTTCTGCCAAAAGACTTTCATTGCTTCAACAGTTTGAAGATGCGCGCATAGGGCATATGTCAACTTTTCCATTTTCATCAGATCTATGCAAGGACCTTGATCATATGTTTGTATTGTGCTATCAATCTATTTGATGTTCTCATTGAGAACTACTGGGGATGGTGCAAGTGCATTCCTCAACTGAGTTTGCCTTACCCTTATCTTGCTGATTTCCAGTTTTGCCTTCTCAATTTTGTCTAACTACCCTTGGTAGACATTGTTGCATATGCTCATATCTTGCATGGAATTTTCAACTGATTTTATTATGTTGTCCACCATTTCTTATGCTTCTATTATCTTTTTAGTGTGCTCAGAGGTGAGCTTCACTCTATCCATACAGTTTGCTATGACTTTCTTTCCTTTATCTGCCAATTCCTTCAATATAGCTTGCCCAATCTTTAAGGAATTCAGA
>MU223097.1:3546778-3571212 GCA_018584345.1 Thuja plicata | reverse complement strand
GTGGGAATTAGTACCCACAAATATTGCACTAGTATAATGAACCTGTTAAAGTTCCTTTGCCCTGTTAGGAGCAGTCTTTACAATCCAAGTACAATGACCCTGTTAGGAGTCTTAGACCCTGTTAGGATTCTATTACAAAACCCTATTAAAGGTATATGGCTCACTGCCTAAGCTCACTTCCCAATAAGATGAAGGCTACAACCTTCTAATAGTTGATATACACTATATCAAAAGTGAAATGTTGTGATGACACTTCTGTCTAATCAGTTCCGTGTATGTGTGGATGCTCTTACTCTCTTAAAGAGATTTATCTCATACTGACTTCATCATACTACTCTTCTATACCTTCCTCATACATATTCTTCAACACTTGTAACATAACTTTACATTACATACTTATATGTTCAAACCCAAATAGACGCGACCCAAAACAAGACTTATGGTCGGCCCTAAAACATAATGCACAACACTTCCGAGCAAGTCGGCTTAAGCATTTTTACAACAATACTAAAGACATTATTACAAACATATAATCAAAGGTGCTTGGTCGTTACACAACAAAATAATATACGTTGATCAAAACACTTAGTTGGCTTTCATGCTCTGTCTTCTGGACTATTGGTCTACTGATCTGTCTGTAACTTCTCCATACTATCATGTCATACCATGCATGTCTGGACTTAGTATTTAGACATCACATAGAACATATATCTGAACGCACATGCTCTAATTTGATCTCTCGCACGTGCGCTGATGTGCTGATTGTTGTATATCTTTGTCTACTATGTTTTCCATACTTAGTCATTTTGTCTTCTAAGCTTACTTTGGAAAAAGCTTAGTATGACTTTGTTTCCATGATGACAACACAAAATAAGTCATTTATCCTCTAGGATTCAACTTGCCAACAGCTACAAGAAAATGTCAGTCTAAAAGAAATAGATGAGGCCATTAGATCCCTAGCTAATGACAAATCCCCTGGACTAGATGGCCTACCAGCAAAATTCTACAAAAAGAACCAAGAATGGATAGTTAATGAATTGCTTGAGGTGTATGAAGAAGCCTTTGAAACAAGATCCTTGGAAAAGAACATCAATAAAGGAATGATTAAACTACTACCCAAAGAGGGAGACAAATCCCAAGTCAAAAACTGGAGACCAATTACCTTACTTAATATCTTGTACAAAATAATTGCTAAAGTCATGGCCAGGAGAATTAATAGCATGCTAAATTACATCATCTTTGTCACTCAGACAAGTTTTATCAAGGGAAGATATATACTAGACAATTTGATTGCTAGTTGGGAAGCCATGCATTGGGCCAAAATGGATGGACAAAATGTAGTGATGGTATTATTAAAATTTGAAAAAGCATATGATAGAATTGAATGGCCATTTGTTTTGAAAATGTTGGAGGCTTTTGGGTTCCTAGAATATTTCTGCAGATGGGTAAACATCTTGTTTCAAGACTCCTCTACAGTGATCAATGTGAATGGAGAAATATCAGAATCAATCCAATTAAGTAGATCAATTAGGCAGGGATGCCCTTTGGCACTAGCTTTATATGTCATTGTTGTTGATGCCTTATCATACATTCTTAAGGCCAGTAAATTTGGTCCACCAATAAAAGGTATACATCTTCCCAATACAGATGAGCTTATTATAGAACAATTTGTTGATGACACAACTTTATTCCTAGAACTAGAAGAAGATAAGTTTGATAATGTGCTCAAAATTGCAGTACATAAATTTACTATATTAGGATGAACTTCAGGGGCACCGAACTGGCTTACCAGAAAAGAATGGAAGTGGTATGGGCCCTCAAATATTGTAAGATACCTGGGTATTCCTTTTTCCATCTCCCCAAATGTAAAGGAAATATGGACATGGATCTATAAAAAAATTGAAAACAAACATGTGAAATGGCAGACACACATGTTATCCCTAGCTGGACGAACTCAAGTGGTGCAGAAATTCCTTTCATCCCATGCAATATACTACTCATCCACTTGGACATTTTCTAAATATCAATTTGATAAAATGGAAAAATCTTTGAGAGGGTTCATATGGTCTGATGGACTTGGAAACAATAAAAGACACTATGTTAAATGAGAGTGGTGTTGTTCTCCTAAACACCTTGGGGGGCTGGGGTTAAGAGATCTTAGAATACAAGGCATTGCCCTAGCGGCCAAATGGATTCTCAAAGCCTTGGAAGGGAAAGAACCTTGAAAAGTTTTAATCAGGAATAATATTGAAAAGGCAGTCATCACGAAGGGGAAAGAATAGAAGCATGTTCCTATTAGTGACATTTTATTGGGAGACTTTAAGGTTATGGTCTATGGGTCCAAGGTATTTCAATCTATCTGGAAGGCATGGTGCCAGGTAAGGCCTTTTATCTGTGCAAGAAATGTTGTGGGGAAGAACCCATACTTTGTTGTCATAGATAGATCTATTTGGTAGGGCATTTATCTAAAAGATAAACCATTGGCAATAACGCAATGCTGCTCTTCCAAAGAATGACAGAGTAAGGGAATATCTCTAATTAAAGATCTACTGGTTGACAGTAAATTGAGCTCTTGAGAAGATATCATAAATAAATATAACCTTCCCAAAACTCATAAAAAAACATACACTCTGATTTCTAAAGCTGTGGGCAGATTCTTTTGGTAAGGTTTTGAATATTAAACAAATGATGGATCAGATAAAGTGGAACAATGGTAAAGTATTGAGATATTTCTCTTGCAAAAGTATTTATAATATGCTCAAAATAGATGTGAATATTAATAATAGAATCATTCAGAGCTGGGGACCCAACTGGACAGGTAATAGATGACATTTCTTCCTTGATTTCTATTGGCATGCACAGGTGGAACCCAAAATATTATGTTTTAGATGGATTCTTTGTCTAAAAAAATTAGTTGTTGGCTCTTTTATGTCTCCGCGTGGTATTCAAAATGTTGTTTGTTCCATTTGCAAGTGCCCAGAAACTTATGAACATCTCTTCTTTGAGTGTCCTTTTGCTAGTATAATTTGGTCTAGTCTTTTTGGTCGAGTCATTGCCTGGAATTGTCCTAATAGCATTTGTTGGTTTGAAGTTGTTTTGGGTTTTGTGGATATTTTTTATTGTAAGTTGAACAAATTTTGGGTTGTCATATCTATTGTTACTCTGTGGACCATTTGGAGGTTGAGAAATGATGAGATTTTCCAAGATAGAAGCAGAGATCTTACTGAGTTTTTTTATTAAACTCACACTCTTCCATATTGTTACACATGTTACTATTGTCGTCAAAGTGCCAAGAGAAATATTCCAAGCATTAATCAAGGAAGGAGCCATGATCATCTTCAAGAAAGAGGTCTAGTCTACTTCATATACCGAGGACCCTCAAGAAATTGGTACATATGGAGGTATAGTCAATCCCAATCAAGGCGCTATTACTACAGGGGCAGTGGAGAACCATGAAAGTCATAACTACTGGGCTAACAAAGAAGAGAAACAAAATGCTAGTAGGAATGAAAATCAAAATGAGGATAACAATGATGGATGGGACAATATTGTTCCAAGGGAGAACAACAGTGGATGTGATGAATCATAATCATACAACTCTTTGATATTTTTTTGGGATAGCAACTCCTGTTTGTAATGCATTTATAATATCGGTATCAGTTAGATGTAGTAAGATCGTAAACTATAGCAGATCACTCTTTTGCACATCAAAACTCTTTTAATGTACTTTTTATATTCTGTTGATACTCTATTTTAATATTACAAAAAAAAAGATTTATTTTCCTAGTGTTAGGGATTATTTATCACAAGGAAGCTCAAATTTGTGTTCAAGCTTCTTACTAGGCCCCTTATTGAGTTCTTTCCATTGGATTTTTTTTCAAAGAAAATCGTTCCTAGGATCAAAGTGATAGGCAAACCTACTATGACTCCATTAGACTGAATTGCCTCAACTTTCCAATAACCTATCTTCTTGTTGAACAATGTTATCTCATATGTGGTCAATTTAGTCTCTTGCAATAATAGAATTCCTGCTTTTGCCAAAGAGACACTATGTTTGACCAAGTGCTATTTGTTATGGGTGTTTAAGCCCCTAACATTCCATGTTAGGAGCATCATGGCCCCTAGGGAAGGGGACTTCCTTCCCTTCTTTTAATAGTGAGGTAATTTTGGTTTGATATTTTGCTTCTTTGTCCTTGGGTCTGAGTTTGTTAGTGACTTTTTACCTTTCCTTATTTTTGTCATTTTCCCATAATTAGGTTTGACTTTGTTTGATAGGTTTTGACGAATTGTTGTACCCTCATGACCTTCATTTCTTCCTCCACTCCTAGGTTTTTTGGCCCTATAAATAATAGTTTCCGATTGGCCTCCTCAATTTCTTCTAATTCCAATATGTTTTGTATTAAGTCTTATTTCTTAATTTGAATGGATTCATCTTCTTTCTCCTGTGCTTGTGTTAAACCTAGAAAATCTTTGACCACTTCTAACTCTAATGAGATCATATCACCTTCCATTGATGTCCCAATGGCTTTTTCTCCTCCATCTCAAGTCAGGTTAGTTTTCTCTTGATTCCTTGGAGAAAATCGCCTTGGGTCATTCAATACTTCTAGACTTGACCCCTCTTGGGGTAATTTTCTTTCTTTTTAGCTAGTTTTTATCTGATGTTTGAGAGTGATAATCGTTTTTCCCAATCCTTATCCATACGGAGGTGAGCTAAATATACTCTCCTCCATCTTGAGTCATATTAGTTTTTATTGCTCATGGGTGCTTCCTCTGGGGTTATTACCACCAATTGCATGTTAACATCTCAATCTAGGGCTTCTATTTTTGCTAGGAGCCGGTATGATTTTTCCTAGCTAGCAACCCTAGCCTCCTCTATTTGGTTCCTATCTTGTTTTTTTTTTTTTTTTTTACTTTGAGGCATGATCAATTCCTCATATGGATGCCTTTTTTTAGCTTCTTCGGGGGAGATAGTTTTCCCTTCCTTGCCAATTTTTCCCTTATCCTTCCTTTGAGTTATTAGATATTCATTATGTAGTGTTTGATTTTCTCCATCGATATCAATATAAATTTAGCTTTTGGGGAGTTTTGGTGCCCCTTGTTTCTTCCTTCTTTCTTACTAGAATAACTGGCGACAAATCCTTGCCCTAGGATGCATTTTATACCATATCACCCCATATCAAATTCAATTTTTTGAAAAAATTTCCCCTTTTTGGTGATGATTTCAAGGTTGTCTAAATATTTTAGATTCGTATCAATGTCTACTAAATTTTTCTCCTTCAATCTAGACTTTCCAAATAACAAGCCTTCTTAAACTCCTATGAAAGAACCAAGGGCTTCCCCTATTTTCTCTAGAGCTTATAGGTTCCAATATTTAGTTGGGATATCTTCTAGTCTCACCCATTTCAAAAAAATTCAGGGTTTATGTTTAGAGAGATCAAGATTAGGTTCCCAATCTCTATGATAGAAGCTAAATCCTTAAAAAAGGCTTTCCCAAACATAATTTCTTTCTTCAGTATTTTGTCGATGCAATCAATAAGATAGAAGCCTTTGGGGAGTGATCTTGCACTTAACCATGCCTTGAATTTCTTTGACCACTAATTGATGATCCTCTCTATGGGGTTGTTTACTCTACTCCATTTGACAAAGAAGCCGCAATCCTTGAAATGGCCCGAGATAAAATCGAGGATTTTTGAGAAAATGTCAAATCCCTTCCTTCTATTGTCCATCAGTACTTTCCATTTTCCTTCATATAAATTTATTTCTTTGGTCAGTTTTCTATATATTTTTCTCCAAGTATTTACCCATAGATAGTTGGGATCGCTAGGTTTTCTTCCTCTCTAAGGATGGTTTCCTTTTCTTTTGGAGCTCATGTTAGTATTCCATCTCCCCCTACTTCCAAGTGGTACTAATTGCCTTGGTGACAAACGAGGGGATGAATGAGTCATTCAGTTTGTCAGATTCGACCTTATTCTTTTTTTTTCACCCAGATCATGTTTTGTGATTCCACTTGTGTCGTGGCTTCTACCACATCTTCTCCAGAGGACCCCTGCCTTTCACATTGTGCACAACTCTACTTTTTCACTCGCTCCATTTTTTTTTTGAGATTTAATATTTGATAGTTTCTTAGATAACATATATTTCCATGATTATATATTCATGTTTTTCACATGGTATATCATCACTTGTTTATTATATTGATACTTAATGAAACATTGAGACATTTTCTCACCTTTCATTTCATGTTTGTTCATGATCACATCTTGCAATTATATCTCATACTTGTTTTTGATTAAGGTAACAACAGGTTTTGAAGGGGCCCCGAAATCCTTTAAAAAAGAGAGAAAAGATATGCAATTAGTACCAACAAAACAACAATATGTCCCAACAGCAGACAGAGAACCAAAAAAGGGCACAACCCTTGATTACAAAGATAAGAGCACTAAAAAATAAAAAGCATCACAATGCAACTATGAAAAAATTCTAGCAAAACAGGAACACTGAACCTCCTACTAAAAATAACAGACCAACAAAGCCGAATCGCTTCTCAGCACAATCCATCTGGCTTTCCATTGTTTGAATCTCTTCCATCTGAGATTCCATACTCTGATTCAAGACCCTTAGATTGGTAATGTCTTTGCTTTGCACCTCAGTCATCTTTTTGGTTATAGATCTAGTTTTGGTCCCTGGGCCTGAAGTAGGAGTCTCATAATTGCCCTCTTCTTCCTATTTAGCTTTTTCATTATAGTTCCCTTGTAGCGGGGCATGAAGCTCTTTCAAATTGTCAACAGCAGATTGCATTCCTGCTTTTATAATCTTAGTCAGCTTTCTGAGCATGATATTGTTGTTGTTTGTTTTTTCAGTGCTTTTTTTTCATTTTGTTGTCAATCATTGCACTAATATTTTCTTCCAGAGTAGTATTATTGTTTTTTACCTTTTCAAAAACATCCTTCCCTTGCTGATACATGACCGCATCATTTCTCATCTTGTCCATTGTTTCTTCCAGCTGAGAGTTTTTGTCTTCAATGTTCTTAAAGTTGGTCTGAAGTTCCTTGATGTCATCATGAATCCATTTGTTGATATTGAAACCATACATAGCCTTGTTCCTAGCCTCTTGGAGGTGAGTGATGTTAACTTCTCTTTTCACTTTGAAGTCTTTGTCCCACAACTCTTCTTCCATACTCCTCTGGTTCTGATTGTTGTTCTCCTCTTTATCAGCCTTCAGGCTCTCAAGTGGAGTTGGGATTTTGTTGCTGTCTTTCTGGGTATCCTCCTCAAGGTCAATGTAGATTTTATCACTTTCCTTCTCAGCTTCCTCATTCACTGCTGCTTTCTCCTCTTTATTCCCATTCTTACCTTTATCCGGTTAGTTTTTCCCTTGAAGATCTGTCTCCAGATTAGTCCTGTTCTCCAGATTATAAAGGGTTTCCTCTTTTTTGTTGTTGTGCCCCTCGTTGTCTTCCTGCTGGTCATCAACGTAATTATCCACCACATTGTCAATCTTTTCCTGAGTCTCATCAAGGGTCTCTTCCTAGGTAACCTCTTTGTCCCTTTTCTCATCAATTTCCTCGGTGATGGTGTTAATATCCTTATCTGTCTCCTCTCTATTGTTATGTTACCCCATAAATCCCTCTTCCTCAAAAGATTCATGGTCCTAGTCATCATCATCCGTCTTCATTCCTTCTATGTCATCATAGATTGATAGAGTGATATCAGCAAAAATAGGGCCCTTGTGGGTTTATTTGTTGGATTTGCTAATATTCTTGTCAGGGGATATATCATTACTCTTGCACTTAACATTGTCAATATTCTTCGGGATAGGCTCAGGAATGTTCTTTTTGACATAATCTGCTATCAAAAGAATTAATCCCTCATGCAAGACAGGGGAAGATTTAACCCTATGATCTATAATGCTCTGATTGAGCAAGCTTAATAGATACTAAGGGAAGGAAACCTTAATGTCGTGTCTGAAGTGATTTACAAGAACAAATGATAGTTATAAACTTGGAATACCTGTCGTCGAGCGTGAAGTATTCCATGATTGCTTTAATTACAAAAGCCCAGATACGCTTTATGTTTGACAGGTTGACATAATCCAGGTTACCTTTCATGGGCATGGCCTGCTCCTCATATGTCTTTGGAAAGGTCTTGGAAGCTTTGTTTCCCTCCTTTTTGTCTTTTGAGAACTGCATTCCCTCCAAAGGGAGACCAGTAATTTCCGCAAGATGGTCAAGCAAGAGGGTAAAAGATTTATCCTGAATGTTTACTTTCCCATTCTCCCAACCATCTGTAAATGCCTTAGTTATCTCCTTATTGTTTCCATGGAGATGTTTTAGGTATTTTTCCACCTTCCCCTTTTTAAGATTTCTCTAGACCTCCTTCTCATATCTCATGCTTGTTATTTGATGTTGTTTATGACATTATTACATGTTTATCAAGCTTACATAATTATATATTTCACATATTGTCAAATTTCTCCCATCACTTTGTATCCAATCAAATTTGAAGGGAGCATGTTATATCTATCATCAACACTTTTTCATATTATGATTACACTTACTTAGGAAAGGCCCCACAACAATAATATTTTGCAAAAGCGATTTTTTGCTGACCTACATCATTTTCTTAATAACTTACAAAACATTATTATTAAAATAGAATTAGGGAGATGAATTGATGAGTGTGAGGTAATCTCATACTCTCGCAATAGTATAAGGAAGAAAATCAATCCTGATAGAATGATGAAGGCGAGGCGACCCCCTAATCAGTAGCACCAGAAACACCTACAGGACCACTCGCAACAGAGACAATAATAGGATTAGCAGCACTAGCAACAACAACATCAGCAGGGTCAGTATATACATCACCAAAATCGTATCTGGCGGTACGATCAAAAGGCAGACCTCTCTGATGTTTTTAAGAATATTTTCTGAGCTACGCCAGTTGTTCAACCAACTAGGAATAAATATGTAGAGATCATTGGTTTTTCAAAAGCCCCATTCACGAAAAAAAATACTATAGGTAATCATGTTGGATCTATCTTTCATGGAAAATCCATTGTTCAACCGGTAAAGCCATTTTTTATCAATCCTCATTTTCATTTTTTGAACCGCAAGCATCATGAGGGTTTCTGAACCTATGAGATTGGGGAAACCTTGAAAGAAGTTGCTGTCGTTGGCCACCCACCTCCATTTTTGCGTAAACCAGGTCAAAATTTTGAAAAAAAAATTGAGCAGGAAATAGAGCTGCCTAAAGTTCAGAATCAGAAAATACTCCCTACAGGTAAAACAAGATACCGACACAGGCCCAGGAAACTCCTTAGAGAGAAGCAGCCAATTTTTTACATTTGCGAAGGCACCCCCCTGCATCCCTGAGTCATGGCCATGATGATTCTAGCAACAACAAGCACGTCCATCTCAAAGGGAATATTCCCCTGCCCCCGGTTAGTGACTACCTTGCTCGAGCCCCCTTCATTCCAAAAAAACCCAAACGAGTATGGAAAAGGAAATATCCCCAAATTAATGTAGATCCGGCCCCTAATATGGCATCAATAACTCTTCCGGTTAAGATGCTGTAGATGCACATCGACACACTTTGGCATGTGGGTCTTATAGGTAAGCTTTCTCCAAACAACTTATCGTTTACAGTAATCCAAGAATGAGCAATGCAATTATTTGTGGGATTAAAAGAAATATTCTTTGTAGATCCAATTTCAAAATATTTTATGCTCATCTTCCATTCTAGATCAGATAGAGATTTGGTTCACAAATATTAAAGTTGGTTCTGTAAGGGATTGGACCTCTTTACTATGGTTTGGATCCCCAATTTTAAGCCCGATCCTAGACTTGCCCGCTTCTTCCCCCACTGGATATATTTTCCTCTGCTTCCACTTGAATACAGAGATCCCAAAACTATTGAACTCATTGTGAACACTGTGGTTATCTTCATTCGACATGGCCTCATCCCATTTGAAGCCCCTCATTGAGAACCTCGATTCTGTACTCTAATTGATAGCCACAAACCTTTTCTTAATCAAATTGCTCTCAAATCTAAATGGGGAGACTGGGTACAACAGATCGTCATCCAACATTCAAAAACCATTCAGAAGTATCAAAGTAAACTCAGCCACTTCACCTCGGATTGTCAAAAGGATTATTCATCATAAATCAGAGTTTGCTTGGATCATAGGTCAGATCCTTTGGAATGTATCGATTACTCTTTGCAAGAAATACCTCCATGCCAAGTTAAACCCCAGCCAATATTACAAACTCAAGGTTGCACTGACAATACTTTAATGTCTCAGGCACAGAATTTAGCAGAGTGGTTCTCTGTTATACTCCAGTATATCTTTTCATATTTATTCTTTTGCTCGCAATGGAGAGGTTATCGGTTTACTCACTGCATTGAGGGTCTGAAGACAGATAATATGTCAGCTCCTACAATTATGCATGTTGACAATATTGTACATCAACTAATGTTTCAAGAGTCCCCCATTATTCTCCCTATCCATAGTCAAGAAAATCATGGGTAGTATCACTGGGTGGACACAGGGAAATGACAAATTGTATGGATCTAGATCACAGATTTGATCAATTACAAGGTTTAGCTGAGACAAGTGGAAATTTTTGATTATGCATATCCAAAGGATCTAGTTGAGGAAGCAAGAATACAAAGGGTAGAGGCTACAGAAATGGAAATTATTGAGTTCCTAGATGTAGAGGACCTGCCTCTATACCTTGGACAAGGCATTATATCTGAGAAAATGGATTCTTCAATTGTAAAATTGGCATGCTCTTTGAAGGGATAGAAAAAATTCTTGGAATACATAGAGCCTTCAGAGATGGAAGGGTTAATTAACAGTAGCTCCAATCAATCAATAGATGATGTTTGCATATACCCTGACACCAGTACCTATGCCAATATAACATCCCAAGAGTGGGATGTTGTGGAAGTACATAAAGAGGAAGATGATAAACATTATATGCCTAGAGCTGAGGACATGCATGAACAACAACAAATTCTCTCCATTGAATAGATGCCATCTCAAAATTCTCAGCCTATAAAGACACCTAAATCCAAAGGCCGAAGACCAAAAAGTGCAAAAACAAAGGAAGAAATAATAGCTGGCATACAATCCACTTTGGATGATAAGTTTGTCTCCATAAAAAGATCGACAAGGAGGATGAGAGGTCCTTCTTGTCAACAATGAAGATTGCATCATGGAATGTCAAAGGCATTAATTCCTCTGACAAAAGAAATAGAATCAAACAGTTGATTGATTTTATTCATGACAATATTGTCCTAATGCAAGAAACAAAAATGTCTCAAGAAAACTATGCAAATTTGATTGGAAAATGGGCTGCCTGGGCCTCCTTTCACCAGCAAGGGACTAGAGCCTCTGGAGGATTGGTTGTCCTATGGAATCCAAAGACCATCCAAGGGAGATTGATTGGGCAAGATTCCAATTGGCAACTTTTAGAGGTAAAAAATTATGATTTCTCATTTGCACTGATTAATGTCTATGGGCCAACTTCCACACATGATAAACAGAGGTTTTGGGTACATTTAACACGCTTAATTCAGATTTATAGTGATCACAATGTAGTACTAGGAGGAGACTTTAATGCTATTCTCAGGATGGAGGAAAAATTGGTGGAATATGTCCCCCACCAAGAACCATGCAAGATTTCTTCTCTTTGCTGAATGATAACAATCTAATGGATGTTGTCCCAACAAATGGATCCTTCACTTGGACAAATAAGAGAGATAATTTTGCACAAATAGCATCTAGACTTGACAGGTTCCTAATTTCACAAGATTGGAAGCTTATAAATGTTCAATTTCAATCAGAAATCCTATCTCTTCCGGGTTCTGACCACTTTCCGATAGTGTTGTCTATAGATAATGCAGTTGCACCTAGGTGTCACAAACCTTATTTTAAGTTTGAAAGAATGTGGCTTCGACACCCACACTTCATCCCGCTGTTAAAACAATGGTGGGTTGGCTCTCCATTTGTGGATGGTTCAAAAATGTATCAGTTTTCCATGAAACTCAAATATATTAAAGGCCACATTAAAAAATGGAATGAGCAAGTGTTCAAAAATGTTTTCCAGCAAAAATATTTAGTAAAGCAAAAGTTAGCAGACATTTATGAGCGGACCATCCAGCAAGGTATGGATAATGACACATACCTCAAGCAAAAAGAACTACAGAAAGAATGGGAAGATTTATGTAGTAGGGAGGAAGAATACTAGAGACAAAAATCTCACGAGTTATGGATTTGAGAAGGGGATAAGAACACAAAAAATTTCCACGTTTTAGCCAAGCAAAAGCGAGCAGCCAGCACAATTTTCACCATCTCAGAATATACCACGGGTAAGGTCCTAACAAATGCTCAGGATATTCAACAAGAAGGGGTCAACTTTTACAAGAATCTCCTCTCTCCTACACAAGATCCCTCCCCATCGCAAGAAAAACTAGATGAAATATTGTAAGCCATTCTGGTATAATCACACAACAAGATAATGACATCCTAATGGCCCCCTTTACTATTCAAGAACTTAGGCATGTGGTTTTCTCTCTACCTCCAGACAAAGCTCCGAGCCCAGATGGCTACACAATATTATTTTTCCAAATATGCTGGGAGATTATTGGCTGGGAATTGCTAGCAGCAGTAGAAGAATCACGAAAAAGAAAGGCTATGCTGAAATACTTTAACACTACAAACATTACTATCATCCCAAAGGTAAAAAACCAAAAAAAAATTGCAGATTTCTGCCCCATCTCTCTTTGCAATACAACTTACGAGATTATAACCAGAGCCATCTATTTGAGACTCCAACATATCATCCCATCAATTATATCTCAAGAACAGGGAGGCTTTGTCTTAGGAAGGGAAACTATGGAAGGAGCCCTGGTTGCCCATGAAGTCCTCCATTTGATTAATGAAAATCAGTCCTCCAACTTTATCATTAAACTAGACATGATGAAGGCCTATGACAGAGTATGTTGGAACTTTCTCTTTCAAGTCCTTCATCAGTTTCGATTCTCAAAGAAGTGGTGTAAATGGATAAGGGCATGCATTGCAGGGGCTTGGTTTTCAGTTATCATTAGTGGAACAACAGCGGGCTTCTTCTCTTCTACTCAAGGTGTTAGATAGGGAGACCCTTTGTCTCCCATTCTGTTCATTATAATGGCAGAAGCATTGAGTAGAACAGTCAAGAAACAACAATAGTTGGGGTCTTGGACTGGTGCTCGGATTGGAAATACAGGCATATTAGTTACATATTCTTTATTTGCAGATGATACATTACTGTTTGGTAAATCCCATGTGAAAGAAGCCAGGAAAATTAAATATGTTCTAGATCTCTATTCTACAGCCTCAGGGCAGAAAGTGAATGCTCAGAAATCACAAATCTACTTGTTCAACACTAATAAGATATATCGGACAAGATTGTCTGAATCTTACAGTTTTCGGTTGACATCCCGCCATCAACCTACCTAGGGATTCCTTTCTTTGTAGGCAATAATAAACTAGGCTACTAGTCCTCGGTCATCGAAAGAATAAAAAATAGAGTTCTGGCCTGGAAGGCTAGGTGGTTATCTCTATCGAGAAGAATCCTTCTCATCAAGTCTGTTCTGTTGGCAATCCCCAATTACTACCTTGTTGTCCTTAAAGCACCATCCTCCATTATAAAACAAATCCAAAAAGTAATCAAAGAATTTTTATGGACATGGAACATGAATAATGAAAAGAAGATCCTTCTCATCTCACTTCAGGATATGTCACAAGGACCAACTAGAGGTGGTGCAGGATTGTGTGATTTACATAACAGGAATAGAGCTTTTGGGGGAAAACTTGTGTGGAAAATGTATACTAAACCAACTAGTAAATGGTGTCAAATCATGCAAAAAAATACTTGGATAACCAAAACCCTTCAAGAGTTGTTTCTTTGACAGATCCACCCAAAGGATCTGCAATCTGGGACTTCATGATGTCAACTAGGGAATTGGTTCAAAATTATGTCACATGGGAGGTGAATAGTGGACTAAGTGTTAAAGTTTGGAGAGACTCTTGGAGTGGCCAGCCTACCTTATTATCTTAGGGAATTCCACATGATATCATAAACATTACAGAAAATAAATAGGGCATCTTCCTCATCAACTACATTATGGCTGTCAAAAAATATTTAGGAAAAGTCATTTGGAAGGACTCAGATGAGCTGAACCTTGCAAGACAAGATGCCAAAATATTGAGAAATATATTTGCAGATAGGCAGATCTACTTGTTAGATAAAGTAGATAGGCTGTTATGGGCCCCTGCAAAAAATGGAAATTATTCCATTCGAGAAGGCTACAGAATTCTTCAGAACTTAAATAATGATAAGGCCCAGGCACGAGCAAACAAATTTTGCTGGAACCAGGTTGTTCTGCCTAAGGCAGGGTGTTTTGCATGGCTAGCACTAAGAAACAGGATTCTCACCAGCGATTGATTACAAAAATTCCGCGTTGCACAAGCCTTCAAGTGTAAATTGTGTGATGATCAAATTGAGATGGTTGATCATTTGCTACTGCAATGTCCCTTTGCATATGAATGTTGGACATTTGTCCTTAAAAAACTATGTTTCTACACGCCTCTACCCAATAAATTGTGGGACCTATTTCAGTCTTGGCCCGAATTGCATCAGGGCTCACTATTTGCAAATATCTAGAAGTGTACACCAGCACTTATTGTATGGTCGATCTGGTGGGAACAAAATAAAAGGATATTTCAAAGTGAGTAGTCAAAGCTAGAAATAGTTCTACAAGGGTTAGAAAAATCAATTACAGAAGTTGTAAATGCTAGCATCTTTAGGTGTGGATACAATCCAATTGTGTCTTCATGGGATAGAAATATCATGAGAACTTGGGGGAACCTCAACATATCATTGGGATGGGGAGACACTAAAAAGTTGCTAGGTCAAGTTGATAGATCAAATATCAAATGGTATCGTCCCAATCACCATGTAATGAAAATAAACTTTGACAGTGCATCACGTGGCAACCTAAGAATATCAGGCCTGGGTGCATGTATTAGGGATTCATAGGGCAATCTAGTCCCATGTATTACCTCCTCATTTCTGGTAGGGTCGAATAATATAGCAGAAGTGCAAGAAATGCTTGCAGGGTTAACTCTGGCAAAACAACGTGGACTCACAAACATACATATCAAAGGTGATTCCATGGTTATAATTAATGCCTGCATCAAAAGAACTATCCATAACTAGCAATTAGAATACATTTTGAAGCAAATTTGGCAAATACTGGACAGTTTTCCCAACACATTCCTCTCCCATACATTGCGGGAAGGAAATCGGGTTGCAGACTATCTATCCAATTTAGGTTGCGATGGTATGGATATTATACTTAAAATGCCAAGTGTGATCCCAACAGAGATGTGTGAATTAAGCAGGTTAGTGGATTCTGAAAAATTGAGCAATGAAACTAATGATGCACAAAAGGTATACCCATAGCTACATAATATACAAGCGCTAAGATATTTTTTTCAATCACCAATTTATGGCATCACATACACATTCGAGGACATGTGGTAATGGTAGTGGGCAAAGGTACGAAGGTGAGGTAAGTTAACCAATAAGGCTCTGTCATGTGACAAGGTGTGAGAGCTCAATACTAGTTGATTTATAATCTCCCATGTGGGAATTGGATTCCAATATGGAAAGAGATCTTTCAAAAGGCTTCGGGTAGATGCCAAGCTGACAATGGAAGTACATCCATTTATATCTATTTAAAGAAACAATGATGCAATGACCGCCAGTTCAAAAAACAAAACCCAGTCTTATTATGGTCATCTCCCTTGCATGTGTCTTCAATTCAAGCTGGGATATAGATTACCAGTTTCACATGGTTGTTCACAGATGGATTAAAGCCCAATAGCCGAGTGCAATACTTGTCAAATCAAGTTTAAATGACATCAAGATCCACTCAATTATGTGCCTCGATGATGCCACCAGAGTAGATCGCACACCCTATTTAGACCCTTCACAAAATAATCTGTTTCATAAGAATTATAATTTGGAGAGTATGGCAGAGATCTGTGTTAGTTGTGAATCTTGTGCTACCTTCCATTCGAAATTACTGCCAAAAAACTTTAGAATTTGGTTGCCACCCGATATTAATGAAGATGTGCTTCCAATGCGCATCAATGATCCTGTGATGGAAGAAATGTTTCTGGTGCATTCCACTGCCATTCGACGCGCAATCATGCAGGTAACGGGACATGAAAACTTCACACCAAAAACCAAGCAATTTTTGTACCCTTCACAACTAGTTTCTATATTTCTGTCAAATGTAATGGATCTCCTTCAATCTCCATGTTTGTTAGAAATTTTGGATTTCAAAGTGGCTCATAAGCACTTTTGGGTTGCCAACAAACTCAAGCATGTTATGCAAAATTACAACCTTTGGAATGGCCGAGTGTTGATTGGAGGTTTGTTTACTACTCATCAATTACTGCATAATCATGGATTTTTAGTTGCGTTTAATGGAGCCAAGAGGGTAGTAGAATTGCAAAATACATAGATTATGAGAAACGCACTCCAAGAGAATGGCCATGTCCTTGGCTCGATGATGGAGGGGAAAACAATGGCTATAGTACTCGCACTGACAGACCTGTTGGGGTAACCAAATTCCCCAGTGATGCCAAGGCACATTAGCTCCCATCGACCTCACGTGTGGCAGGAAGATAACCCGAGCAACAATTTGTGGGTTTTAGGGTAGAGATGGGGAACAATATCATCGCCACAGCGACAAGATACATGGGTATTGCAAAAATTTCCCACTGCACAAGTTGCCCACCAAATGGAATGGGAGTCGACGGTAGCACCCACCTTGGGTAGAGAATAAAAAACCCTTGAAGTATAGGGGAGTGAATGAGAAGCCACTTCCTCTGCTCCGGAACCAACCGGGTGGTCTACGGGATGGGTACCATGGTCTGGGATATCGGTGCTAGTGTTAACCAACCAGCAGTACCGACCAGCAGTGTTAACTGTCCAGAAGAACTGACCAGCAGAACAGACTATCAGGGTTAACCGACCAGCATAACTGACCAGCAGAACTGACTAGCAGGGTTAACCGACCAGCAGAACCGACCAACATAATCGACCAGTAGAACCAACCAGCAGAATGGGTGAAGAACTAATAGATTACACGAGTATGTTTAATTTTGTAATATGCTATATTTGATGTCACAAAGGGTCTGAATTGACCAAAAACTTGGAAGGTGCACACTGTAAACATTACTCGTCGTAGTTAGGTGGTGATTTTGTCTTCAAATGTAATTATTCAAATATTTTGTATTGTCATCATCTCTTTTCTATATTGTAATTGAGAAAGGGTTCTGGGTTTTCTTGCTAGTTCTTTCCCGGATGAGCTCTTGAACCAGCTTATATTAATAAATATATTCAGTGGCTAGCCCACTTTTGCTTTAAAAAAAAAAAAGATTTAGCAATCCTACACTTCTCAAATGATTGCTTTTCTTATCTTTCATATTTTAAATATAATAACTTTTAAAATTTTAAAACATAATAATTTTTAAATTTTAAAACAATATTGAATAATAACTAAATATAAACAAGAGCTGTGTGCAGCAGTAGTCCCTGCATTATGCAAAGAAAAGAGAAAAAATATGAAGCAGTAAGCAAGATAAAGTATGGAGCAACTAAGTCTTGTATTTAACATCAACGTTCAATCTTTGATTATACATTACCTGAAGATATTTAGTTGAGACTGAATCTAATAAATAAACATAATAATAAATATTAGAATTTAAGTAAGCAAAATAATTATACTTCGCTTTGGCTTGAGAACTAACAAGAACTGATTTCACTATAAATCTATCAGTAGTTAAGGTTGTTTCCCAATAAAATGGAAGACTATTTTCACAAGTATCCTAATATGTAAGCATGTCTACAATCTGTTAAGTGAGACTAGTTCATTTGTATTTTATTTGTAAGTTTGTTACAATGGAATGCATCTACAAACATCCATAAGATTTCCATGTAGAAGAGTTTGTTTTAGTTTATTAATTATACAAAGTTCTATTAGCATTTCTCTTCTAGTTGATATGGTTTGGAGACCTCTATAAATTAGGGGCATTGCAATCAACTTTAAGATAGACAATCATCAATAACAAAATATGCCTCTCTATCTGTAGTAGTAGCTCTTTATTTTTGCATTTATGTATTTATTTAGTTTCAACATATATATGACAATAGTCATATTTTACAAACATAATACACAAAAGAAGCCAGTACTTGGGCACCATGTTAATGGATTCACTCATTTAAAGCAATGCGAGTAGCCAATTTTTAAATTGTAGAACTAAAAGTATGTGTTGAAGCTCAAATTTTATTTCCAGCATCAAAATTATGTGGAATGTCTTTTTTTTTTAGCATTAACAAGACCATGTTTCCAATTTAAAAGAAACACAATAAGCTTTTTTAGCTATCTATGGCTGGAAACATCTGGACAAATTGCAAGTGATCCTCTAATGTCGAAGACATACGCTTGTTGGATATGTCTATTCTTTGAGTGTTTGCAGTGACTACATGCTAATTTTGATTGCAATTTTTTAAAAAAGTTTATATTAGAATTTTGGGCATTGTTAATTACATCAAGGTTTAAAATAATTAATATATTTATATTTTCAAAATATAATTAAAAGATGTTAAGATGTATCAGCTTTCTGATGTAAATGAATCTTTTTAAATTTTTGTTTTAAAATAAAAAATTACATCTCTTGTTCGTATGTATTGCCTTATGTAAATGAATTTTTAAAATTTCTCCTGCTAATACATATTGTGTTGAATAAAGGCACATAATTATTATGCAACACAATTCAAAGAAATATTCTGAACATTGCCTATCTCCATATATTTATTTAAAAATAAGAAATTTTGGGCCATTTTGTTTCTATATATTCAGCCTTCACCCTCTTTGATTCATGAATATAAGTTTTTAAAATTATCATTAAAAATAGACTTAGGAAAATTTGAAACAAATCTTACAATCTACTGCACATTGTGGGAAAACATATATCCCAACTCCAGACACAGAAACAATGACAGAAATCTAGAAAATAGGTAGTAAATTAACTTCACAAAAATTTGTTTATGGAGTCAGAGCATACTATCTCCACCTTAAATTATAGTAAAAATTGGAGCCCTATAAAAGGCAAAAACCTGGGAAAATGACGAAGAATGAAAATTGATATAAATTTATTGAAAGAATCAACAAAGTTTACAATCTCAATCTTACATTGTTGTCAAAATCAACGTCTCAACACTATGTGTAGCACAAGGTATAAATAACAACAAAACTCTAAAGAGTGGACAAAGAAACTAAAAATTTGACATAAATTTATTGACACAATTAGAAGAGTTTGCCATGAATATAATTTTTTTATTTTAAAAAAAATAATCAAATAGATTCATTTACATCATAATTTGATATATTTGAACATCTTTTATTTATATTTTTCAAAAATATAATATATTACTTATTTTAAACCTTAATGTAATCAACAATGCCCAAAATTCTAATATAAACTTTTTTAAAAACTCACAATCGAAATTAGTCTCTGTACCTTTTTTAAGATTTTGAAAGAGAGGAAATTATATGCTAGGGACACATCAAATAATGAAGCAAAATTTTATGCTCTCTATGAAGCAATCAAGAGAAAAAGTAAGAATATTAGATAAGTTGAAATAAAAATCAGATCACTTGATACAAAATGAGTTCCTTTAATATGTGTTAATGCTATGAAAAATAGAAAAGCCGAATAGGAGAACAAATATGATAGGTCCCATTGTGCTAAAACAAAAGATTTCACAGTAATATGTACAGAGAATCAAAGAAAGTAGCCAATTTTCTAGCAAAAAATGGTATTGATAGGAATGACGAATAATAATGTCAAATCACAGGGAGGATTGGACAGACTTATTCATAGTGATTGTGCAATATCTATCATAAGGATCAAATATGAGAAGGCCATATTTATCTGAAACAATACAAAGGGATGGCTACATCATCTGAATTGATAGTATCCTTCATTAGTATTCTAATTAATTGAGTATTTTGTAACTATTTTTGTTGATACTATTTTGCAAGAAAATGGTTGAAAATTTGATGAAGAATAAGTATATCAACAACTCATTTCTTAAAGAAATATTCAAAGCCATTTCTAGTTGTTTTTTAAACTATTTTTAATTGATATGTTTAGTAAGAAAATGTTTAGAAAGCTGGCTAAAAATATGTACATAACCAACTCATGGCATAAAGAGATTTTATAAGCTATTTCAAGTTATGATTGTAGCAAAGTGAAGGAAGATTTAACAAGATTTTAGAAGAATGGAAGTAGAGAAAAACTTAAAGATCGAAGGATGTTTTAAGATATTTTCCATAGGTATTTCAAAAACAAACATGGAACAATTCAGGCATTTCAAGAGCAAGCTTGTAGAGCTTCCTTTCCTGTAACAAGAGGAGAGACTTAACAAACTAGTGGAAGGCATCCTAAGTAAACCAATTAAATTTGAAATGGGATTTTCCCTATCTATTTATGATTTTATCTATCTAATTATGTGGTAGATATGAATAATTTTTTATTTATGCAATAGATGATAATGTGTGTGTAAATATAAGAGGGGGAATGGGGATACAAATGAATTCTTGAGATGTATTTTGGCAACAAGGTTGAATCCCTATTATGAGGATGGCAAGGAGTAATGATGGATGAAATCTCTATTAGGTTGAACGGATAAGATCTCTATGCTACTGGTGATTTTTAACACTTTCATTAACATCTTGTTAGTAGCTTTCTAGAAATGACAAGACCACTAGTATGTACATTGCAAATCACTTCATGCACCTCGTTGTGGTTTTGGCCTCTTCTTTCCCAGTGACACATCTAAAGTCCTCGTATAGGATACCGTTAAGAATATGAAAGAAGTAGTAGTAGTAGTATTTTTGTTTCAAAGACTGCGTATATTGCTCCTGATTTCAATGGTTTTCCATTGTTTACTTTGATAGGTTAATATCTACTTAAGAAGACCTTGCAATTTTTTTTTGGCTTAGGTATATTTTCTTTCAAGTGCCTTCTTCAAATTTCTCTGAAGTTTAGGTATCATTTTTGTTTTTAGAAATATATGGTTTTGTGTTTTTGCATTGATTGTATTTATTTCAAGTGATATGGCCTTCAAGTTTTGACGTCTAGTTTGAAAGTGTCTTGCAGTTTGTCTCATTACAATTAGATTTTGCATAATTAGGGATATATATTTTTTAATGTGCAAATCTATTGATCAACTTCCTAATGATACATCTCTTCTTCTTAGAGTCTTAACAATCAAAATATTTCAATCCTTAGCCTTGCAACTTATCTAAAAATGGATAATGGAATTTGTTTCGTTATCCAACTAGGTTTGGATTGGAGCACTCCTAACATTTCAAATTGGGCAGATTTAAGTACTCCAAGGCTATGAATATGCTTTGACATGTCTATGAAATACCCATCATGTGTTGGGTAAGATCTTTGCATTGAATATGCTATATCATACCTCAACGAAGGAAAAACCTCAATTACAATGATTAATGAATATGAAGAAGTTGTGCTAGAGGCGAGAATGAAAAGAGCTAAAAAGGTGGAACAAAACATTTGGTATTATCCATTCTTTTCTAAAGTTGCCATTTTGGTTTGAGGAAATGGGTGCGGAGAAAAACAAGAGGCAAAGACCCAATGACGCCCATGACCAAGTTTAATGCACTTCAGGCTTAATGTCCTTCCACTCATGCCTATTCTTTACTTGTTCTTCCATCTGTCTTTTTTTTTTTTCGGTAACATTTTGTATTTTCATTGATAATAAAAAAGAGGATTACATCAGTATGCCACTTCCAATTTTTCCATCATATTACAGACATTTTTCATCCCTACCCCACACACCTATATGGATGTAAAAATATATAAAAGGCATTAACACCCCTCAAAAAACAAAAAGAACGTCCAGCACACAAGATCACAAAAAACATATGACTGCCCCAGTAATGGCCCCATCCAACTTCAGTAGCCCTTTGTGCTTAGTCTTTGAACCACACAGCCACCTCCTCCCTTGATAAGTTGGGGATGGTCCGGTCATCCTGAACTGACCATGGCTTGCCCTTCGAGCTGGCACCCTAGCGACTCATGTTGCCCTTCTCACTTGTGCCCACCTCTTTCTGCTCCCTCCTCTCGAGCTGGTGTCACAGCTTTTTCCCTGGTGCTAACACACTCTTCTAGGGCATCAACTTCATAAAACCCCTCTTTTCATCCTCCTCCACCTAGATATGTTGCTGCAAGAATGCCACATTCTTTTTCCATCCTTTCTCCGCCTTCAATATATGCACTCCTTGCAGGTTCACCGAAGACCAGACTATCAGAGGTTGGACTAAAGTATCTCCTCCCCCAATTAGCCTCTATGTCTCTTGTCCCATCTCCAACCCTTCCCCCAACACTGCTCTATCCACAATTTCCTCCAAACCCAGTAGCCATTACGGGTCAACACATGAAGCCACCACCCTTCTGAATTCCTCCTTGGTTTCTCCCATTGTCAATGCCAGTGCCACAAAGAGTGAAGCTACATCCAAATTGGAGTGTCTCCTCCAGTAGGAGTCCAGATACTCCACTCCAAGAATTTGTTGTATGTCATCCATGAATTCTACATCTTCAAACATAAAAATGTTCCTCAAACACCTTGTTGTGATCTTCCCCTCATACGATTATGTCTGGTTGTCTGATTCAAATGCAAAATTCACCTCCATCTCCTCCTTCTTGTTGAAAACCTTGTGATTTGATCGCTCTTTTCCACTTTGATATCACACCCTTTGAATAATCTAGAAGGGTTTGCTTCACAGGGTGCCAATAAATCATTGCACTTATTGTCACGTGTCAGGCCATGAACTAGCTTGAGTGTCATTGGGTTTAATGGTTTATTACTACTCCTCCATTAATCGGTTAATATGCTTTAATTGGGGTGTGCGTAATGTTTCCCTCCTTTTACTCCATGTCAAGACCTCTAAGGTCTTCGTAAATTTCATACTGAGTCCCTTGTGCAACATTCGCACCCATATTGGCCAGCTTGTCTACTACTTTATTAGCCTCTTTATAGACGTGGGAAACCTTAAAGTCCTCGTACTCCTATAGAAGGCACCTAATTTGCTTGATGTGTTTGTTGAGATGCCACACTACCAGTTTTCCTCTCGATATCCCATTAGTGATTATCTCTGAGTCCCCTTCAAGGTGCACTCTGTGGATTCCCAAATTGGCTCCTAATACTAAAGCATCTTTGGCCGCAACACATTTGGTCACATTATTCGTACCATCCTTCAGTCGTTTGGCCATAAAGGCAAGAATGTTGCCCTGATGATCTCTTGCTATACAACAACATCCAGATACCCCCAGGTTGCCCCGAGCTGCTCCATCAAAGTTAATTTTCACCCTGTTAGAATGAATTTAGAATAACTGAGAGGGGAGGGGTGAATCATTTATCCTTAGGTCTAGATGTAGCAAATAAAAACTTTCAGTATTTCAGATCTACTCGGCAGCAGTAGCATAAGTTAGCAACTTTAATCAAGTAGTTTGCTGTCAATTGAAATTAACTTGTAGAAACATAACAGTAAAGCAAACCATAAACATTCACACAAGTTAACACAAGTATTTAATGTGGAAACCCAATATGGGAAAAACCACCAGTAACATGATACCAAGTTTTCACTCTTCTGAAGTGATGCCCTGTGAGGAGCCAACCCTGTGAAAGGTTACAATAACACACTGCTAGGTGTGACCTAGTTAAAAGATTTAATCACCCTGTCAGGAGTGGCCTTGTTAGAGGACTTAGAACATTCCAATATGTATGTCACCTTGTTAGAGGATTTATACAAATGACTGTTAGGTCAACCTTGTTAAAGGATTTAACTGATACAATGGTAAGAAAGTAATTAGCAGTTGTGATCTGGTACATACAACTTACTTTGCAAATTCTTATCCAATTACAGCTCTGATGTTAACTTAATGGATAGCCTGCATTGTCATTTCAACCTTCTGGTCTATTTGGAAATCTGTCAAGCAATCACACATGCAACTCTCTGCCTCTGTATTTTTCCTTCTCTGCTAGATCATGCCAAACAGTAAATCAATAATGCAAACCTTTTTTCATACACATATACTCTTGCATTCATCCACACACTTCATGAATAACCCCTAAGGTTATCATATACCTCTCTATCTAGGTCAGATAAATATTTTGCCGCTTAAACAAGATCGTAGATCTTAGGTTAGGTCAGATCCAACGGATCATTCCATCTTTGCATTACATTTACTTCTCCAAAGTAGTCTCTAATTAAATCTTGAA
>MU223097.1:3513026-3542584 GCA_018584345.1 Thuja plicata | reverse complement strand
AATCATTACCAAATTTTACATATCCTCCTTTACATTGGTTTAGGGTTTCAAACTTATCTTTGTCACCAGTCATATGATGGGAACAACCACTGTCAATGATCCAACGATCATTTTTGCTCATATAAGATATTAGTGCAGTTTTCTCATCATCATCAGAATCTTCTTTCATTGTAACATAAACAACTTCTATATCATTGTCATCAAAATTATCAGTGTCATTGTCAGAAGTTTCTTCAGCAATATAACAAGATTTCTTACATTTGTCTTTGTAGTCCTTATATTTCCTAAAGTCTCAGTCATCCTTTCTGTCTTTGTATTCTTTGTATTTGTTGTCCCTTCTTTCATCTTTTTTCATTTTTGTCAGGACATCTAGCAGCTATATGACCAACTTTATTGCATGAAAAACAAATAATAAGAAGTTTACCTTTGTATTTTCCTTTTCCTCTGGATAGTCTTTTTGCCATAAGTGCTTCAAGTTATTCAAGATCATCATCAGAAGTGTCACTATCATTGTCCACATGTTTCTTTCCTTTCTTAGATTTATTGAGAACCAGCTGTGATCTAAAAGCAGAATCAATCCCTTGTGGATTATAGTTATCATAATTAGACAATTCAAATGCAGTGAGTCTACTTATCAGATTTTCTAGATTCAGATTATTGTTAGGAGTACATCTGAATTCTTGAATTGTAGAAAATCTAATAGCATATATAGGAAGTAAAGTTCTCAGTACCTTGGTCATAATGGTGTTCTCATCAATTGTTCCATTAGCCCCTCTAATGGCATTTACAACTTCTTTTACTCTACCATAGTACTGAATGACATTTTCACCTTCTTGCATTTTCATCTCATCAAACTTACCTCTTAGACTTTATGATTTAGCTCTTAGCACATTTGTGTCTCCACCATAGAAAATTGCAAGTTTGTCCCACATCTACTTTGCATTTGTGCAGCTCTTTATATCATCAAACTCAGAATAGCTCAATGAGGAGGCTATCTCTAACATTGCCTGATTGTGCTCTTGCTTTTCTTTTAGTTGTGCAGCAGTGAGAGGAGCAGTAGGTGGTACATAGGCATGTTCAATAAGTCGCTTAGCATCATCTCCAATACCAGCCAAATGAAGTTTCATCAAACTCTGCCATGCAGGAAGTTATCTTTGTTCAGCTTAGGAACCTCCTTCTTATACATCTTGATCTTTTCGCTCCAAGTACCTTCAAACTGTTTTCAA
The DNA here is from genome assembly GCA_018584345.1 of Thuja plicata. NCBI lineage: Eukaryota > Viridiplantae > Streptophyta > Pinopsida > Cupressales > Cupressaceae > Thuja > Thuja plicata. The sequence continues at coordinate 3,541,358 of MU223097.1, read as the reverse complement.
GAGACCAAGGCTCTGATACCAATTGTTAGAATGAATTTAGAATAACTGAGAGGGGAGGGGTGAATCAGTTATCCTCAGGTCTAGATGTAGCAAATAAAAACTTTCAGTATTTCAGATCTACTCGGCAACAGTAGCATAAGTTAGCAACTTTAATCAAGCAGTTTGTTGTCAATTGAAATTAACTTGTAGAAACATAACAATAAAGCAAACCATAAGCATTCACATAAGTTGACACAAGTATTTAACGTGGAAACCCAATATGGGAAAAACCACCAGTAACATGCTACCAAGTTTTCACTCTTCTGAAGGATTTAATCACCCTGCTAGGTGTGACCTGGTTAAAGGATTTAATCACCCTATCAGGAGTGGCCTTGTTAGAGCAATTAAAACATTCCAATCTGAATGTCACCTTGTTAGAGGATTTATACAAATGACTATTAGGTCAACCTTTTAAAGGATTTAACTGATACAATGGTAAGAAAGTAATCAATAGTTGTGATCTCGTACATACAACTTACTTTGCAAATTCAGATCCAATTATAGCTCTGATGTTAACTTACTGGATAGCCTACATTGTCATTTCAACCTTCTGATCTGCTTGGAAATTCGTCAAGTAATCACACATGCAACTCTCTGCTTCTATATTTTGCCTTCTCTGCTAGATCATGCCAAACAGTAAATCAACAATACAAACCTTTTTTGCATACACATATACTCTTGCATTCATCCACACACTTCATGAATAACCCCTGAGGTTATCATATACCTCTTTGTCTAGGTTAGATAAATCTTTTGCCGCTTAAACAAGATCGTAGATCTTTGGTTAGGTCAAATCCAACAGATCATTCAATCTTTGCATTACATTTACTTCTCCAAAGTAGTCTCTAATTAAATCTTGAAACCATGCATTGATTGTGGTTACCCATACATTAAATGACGTGGATCAATCTTTAATTAACATTACATATCCCAATAAAATTAACTAAGTCAGCTAGAGATCTCAAATCTCATCATTAATCCAATTACTGTAAGTAGGCCAACATCACTATTTTCACTCGGCAATTTCAATGGTGCTCGACATTGAACAACTTTTCTCGTCACGAACAACTTTACTCGGCACAAGCAACTTTGCTCGGTACAGAATAGAAAGAAAAATTGTCTTTGAAAGATAAACAACTAATTACTTTGCCAGAGTGCCAACTGATCAAGTACCCTTTTATTTGCCTTAACTCATCCATTCCCTTGGTCTTCTTGTTAAATCTTCTTCATCAACAATAGATATGGTACTCAAACAGATAACAATAGTCTCACCACTTAAGGTTTGACAGCAATGACAAAATAACAATTGCTTGCATTGTCACTTTCCAACACACCCATCCTTCCTTTGGTGGTTGCCAAGATGCCTCTTTTCTTTTCTGCTTAGGATTAACCCTTTAAGACCCATTAACGGGCTGAGAAAAGATCATAATTGCACTTATAGTTTTATTGCACAAAACCCCCAATTTCTCAGTGAAATAGATCACTTCAATCTTCTTTGGCTTTGGAGATGAATTATGCACATCCTTGAAATCTTTAGTGAATGAAAATGGAAATAAAATCAACCTTTATTCAATCTGCAATGAAACCTTGAAGTCCCATTCACCATTAATGCTCATTCTATCCAAAAACAACTCTAATTAGGATTTAAACAAGTTTGAGAGACCTAAAAAGTAGTTTTTCCTTCAAAAAGTTGGTCCCATTACAAAAATATCTAGGTTCATCACATCAACCCATATCAAAGATTTGTCATCGTAATAGAAACCACCTCAACATCATTTTTTTCTTGTGACACAATTTTTTTTTTACGTCATATCTGCAAATAAAGTAGTCTGAACAGATACTGCCAACCTGGTGTTTTTAATGAATTCATTGATTTTAATACCACTTAGATGTGTAGATGTGACATATGGGGAAGGATGCAAAGGTGATGTGATGTTACGAGTGAGGGTGCACTTAATGTGCCTTTGGAGTAGTGGCTAGAAGACAACTCAAGAGAATGCATTTGCTTAAAAAAAAATCCCAATTTTTTCAAACAAAAATGTTTAAAACCACTGGGAAAAATAGAATTGACCAATCAAAAAATAATCTTAAATTATGAAAAATTTCACATTAGTAAAAATATTGACAAACACTTTAATTTAAGCTATGTGTTCACGTTTTCACAAGAAATAGATTAATAGGAATAAACCAGGTGAAAACATAAGTATCTATCTATATATAGGCAGAGACTAATAATATATATCTTTCACACTATGAATTACTCATACATTTTTACGTTGTAGGCATTTTCATTTGAAGAAGGCCAGGCTAAAATTTGCATCTAATGGTAGAAAATCATCCAGACTGAATGACTACCATTGAAGCATTTTGAATCGTAGATCGATTTCCACCTTTTGGCGTTTCTGACCCTGTTCGTCAGTTGATTATTTTTATTGTTTTCATTGGTTGAAGTAGTTCACGATTAGGTTTACTGTAGAGGTAGTTCACGATGACATTTATAGACACTGTCATTTCTCTTTCCTGTATTAAAGTCGGTTGTAGGTGGACATGGAAATGGAGTTGAACAAAGGAAGCATGAGCCCCAGCAGCATGGTTCGTCCTAGGCTGGAGGATGCAGGCCTGGAAGACTGCACTTTCTGTAGAGGGCATCAGAGAAGCATTCCTCAGAGCCGCGAAGGCTGTTAAATCCACAATCTTCCACAAAGATGATGGAAACTAGATTGAAGATGAGGGTCCTTCCAATGGCGAATGAACTGATGAACTGTAGGACTATTCTACAGATGAAGGAAAGGGAGACCACAATTATGTGGAGCCTCTTACTGGGGGCCTTGTGGAGGAAGGTAAGGATAAAGTTGTTGAAATTGGGGTAGAGGCCACGTTGAACGAAATTCAGAATTCTAAGAGTAGTGGGATTGGAGAATTTGACGCCTTGCTTCTAAAATGCTAAAAATATGCCAATTACTTTTCAACAGCTCATAAGCTATGGGAGTGGGAAGCCCTAAAATATCCCCTGCACATGCTAAAGCCACATAATATTAAGACAAAGATTTCTTAAAACCCTAATATTTTCCTATTTGCGAGTTGAAGCAAAGTTTACCCCATTAATCTGTCTGTATTTTTCCAGCTGAAAATCTATCTATGGGATAAATCCAGGCCAGGTAAAACTGTATTGTCATTTCTATGCCATGTTTACGCTTTGATTGTATGGATTTCCATTTCCTATGTCAGCATAGGAGTCTCCAAACACAAAAAATGCCCTTGCTTTTTCTGCAACGCCTCTCCCTGCAAATCAATCAACTTAAGTGAAAACAATATTAGAAATGTAAAGACTTAGGAAAGTTTGAAATGAAGATTTGTAAAAGTGACCTGCAAATAGAGAGAGAATTATTATTAGAAATTCTTCTCTAAGGACCATTTTGAGAGCCTCTCGCATAAGACCATTTGGAGCAAGAAAAACAACACTGATGTGTTGCTCTATGATTTGCCCCAAAAAGGCCATCTGACCTCGCATAGCTCTTCCTGGCCTCTTTATAGACTCTTGGAATTACATCCGAGATGAGCCAAATACACCTTGCAATGCCATAATCAAGAGAGAGATATCACTTCATACAGATTGAACTCCCAAGGTACTCAAAATAAGCGATTAAGTATTTAAATGTCATACTCCCAAGGTATTGAAATAAGCGATTAAGTATTTAAATGTCATAAGCATTTGACATGACAAGGGTTCATCTAAATTCTGTGGAGAAAGCCACACGCCTCCTTTAAAATTTTCTTGGTGTCAAGAATACATGTCACTCTGTATTGAGATGATTGAAATAACATTTGAAATTCGTAATTGGAGTTGGAAAAGACAATGTAACAATGTAAAAATCTGAAAGACAACTAAAATATGGAAATGGAGAGGTAAAACAATTGTGTGGATCATTGCCTAATGTGACACCTAAGCGTGAAGCCAAAGTTCCCCTTACAACCATTTTCAATTAAGTCAATATTGAACTAAGATATTTAATTGATCTAAAATTAAAGTTGGACTGCTTTGTTGTTAGAGAATCAAGCACTCTGCAATCTCTCTTTACCCCCACATCTAGAAAGAGTGGCACTAGAATTACAATGCACATCATGAAAGCTAGATTTTCTCTTACCCTATATTTTCATGGTTGTAGATTTCCATGTACGCCCCTTCATAACTAGGCTTAGATGCCTCCAAAGACCATTACACAAAATAGGTCTCTGCCAAATAAGTGTGACACATGATAATTCAAGAATTCATCTTGTGCCACTTATCAAAGATAAATTTAATTTATTAGGAGCGTGGATTCCATTATAACCTCACATTTCCACCCTTTTCTTAGCCTTAAATTCCATTTCCATTTCATTGTTATCATACCATAAAATGGGCAATATACATAGATGATTGCATGTATGACAATTCCTACTGCCCAAATCTTTGTGTTTTTCTAAAGACTTTTTTTTGCAGAGCTATTATTTCTTTTATTAATGAAACGCTTATGAAGAGGACTAGGAAATTAAATACTGGGGCAACATGAATGAGAGGAGAAAATACTTTGACACTCATTATTTTCTTGGTAGCAAGATTTGGATTCAGGAATGATGTAATGGGCAATGAATGAGGGAGACACATTTCTCCCTATTTCCTCAACATTCGCCAATTGCATGCAAAATGTGGGAGGACACTCGAGGCATGTTGGCCATATTAATATTATCCCTATAATGCATTGACAAATACAATGGTTTTCATGTATTCTCTTGCATTGATATTTGAAAATCCTTTCTACAACACTAATGATAGATTGCTAAAATAGTTTAGATCGATATTTTGCACAAACATATGCAACTTCTACAAAACATATCTTCTAAAACAAATTTATGCTTGGAAATCTAACATTGTGATTAGTTGAATAAAAAAAAATTAATCATAGTTTAATTGCCAAGTGTCCCTCGCTTCATACCGTGTTTTGCTGGCTCTCTCCTACAAATCTGTGCGTTTATGTTTTCTTCCTCTAAATCTGTATGCTTGTGTTATTCCTAGAAATAACAGTAATGCCTCTAGATATTTACGCCTTCTCTCACCTCGTCAAATTCCCAACCTCTGGCAACATTCTACAACTACTAGTTTAGACCAATAGTGGTGTTGGAGCACCTAGGTGGGCTAGTTGATACAATGTAACCTAGGGCTTCTTCTATGTTTTGGCTTATAGTGGTTCTAGCCAGACCACTAGGTGAATAAAGGGACCAAGTTTCCTAGTGTGTAGAGTGTTAAGTAAGAGGATGTGTCTTGTTAGGTCCTTAGAGACCTTTGTGTCCATTTAGGTCCAATAGGGGGTATTTGGTATTTTGTTTCCAAATGAGTGAAAAAGGGGAATAGAGGTCCTATTTGATGTTATTTCATCCTAATTATGGGTTTGGGAAAGTTTGGGCAAGTTTGGACAAGGTTAGACCAAGTTTGGATACCATAGCTAAAAGTTGCAAAAAGTTGTCAATGTTGTCATTGACAACATTGACAACTTTTATGACAAGAATGCAATTTTGAAGGAATTATTTCCTTAACTATCTGAAATTGGTTTCTTAGTGCTTGGTTCAACTATGTAAGACCATCCTCGAGTTGTTGGAAGGGTTGGCAAGTTGGAGTAACTTTGTGTACGGATTGTGTAATGTAATAACAATGATTGTTTGTGTGTTTTGAAGTGATCGCATGGTTTAATGGATTGAATTTACTTTTGTAAGATTTTTTTAATGTAATGTAGGTTGTTTCAAGACTTCTTGTGGCATTATTTTGTTTGTTTCAATATTTTTAGTTGCTTGTACAAAATCTTTTAAGTTTGGTCCAGTCGCTGGTTTGATTTGAGCATTGTCTGCAAATGGGGTCATAACTCCGTTTCCACCATGGAATTTGCATGGGCTCTTGTATTATGGTGGTTGACTCCATGTACATTGTGTATAGTGAAGAAGGGGCCCTGGAAGTTATGGCAGCCATTTTTAAGGTGATACCGTAGGTGAGCCAGTGAGGCATGGTTAGGGATCACCAATAGTTGCAGAGGCATTTTGGTGGATTGAAAGCAATCATAGTTTCAATAAAATCTTGGAGAGGAGTAGGGTGGTGCTTTATGAGGTTCCAAAGTTAGTGGGAATATTTGGTGAAGTTTTTTTGATAGCAAGAATGTAGTTTCTATCAAACTGGTTTTGAAACCTTCAAAACCCTAATTTTTAGCCTTGATTATAGGCAGAGCTGTACGAACACCTTGGGAGCCCTAGACCTGGAAAATATCTAGTGTCATAGAAAAGGGTATCTATATCCTACACTTTTTTGGACACTTGTTAAGACATTTTGTGAATTATTGCAAGAAAGGTGACTAAGTAGGGCTAATTGCTTGTAGCCCTATTTGGGAAGCAATTGTGGAGTTTCTTGGAACTCGATTAGGGTTCAGATGCAAAGTGTGCTTGCAGGTGATGGAAAGGGTCCTATTAACATATTGGAAACCCTAATCCTCTCTTTGGATTGAGCATTGCCCAATTTGGATAAGTTGGAGCATTTTAGGCAAATGAGGCAAGAAAGACCATTTGAGGTCTAGAAGGAAGTTTGGAAGTGTTTTGTTCTACATAATGGTGTCCACTAGTTGAATGGATTAGGATCTTGTGATAAGAATCCTAAGGAGCCTAGGGATAGTGAAAGAACCCTAGTAGGTCAATAGAGTGACCTAGAAGACCCTAGAGGGGGTCTAGGAGGAAGCAAGACTAGTGCTACATCATAGTGGTATCAGAGCAAGTTGAGAAACTTGGGAAGATTGGTATATATCAAAAGTGGAATCTAGTGGTTCTACAAAGATGGTGACAAATACAAAACTATCCAAGGACATGGAAGAGAAAATGGAGAAAAATAGACTCCTTGAGAGTACCTTGGAAGCAATGAGGTTAAAGATGGAAGAACTAGTAGATGCTGCTAGGAAGAAAGACTTTGAAGCTGAGACCAATAGTAGGGGTAAGAAAAAGATTGAAGAGGAAGACTTCATCCTCGAACCAGACCCAGTGTTGAATGGGGAACCTTTCTTGAAATCCATAAAAGCATTAAGTGGCAAGGCTTTGGAAGGGATACCCTTGTTTGGAGGAAAGATGGAGATTGAGACAGTCATGGACTGGATTGAAGCAATGGATAATCAGTTCGAGTGTGAGGGTGTATCTAAAGCCCAAAAGATCAAAGTGTCCAAGTCTAGACTCAGAGGGTCAGCCTTGACTTGGTGGAAATACCTTTTGGATGAGAGGGTGAGCACGAGAAAGCAACCAATAGAAAATTGGAATGCCATGGTAACTAAATTGAAGGAGAACTATCTTCTGGAGGATTATGAGATCCAACTTCATAGGAAGAGACAAAACTTGAAATAGAAAGACCTAGATGTGGCCTCATATACTGAGGAATTCTAGAGATTGTGTCTAAGGTCTAAATTGCAGGAAGAAGAGTCAATCAAAGTGGCTAGATACTTGGGTGGATTGAAGTGGAACATCCAAGAGGAGATTAGCCTATGGACACCTACTACAATTTAAAAGTGTCATCAATTGGCTATAAGAGAGGAAGAAAAGAATAAGAAGAAAGGGGATTCTAGCTTCAAGAATATCAACAACAATAGAGGCAGAGGGAGAGACCAAAGGGGTCAAAGAGGAGGCTACCAAGGCAGGGGTAGTGAACAAAGGTCATAAGGAGAGAATAAGGTGATAGAGCAGTAGACTGAAAGTAGTTCAAGAGGAGGCTATAACAAAGGCAGAGGTAATCATGGTGGTTCTAACAGAGGAAGAGGAGGTATGAGTAGTTCTTATTTTGCAACCATGAAATGTTATTACCGTGGGAAATTAGGCCATCCAGCCTATAGATGTCCAGACAAACCTTCTGCAGCAAATAGTGACAAGAGGATATCATATACACATGAAGACACTTCAAGTGTCAAAACCCCTGAAATAGACCATCTAGATTTAGAGATGGGTGAGAATTTGATGTTTAGGAGAGTGTTGATAAGGCAACCAATCAAAGATGAGCCCAAGCATAGGAGAGCTTTGTTTAGAATAAGATGTAAGATCTTAGGCAAAGTCTGCAAAGTGATAGTGGACTCTGGTTCAATTGACAGTATCATTTCAGAAGAGGCAGTGGTGAAACTTAAGTTAGCCAAGATACCCCATGTGAATCCCTATAAGGTGAGATGGCTCAACAAAGGCCAAAGTGTGCTGGTTAATGAGTAAACATGGGTAGAGTTCTCAATAGTAGGGTACAAGGACAAATTTCTTTGTGACGTCCTACTAATGGATGCTTTCCATTTACTACTTGGGAGGCCTTGGAAATTTGATAATGGGGCAGTATATGATGGGAAGGAGAATTCCATCACCTTCAAGAAAGGAGGGAAGACTTTCAAAATTTAGTCTTTGCTAGAGGATGAAGAGCCACAAACTAGAACTCCTAATATCATGTTATGCAGTGGTAAGGAGTTTGTAAATGAAATCAAGGATGATGAGGGGGAAGGTTATGCCATTGTGCTAAGACCTAATGAGGAGGAATAATCAGTGAAGGAGCCATTACCAACAGAGGTGCAAGAATTGCTTGAGAAGTACAAGGATATTGTGAGTGATGGTACTCCTACAACCCTACCACGTAAGAGGGTTATAAGTCATCAAATATAATTTGTGCCAGGGGCATCTCTACCTAATAAAGCAGCATACAAGATTACTCCAGATCAGAACTTGGAAGTAGCTAGGCAGGTACAAGAACTCTTGGATCAAGGCTTGATCAAGAAGAGTATTAGCCCTTGTGCAGTTTCGGTTGTTTTGGCATCCAAGAAGGGAGGAAAATGGAGGCTTTGCACAGATTCAAGGGAAATAAATAGAATCACAATAAGGTATAGATTCCCTATACCTAGGATAGAGGATCTTATGGATTGCCTAGGAGGGGAAATGTACTTTACAAAGTTGGATTTGAAGAGTGGTTATCACCAAATCAGGGTGAAGGAAGGTGATGAATGGAAAATGACATTCAAGACCACTGATGGGTTATATGAATGGCTTGTTATGCCTATTGGCCTCTCTAATGCTCCGAGCACATTCATGAGGCTCATGAATGAGGTGCTCAAGGACTTCACAGGGAAGTTTGTGGTGGTATATCTTGATGATATGCTCATATTTAGTAAGACAAGAGAGGAGCATATCAGACATGTAGAGGCAGTATTGAAAAGGTTACATGAGGAGAAATTGGTTATCAACCTTGAGAAGTGTGAATTCTTCAAACAAGAACTAGTCTACTTGGGCTTTGTAGTGTCCAAGGGGTCTTTGAAGATGGACAAAGACAAAGTTGCTGCTATCCTGGACTGGCCTCCACCTACCACAACCACAGAGGTAAGGAGTTTCCATGGCCTTGCCCAATTTTATAGGAAGTTTATTAGAAATTTCAGTGGGATATGTGCACCATTGATGGATACAATAAAGGGTGGGGTCAAAACTAAGTTCAGATGGACAGTAGAAGCAGGGAAAGCCATTGAGTTGTTGAAGAAACAAGTGGCTACTCAACCAGTCCTACAATTTCCAAGCTTTGAGAAGTTGTTTACCATTGAATGTGATGCTAGTGGAATGGAAGTAGGGGGTGTATTGAGTCAAGAGGGAAAACCAATTGCCTTCTTTAGTGAGAAACTAAATGAGGCTAAGAAGAAATACTCTTCTTATGATTTGGAACTATATGCTCTAGTTCAATCTTTGAGAAAGTGAAGGCATTATCTATTGCCTAAGGAATTTGTGGTATTTACTAACAATCAGGCTCTTAGTTACATTAACACACAAGAGAAGCTAAGCAATAGGCATTTGAAGTGGATGGAGTACTTGCAGACATTCACTTTCACTATAAAGCACAAGAAGGGTCAACTTAATAAGGTGACATATGCCTTAAGCAGAAGATTGTTGACAATACAAGAAGTCCAATTGAATAGCATTGTGATTGACAGTTTCAGAGATCTTTACAAAGTAGATGAGGATTTTGGTGAGGCCTATAAGGTATGTGTTGATTTTGAAAATCATTTTCATAGCAAGTTCTCTAATTTTACTTTACAAAATGGATTGTTGTTCAAGGGCAATCAGTTGTGTGTACCTAAAGGGTCAATGAGGATGAACCTAATCCAAGAGAAACATAATGGTTCTCTAAGTGGTCATTTTGGTAAGGACAAAACCTTGGAACTAGTCCAAAGGTTCTACTATTGGCCAAAGTTGGTGAAAGATGTCACCGAGTATGTAGAGCAGTGTGTTGTTTGCATGAAGGCAAAAGGAGGAATGAGTAATGCAGGGTTTTATTAGCCTCTACCAGTCCCTAACAGGCCATGAGAGTGTGTGAGTATGGATTTTATTGTGGGCTTACACAAGACCAAATAGGGGTATGATAACATTTATGTAGTTGTTGACAGATTTAGTAAAATGGGGCATTTCATCCCATGTAAAACTACTAATGATGCTAGCCACATTGCCTATCTATTTTTTAAAGAGATTGTGAGGATACATGGTCTTCCTTTGAGCATAGTCTCTGATAGGGATGTGAAACTTATGTGCCATTTTTGGAGGACATTATGGTCAAGATTGGGAACTAATCTATCTTTTGGTTTAGCTTACCACCCTCATACTGATGGCCAAACTAAGGTGGTAAACAAGGTGTTGGGTAACCTATTGAGGTGCCTAACTAAGGAGTATGGGCATACTTGGGATGTGGTAATTTCCCAAGCAAAATATGCTTACAATGACAGTAAGAATAAGATGACAGGAAAGATCCCATTTGAGGTTGTTTATGGCATGCACCCTAGGGGTGTTTGTGAGCTCAGGAATCTTGGTGGAATGGAGTACAGAAGTGGCCATGCAAAGGAATTCACCCATACCATGAAAGAGATTCAAGACCAAGTCAAGAAGAAGATCCAAGACAGTCAACATAAGTTGAAAGCCAAAGTTGATGAGAAGAGGAAGGATGTTCAGTTTGAAGTGGGTGACTATGTCATGGTGCACCTGAACAAATCAAGGCTATAGAAGGGTTTCCCTACCAAGCTTCATATGAAGAGGGTGGGACCTTGCAAAATATTGGCAAAATATGGGGCTAATGCCTATAAAGTGGACTTACCTTCAGACTTGATCATATCTCCAGTGTTTAATGTTCAAGATTTAATCTAGTTCAGAGGGAAGATGGATGAGATCAATCCAAATAGTTAGGGGGTCAGTGATGATGTGGAGGTTGCTATCTTACCTCCAAAGTTTCAGATGGTAGTTGACAAAGTTTTGGAATCCTGGGTTAAGAAGACTACTAGACACAAGGTCTACATGGAACATTTTATTCAGTGGACGGATAGACCAAATTCTGAGGCCTCATGGATTTCTTAGGCAGATTTCAAGAAGGTGGGCATCCCAGAGGATCTACTGTCCACATGAGTGACATAACTTTTCCTTTTGGGGGAGTATGGTGCAGGAGCACCTAGGTGGGATAATTGATACAATGTAACCTAGGGCTTCTTCTATATTTTGGCTTATATTGGCTCTAGCCAGACCACTAGGTGAATAAAGGGACCAATTGTCCTAGTGTAGAGTGTTAAGTAGGAGGACGTTTCTTGTTAGGTCCTTAGAGACCTTTGTGTCCATTTAGGTCCAATAGGGGTATTTGGTATTTTGTTTCCAAATGAGTCAAACAAGGTACTAGAGGTCCTATTTGATTTTATTTCATCCTAATTAGGGGTTTGGGAAAGTTTGGACAAGTTTGGATACCATAGCTAAAAGTTGCAAAAAGTTGTCTATGTTGTCATTGACAACATTGACAACTTTTATGGCAAGAATGCAATTTTGAAGGAATTAGTTCCTTAACTGTCTGAAACTAGTTTCTTAGTGCTTTGGTCAACTATATAAGACCATCCTTGAGTTGTTGGAAGGTTTGGCAAGTTGGAGTAACTTTGTGTACGGACTGTGTAATGCAATAACAATGACTGTTTGTGTGTTTTAAAGTGATCGGATGGTTTAATGGATTGAATTTACTTCTGTAAGCTTTGTTTAATGTAATTTAGGTTTTTTCAAGACTTCTTGTGGCATTAGTTTTTTTGATTCAATAGTTTTAGTTGCTTGTACAAAATCTTTTAAGTTTGGTCCAGTCGCTGGTTTGATTTGAGCATTGGCTGCAAATGGGGTCATAACTCCATTTTCCACTGTGGCATTTGCACAGGCTGTTAGATTATGGTGGTTGAATCCATGTACATTGTGTACAATGAAGGAGGGGCCTTGGAAGTTATGGCGGCCATTTTTAAGGTGATGCCCTAGGTGAGCCAGTGAGGCATGGCTAGGGATCACCAATAGTTGCATAGGAATTTTGGTGGATTGAAAGCAATCATAGCTTCAATCAAAGCTTGGAGAGGAGTAGGGTGGTGTGTTATGAGGTTCCAAAGTGAGTGGGAATATTTGGTGAAGTTGTTTTGATATCAAGAATGAAGTTTCTATCAGACTGGTTTTGAAACCCTCAAAACCCTAATTTTTAGCCTTGATTATAGGCAGAGCTGTACGGACAACTTGGGAGCCCTAGACCTAGAAAATATCTAGTGTTGTGGAAAAGGGTATCTAGATCCTATACTTGTTTGGACACTTATTAAGACATTTTGTGAATTATTGCAGGAAAGGTGACTAAGTAGGGCTAATTGCTTGTAGCCCTATTTGGGAAGCAATTATGGAGTTTCTTGGAACTCGATTAGGGTTCTGATGCAAAGTGTGCTTGTAGGTGATGGAAAGGGTCCTATGAACATATTGGAAACCTTAATCCTCTCTTTGGATTGAGCATTGCCCAATTTGGATCAGTTGGAGCATTTTAGGCAAATGAGGCAAGAAAGACAGTTTGAGGTCTAGAAGGGAGTTTGGAAGTGTTTTGTTCTACATAATGATGTCCACTAGTTGAATAGATTAGGATCTTGTGATAAGAATCCTAAGGATCCTAGGGATAGTGAAAGAACCATAGTAGGTCAATAGAGTGACCTAGAAGACCCTAGAGGGGGTCTATGAGGAAGTAAGACTAGTGCAACATCAAATAGCAAGCAACCACATTTCTCATTGCTTAACCTTAGAGGACATTGCACTTTATTATATGCAAGTACAAATAAATCTTGAAAAACTTAATTCTGATTGGTTGTTGCAAGACAGTTTAATCATGGTATAAGCTAGCCCCCTTGCATAATAATTCCATGCCATGGAAGAAATGAATAAATTTTGTTTTTATTGGCAAAGTTTTTACATAGGCCTTTCCATGTAATTATTAGCCGATAGGCTTCTCTTGGGGAGAAACCCTTGACCGACAATGTGTCTCACGCAATCGAAAAAGCATTGCCGATAAAAGTTGCAGTAGCGTGGCAGATGTGAAATGACTATAATGAAAGAGACCGATTATTTTCCGGTTGTCGATAATCACCAATTTGATATGACTTTAGACTTTTCTTTTCCCTTGTCGATAATTACCAATTTGATAATTGACGAATTCAAATAAGATGAGAATGTTGAATTGGACATCGGTATGTAAAGATCGAAATCGCTATATCTTGAGTATAAAAATAAATCGCGCTACCGAAAAAAGGGCTGAGAGTGTCGAATCATAGAATGACAATTAAGTGGTTGAGTGATTGGAAATCTGCAACCAATAATAAGGCAATTTAAAGTAAAGGAAGTTGCACCTTTCTATGGTAATGTCATCCTAAAATGGGGATTGAAGTTGTGGAGAGGTTGTAAAAATGTAACAAGTAAGAAAACATTTACTAATTCCAACTTTAAGTGTACCAAAGTTGGCAAATATACCATGAAATTGCACAAAGAAGGAGAAATAACATTTTCAGTGATAAAGTACCATTTTGAGATGGTGTAACTAATTTAAAACAATGCCTATAGTGGTTACAACTTAACAGAATTGTGGCCGATCAAACTCATGTCCAAACATTCAAAACAGTTCATGCTTTTAAGATGGAATGGCCAAGCAAAAACACTCCTCTTTTTCTTAAAACAGAAACTTCAGTTTTTGAAAAGGAGTTAAAGGGAAAAGCGTCAAGTCATAGTTCTTCTTTGACATACAAAGTGAGGGTCATATTTGCTTTTATTTATTTAAAAAATTATATATGATATTCAAAACATAAATTGCTTATGCTTTAAAGATCAAATTCAGATTTTATTTCTTCTCAAGTCATATACCTTCTTGAAAGACACATAGGGGTAGAAAAAGATACATAATAAAATATGCAAACGGGATGTAGGATGGGGGTCATTAAGTGTCAAACCTATGAGATGGCGTGGGCGTGGATATTGGTGTTAAATTATATGCATGTTGTAATTGTTGTGAATGTAGTACACAAGATTGAGCATTGGCTTCATGGAGACATGGCCTAAGTAAACTTGTGTAAAAAGAAACAATAATAGTCTTTATAGAATATAAAACCCCCATAGTATGGTTCATTTTAGATCATTGAGTAGATATGAAAGTTTTTTTGGTTGGGGTTGTCCAAATAAGTGAACATATTTTTAGCGATTAAATGTTGATCGATTAATCTTCTTGTGTTGAATGAATTATAAGAGGACATTATTCTTCCTTTCAAATTTCACACATGAAACTCAAAGAAATACAATTGTGGTTAGAAAAAATCTATAGAAATTGAGGGAAAAGTCATAATTGTCCATCAACATTTTTTAAAACCATAATGTTATCTCTTTCCCTCTCTCCCTCTTTGTATCTCCTTATATTTCTCTTTATCACTCAATATCAATCTCTACATCTTCACTATCTTTATCTCTCTCCCACTTCCTCTCTCGCTCTATTTTCATATTGCAAATATAACATGAGATAGTTAGTAATGGACCATAATTATCTTCTTCATTCAGAGGTTTAATTTTAGTTGTGTTTAGATTCTTGCAAGTAGATACATAGTTGTTTTGAAGCTAGCAGTTCTCCACTGAAATCTTTGTTAAGCAAACAACACCATTTGTTAAATGTCCTACCAATTCACATCTTATACTACACAAATTATAGACCATCCCACCTTTTCGGCATACCCATTACACACTAGATATTAACGTATGAGTAATTTATTGCAACTAAGATTACAAATTAATGTTATTACTTATCACTATTCAAAATTATAATAACACAATTATGACAAACAATAGAAATAGAACAAAATAAAAATAACATATAAAAAAGACGTAACCATTGCACAATAAGATGCACAATAAGATGCGATTGGTAGTATATTTTTAAACATGTAAACCCCTAATCTAATATTCCTCAAAGAGGTTGATATACTTACAAGAAAGAAGATTTTTATTATAATTTTTTTTTGGGTAACCGACAGAATACAAAACTTCAACATCGTTTCAAATAGGAAGGAAATCCATTTAGAAGTAGTGTTGACACCGACAAATGATTTAGAGTACCTAAAATTGGCTCCAATGGATGGCATACAAAATGCTGCACATTCATTTCAAAACAGAAAACCCCTCTGAAATTTACATGGAGCGATGGGTACAGTCCACCTATTTACAACAGAAGCAACAACTATCAAAATAAGAATGTTAGTATACAAGTGCACTTCACAGGCATTTTAGAAGAAGAAGACGGAGAACAAGACAGGGAGGGGGAGGAAAACGGCCGAAAATCTGCCGTTTTGTATGTTCTGAACTGGGTAATTCCCAATATGACTTGGGCCACGAATGTATTTAGAAAGAAGCATTTTTCCTTTCGTGGGTGTTTTTAATTCTGTCATTTGGATGATGTTTTCAGCTGAATTCTGTCAGTTCTAGCATTAGACTTCGCAGAAATCATGATTAATATAAAACAATTGCATGGTAATTTTGTATAACTAATATTAAGCCAGTGGCTTTTCATGAAACATACATTTTTAGAGATTTTGAAATCCTGGATTTTCTATCTTTTAAGTTGGATCATAATCTATTGGTAAATTTTCAATGTTTTAAAACCCATTTCATGTGTTTTATACAAAACGTTGCCTTATTGATGGAGAAAATGTTCTTTGAAAATCAGGCAAATTTTTATTGTCAACGGAGAATGTATTTGGAGATAACAAAAAATTTAATTGCATTAGCCTTTAAACGGTGAATGTATTATAAGCTTATCATTCTATTTCAGGTGCAACTGTGCGAAGAGAAAATGACAGGGGGTGAGCAGTTTGATACAATCTGCAGAATTTGCTTGGAATCAACTCCAATTTCTGTGTTGGGTGAAGCTGGTTTATTGGCAGAGGAGCGTTTGATATCACCTTGTGCTTGCAGCGGTGTGTTTCTGATCATATGCGAGTTGTAATTTTTTTTAATGCTGGACTTGCTAGAATATTTGGGAATTGTGGTTTGTTGAGGGGTACCCTAACTGGGTAAGTCTTTTTATTTACGAACTGGGTATATGAATTCTCATAGTAGCATTTTGGGTTTTTATGCAGGAACACAAGCTTATGTACATCTGAAATGTTTGAGAAGGTGGCAGAATGCTGTCTTGACGTCGACAAGACCTGGAGCCAGTCGTACCGCTGCTATAATGTAATACATTTGGTTTTGAATGCTTATTTGGAGAATTTTGCAGCTTGACATTTTACGAAGAATGTGCTTATGAGACATTGCTGATAACATGTTTTATTTGACCTGGCGAGGCTTGTAGCTCCAATTCCAATCCATACTTAGTTGCATACTCCAGTTCAAAGCTCAGTTGCTAGAGAAATTCTCTAGGAACGGATTAAAATATCTCTGTCCACTCATATGTTTACGCAAATAGATACATTTAAATAGTTTTACATGCATGTCACGTAAGAAGGTTTGCCTTATTCAGTGATGTGTTGGGAGGGGGCACGTGAATTCCTTTACACAAGCATTATTTATGGCTTGAGATGAAGGCTTATAATGATTTTACATAGGGGAATCAGGGTTTTTGCAATTTTTTCATAGCATTCTTTCCCTAATGATTATTTGGTGTGAAAGCAAATCAATAGTTGCTATCGTGTCACAATTGCTGACGGAATTTGGATTACGGAGTATCTCTGCAATTATAGAGTTAAGAACCATCCTCAGATTAAAGAAATTGGGGTATGGGAATGGCAGCTCTCCAGGACAAGGGATGCATCCCCTGGTTGCATGGCTTCAATTCAATCTTTGTTGACAGTCATGAAAATTTGTCCATTCTGCTTCGAATGTCAGCTTTAGAATGTTTTTTTTTATATTAAAGACAGTGCATCAAAACATAAGTACATAATGAGGAGCAGAAGCTCCAAAAGAGCTTCAGAATGGATTACCAAAAACCCATCAAAACAAGATTACAAGAGTTTACAACGTAGAGGTATTGTTACGACATAATAGGAGTGTAGATATAACATCATAAAACAGAGTAGAGGCAGCTATTGCCACTGGCCAATAGCACTGTTAGTGCATTCTGCCTGATCACATTCATAAGTTCCAAGCAGAGGGACAATAGTGTCTGCTGGAACTGTAATTTCCCGTGAGTTATGCTTCTTCTTCGGAGTCTGTCCCTCTTGGTGATCTTCTTTTCATCCATGTATTTATGGAGCAGCTGCAGTTCTTCAGTTCTTCTTGATTCAACTTGTTTCTTCCTTGAGGGAAGAAGTGAGCAGATGTGATATCAGATTTGTGCACCAAGTTGACTCCTTCCTTCAGCAGGGTCATAAATCTGTCTTTTGGAATCTCCATAGCAGCAGAAACCTGCAACATGATGTTCAGGAAAGTGAGTTCACTGTTGAACTCAGTAAGGTGCATCTTTTTGCCCTGAAAACACTCTCTTTTTCCACAAATACCAAAAACTCTCATTGGTTAAGACAAGCCAAAAATGATTTAAAGCAACATAAAAACAATCTACATAGCCAGCAATAATCTCAGACCAAGAAAAGCTAGAATTATCAAGCCAATTAACAGGGTGACTAAACATCAAGAACAAATGGTTATGGTATAATAATTAATTGCATTAAAAAAAGATGCTCAAAAGTTTCAGGCATGTTGCAAAAATGACAAGTTCTAATAGACAAACCACAAGACTGTAGGACAGAATCAACAACCACCTAAAACAGGTTTTTCCTTTGTTCAACAGGTTTAAGCCAAAGGCGATTCAAGATAGATTGCCATTTAGATTTAGACCAATTTAGGTTCCAATCCCTATTCAACCATATATATACCTGCCCCGAGCCAACCGACACAAGATACAGTTTTCTGACCGGGACATCAGTGAATTTAGAGCCAACTTGTCAAATGAGTTTGTCCATCAGATCCTCATTAGTGATTAACTTCCCTGGGAAGTTTCTACTTAGAGCATTAGAAATCATGGTATAAGTTTTCTTTTGAGAGGGAGGTAAACCATACTTAGTGTTGAACTGCTCCCAAGAACTCATTTTGTGATGGACTAGAATATCATGAATACTACTAATCCCAAGGGCAGCCCAACTTTTAGCTGTCCTGCAGCAGAGCTAAGGGTTTGCCATTTAATTTAATATTCCACCACAGTGATCTATTTCCAACATAAAATTGAGGATCATTTGATACTGCAGACCCTTTCAACACCAAGTGCCTGACTTGAGCCCAAGCTTTCCAAAGAGAAGAAGACCTTCAAACCATAAACCCTACCCTCAAATTCTCTAAAGAGGATGTCCTGCAATTGTATGGGCCCCCAAATCTTACTCTTTATTGGCTTTGATAACATTAGATTATTCCTCACTAGCACTATTTTTCATCACTAGCACTTTCTAAGGCTCATTCCCATGCACAGCTTTGAAAATCCATTTAGAAGCCAAGGCAATACCTTGAGCCTTCATATCAACACCAATTCCATGCTACATTATGTTTCTTCCTATTGTCTTTACCATCAGACCAAAGAATCTCCCTCAGATTTTTTTTGCAACTTGCTTAATTGATGATTAGCAAAAAGCCAGGCAGAGGAATGAAAGAGTGTGTGGGGATGCCATCACATTTTGGACCACCTGAATTCTCCCTGCCAAGGAAAGAAGATGAGTTTGCCATTTTATATGCTATTTCTCAACTTTCTTGTAAACCCAATCCCACATATCTATCAGAGAAGGAGAAACAGAGAAGGGGATGCCAAGATACCTAACAAGCCTGAAAGGATCAGACCAGCCCCACTCCTTCTTGGCAAGCCACACAGGAGGAGCTTGATCCGAACTTATCACCACAGATTTATGAGGGATAACCTTAGAACCAGAAGCATCACAGAAAAGATTTAATCTTTTTTAGGTGTTATCAAAATTGACTTCAGAAAATTGGATGAAATGAGCTGTATCATCAGCAACCTGAGCATTCAATAGTTGTTTTTGGTTAGACAGTCTCAGACCTGTGATAGGATGATAAATAAGGTCTATCTTTTTAAGGTGTTATCAATGTTGACCTCAGAAAATTCAATGAAAGGAGCTGTATCATCAGCAAACTGACCATTCAATAGTTGTTTTTGGTTAGGCAGTCTCAAACCTGTGATAGAAGGAGAAATAAGGTCTGATCTCATAATATAATGCAGGGCATCAGTAGCTATCACAAACAGTGCAGGGGCAATTGGACACCCTCGTCTCAAACTTGTAACCCCACTTTTGCATTTGTTCAACTTGCCCTTGTCAGTCCTGTTTGCACACACGACCTACCAAATCAATGAATCAAGGCATGGGCCTTATTTTGTAAATAGACTCCAAGGTTATGACAAGAGACATGAATGATTGAGAGCATAGAATGCTTTCAAGACTGAGATGGAAAGATGCTTTTCCAAGAAAGCTAGAACGATCTAGAATGCAAGTTCTCATTTTGGTTCAAGATGCTTTCACTAAACCTGAGTACTTCAATCACGGAGCATCCTATAGTAGCATGAAGACAGACAAAGGATGATGTACATAGAGTCGTGTCTCCGGACACTTAGTTTAGTTTTCAATTATGTACTTGTAATTTCTTTATGACAAATTACATGTAATGTCAAAAATTGTAATTGTAGGTGATCATATCATCTGCAAAGTTGTAACTTGTAATTACATGTAAACAAATTGCAAGTCAAGTTACATTAGGACTGCAATTTGGAATAAGTCTTAATTAGTTGGACTTCTCCCACTTTTTGCTCTCAATCCCTCACCTATAAATAAGAGAGGGTACTCATTGTATTTTATCTTCTGGAAATGCAACAAAATTTTGTTAGTTTGAATGTGCACTCTAAGACTTTGAGCTTAGATGTAAATTAGATTGCTTTCAATAAAAGAGGCAGGTTGTTTTGAGACTTTGTGCCAATTCAAGTTGTCACGTGATGACATTTTCTAGAATTGATTGCAAGTTTTGTGTTTTCGTTCAAGAGGGATTTAAACTTGATCTTGCAAACTTTGAGCTGCAAATCGTGTTTAGAGTTATAGTTTAGATTTTCAAGTTTGATCTTGCAGACTTTGAACTGCTTATCAAATTTGAAGCTATTGTAGAACACACAAACACGGAGGTAACTTGCAGACTTTGTGCTGCTTTTGCTTTCTCAATTTGTGCATGTTAGGTGAAATATACGTTGTAGACTTTGAGCTGCACATATGTTTCATCCTTGTTTCTGAATTCTCATAGGGAGTTGTGGAAAGACTTTGAGCTTTTACGAGCTTCTTGTTTTAACTTTGCTAAATTGTAATCAAGAGATTGTTGTAAAGATAGAATTGTTTGTTCTGAAATAAGAGAATACGACGAAAGGAGAACACCTACTCTGAAAGAAGAGAGTACGGTGAATGTAACACCCTGTTATTTAGCTTAGTGTACATAATCTTAGGTGTTAATTTAGTGTAGGTTGTTTTCAGTAATAGTAGATAGGGGGAGCCTTCCCTTAATTAGAAGAGACTGTGTCTCACATGTTGTGGTTGGAACCACTGTTTTGCAATTGATCCTTAAAACTGTAGGTTGCAAAATATCCACTTGCTGATGTGAGTTTTGCTCCACTACAACATGCAGAATCAAATATGCAATGTTTCGAGATGAAACGTCAACTACTCAATCCTCTCTTGATATAAGGTCATCTCTCATGCTAAGCTTGCAACGTAAGATCATGAAATGACTTCAAGGTTCCTTCAATTGTGGACACTCGTTCAGTGAAATAATGTGATTTGCTGGTAATCACTTAGGGGGACTTACACTATTCATTCAATGGATATCAACCACTTGCACTTCTAAAGATTTGGCTTCATAATGTGCAATCAAAATATAGTTTTGCTTTTCCAATTCCTCAACTTCGACTTAAACTTACTTCTACTTCTAACTAGGAATGCAAGGAATCTTGGATGGCTTGGACTCTACCAAGTGAAATCTTATCAGCAATCTCAACTCCACCTAGTGCAAGCTTCTAAGGATCTCAAATGGTTTTCCTATCAACACCTTCTCCTCAATCCAACTTGGAAGTACAAACTAAGGATCCAACGCCAATTGAATTTGAGTGCAATGACTAGCTTACCACATAAGGCTTCCTTATAATCAGCAAGGAGGCTATTGGCCTAGTATACTTGAGTCAAACAAACAAACATCCACAATTGCTTTCATCCAACTAAGGTACTTCTAACAACATGAAATGAAATCTACTCCAAGTAAAAGATTGAAGAAACCATGCAACACTTCAAAGCAATATTAAGTAATCCACCATGAGAAGCCAACAATGAATTATCCATTACTTTGATAGTATCATAGCAACAATTTGATCAAGTCTCTCCCTTAGCTAGCCCACTCTAATCTTCTAAGCTATCTCCAACCTTCTAACTCCTCTACTCCAATCTAATGCTAATCAATTCCCTTACAAATGAGAAGGCCTTGGCCTTTTATTAATGTCCAATTACAACGAAGGACCAAGATCGGTTGAAGATCAAGGGCCAAGGTTAATCCTTACAAACCCTAATTAGGGTTGCCAAATTGTCAACCAATTACATGAGGACACCACATCATGGGCCAATGAGAAAATTACAATGATTTTTCCAACCAATGAGAAAATTCAAATCCATAACAACCGGATAAGGATCAATGACATGTGGATCAATGAGAAGAGGGCACTTGTAGATAAAACCACCACCTTGCAGACCAATGAAGTCGCTCAAAGCTGGAGACGAAATCTCAGACCCTAGGCATGAATAGTTGATGAGCTTGGATGTTGAAAAAGCCTCCAAAAGTCTGCCCTAGCTGCGAATTCGACCTGCAATAAAACTCCTCCAAATTCGCTCCATATAAAAGTTGAAATGACCTCTAATGTCCCCAAATATATACCCAGCCAAATGCTTAAAGTGGGACGACTTGTTTGGGGTTTAAAAAAATATTTAAATTTAAATCACAACTCGTGGATATAGGCCAACTTGCTTGGGGTATTTAAATTAATTAAATCCGAAATTAAAATAGGGCCCTAAATTAAAGTTGATCATGTAAGCATGTAAGCCCTATTAATTTTGAAATTAGCAAGGCAAGGGGGCTGACTAGAATTGCCTCGATTTTGTCACCATGTAGGCTTCATATTTGCATCGAAATTAACAAAACGTAGGCTTTAAATTTACATTGATTTTACCACACACGGGGATCCAAAAATTTAAAATTGAAATTATCACTCACGACCCCATAATTAATTCGAAAATCAAGGAGGGAGGATCAAAATTAAATTCAGATTGCTCTTGAAATACATCGAACTTTGCAATAAACATAGCATGAGGCTAAAATAGATTAAATCCGAAATTGATGTAGGCCCCAAAAATTGAAATTTGAAAAAGTGATCAAGCTCGCCCCTAATTAAGATTTAAACTTGCCAAATCATGGGCCCTATAAGACACCTTGAATTTAACACCAATTAGGCCCCAAATTAATTTCGAATTTCAACACATCAAGAGGCCCCAAATTAATTTCGAAATTGCCAAGCATGAGGTTGGGAATTAACTTCAAAATTGAAAAAAAAGCTTGGGGGCCCCATAATTTGCATCGACTTTTGTGCTCAGATTTGTATTAAATTTACTTCTTATCTTGTAATTGCATTGAACATTGTGCTCCTTACTCCACATGTTTCACTATAGGACAGGGCCTATTCATTTAAAGTCTGATTTTACTCCTTCTATGGCCACACGTTTGATATAGGGCAGGACCTATTCATTTAAAATCTGATTTACTCCATTAATTGCCACACGCTTCATTATTAGGGAGCTGCATGCTTGCTCTTTGCAACAAGTTCCAAGGCTTTAAAAAAGTCAAGGTGCAAGTCTCATCTCTCTAGAATCAGTTTGCTATCCATAGGCTCATCCTCTTATTTCTACTAGCCTTGAGATGGGAAGGAATTTGATAGAACCAAAACGAAGCCGGGCTCAAAATTGGAGGAACCAAAATGGAGCTAGGCTCAAAATCGGTGGAACCAAAATGGAGCCGGGCTCAAAATTCTTTCTATCCCAACATCTATTTTATTCCTATCTCCCCAGACTTAACCAAATTTTCCAAATTTTCTCCATTTCGACACTTAGCCAAATTTAGCATAGTCACTCCCACCTTGACACTTAGGCAATTTTAATTTTCAAGATTTTCCCAACGAAGGCCACCTAACTCCGAAATTGTTGCCAAACTTATTCCAACACCGAAGCCCACCAACAAAAGAGGGGGTCCCCATTTGCAATGGATCGATGGTGTGAAAACCACACAACACCACCCAACATGCTTTATGATGTTTTTGAGTACTGGCTTATAAGTTATTATGAATACTTACTATGTTTGGTTCACCACTTTTGCATAGACTTATACACCAGACATAGGTTAATGGATCTTGGTTGCTTATTGCTCATCTACCAATCTTGTTAAGCCTTTTGGATTGCATTCTAGACAAGAGAAATGAAGATTGTTATGATTACTGCAAATTTAAGTGTTTACCCTAAGAGTCAACGATGATGAGATTTTACTCACAAATTTCTAACCATTTGTTTATAAACATTTGTATAAATTGCTGCCGACAATGTAGGGAGGATCCAGGTCTTTTCAATTGAATAATGAAAAAGAATGCCTTTGATGTTTGTACCTGGCGGAATGAGTTTTCGCTGCAATAACTTTAGTGGTGTTGTAATGAAGTAATGGTTATTGTTGAGTTTTTTGTCACCATTAACCCTCTGGGTAAGTTTCCATCACTTTGATTTAGTTGAGAAAGCTTGAAAAACTAAAATGGGTGAAGAATACTTCAAAACAGAGATTTCGGTAGAACATTCCTCATGTTTCATCGAAATAAGCATGCAGGGCTTCTTCAGGGGCCTAAGGCTAGATTTTGGGAAGACATGCCTGTGATCCCCCCGAAATTCCAAATCAAATTTTCATTAGGACTGGAGAGGTTGATATCAGGGTAGCATGTCCTTTGTCTCATTGATGAGATCCATCGGAGTAGCAATAACTATCACTGGAGGGGAAAGACGACGTTTCGATGGGTCAAGTTACCCCAAGAATTCAGCTAAGGCATCATCAGTGCTAAGGGTATCGAAAGAAGATTGTTGATCAAAATCAATGAGATAAGGATTCACAACTTTCAAAGGTCCAAAAGAGAGATTGTTAACATTGAGAGTAACTGGTTGTGACTGCTTATAAGGATTAAAACCTAATCCATAAGAATGTTCATGTCCATCATTATCTAAGGGCACTTGAATTCCTTGTTCGTATTTTCCACATCCATTTCCATTGAATCCATATTTCGTTAATAAATGATAGCCAAAACCATAATGAGAAGCCATATCCGAAAAAGTTAATGATGCTTCACAAGTCACTATGTCATAACTATCAGGTTTGATAGTCTCTAAAGATTCATTGGTGGAAGCAGTAACAAAGTTGTTACTAAGCTCATAAAAAAGAGGAGTTGATGTTATAGACTCTTTGTCAAGTTTAGGTTGTTGACGTTCAAATTTTGGGACTTTGTACTCTCCAATGTAAGTTGGTGTAAAATCTAAGTACCCCCAATCGTCATCTGAAAGGACACTAGTAGAAGGATCATCCTTAGGTTCTTGATCTTGTTTTTCTTCAACAGACACATGTTTAGTGCTTGATTCAGCATTCAAACAACAATTCGGTTTATCATCCGCCATGAGAGTGTACATCAAATTGTTATAGATAAACTTGACTTTTTGATGAAGAGTGGAAGGAACAACATGCATAGCATGTAACCAAGGTCTACCCAAAAGAAGATTGTAATTAAGAGGCCCGGGCATCACATGAATAGGAGTATATAAAATAACGGGACCTACCTTAATAGGCAAGTTAATGATACCCAATGTTTTCTTAGCAACATTGTCAAAGCCACGAATATGAATAAAATCAGGTTTAATAGTTAAAATACCAGCTTTGATCTCTTTCAACATGTCCATACTACAAACATTTAATCCAGACCCATTATCAATCAAGGTACTACGAATGAGATTACCGTTGATAAGGACAACCACCATAAGGGCATCATATTGATCTTGATTTTCTTTAGAGGTTAAATCATCTTGAGTGAAAACGATTAGAGCCGGGGTGGGCGTAGTATGCATACATTCCAGAAAGGAATTGATGTTATCTTGATTAGGTGGAGGAGTTGGAAGAGTGGTTAAAGCTTTTTGCAAGGCTTCATGATATGTAGGAGAAGTTTAAAGTAGTTCCGTAAGGAAAATCTTAGTAGGAGTAGCACGTAATTGTTCTACCAAATTATACTCCTTTCCAAGATTGGGAGGTAAGCGTGGCGCTGGAGGAAGCACGGGTTGAGAAGGTGGTAAAGAAGCAGGAACAAGTGAATTAGTAGGTTGAGGATTATTTCTTGTACGGTAGGTATAAGCCACCGCATGATATTCCCTAATAAACTCCAAAGAACTTCTAGATTTTCCTTTCACAGTTATTATAGGGTTGTTCCGAGTTTGAAAATAATTTTGTTGATTATATCCTTTAACCGTAATCACAGGTGTAGTGAAAGTTTGAGAGGAAGATTGTTGAGGATAACCCTTAACAGTAATGATTGGTTTACTAGGGGTTTGAGAGGAATTTGATTGAGTGCATCCTTTGACAGTTATCATAGGCATGGACAACTATGGTAGGTTTTTCAATGTTGAAAACAGAATCACTCAAAGGAATTTAAGCAATTTTTGGTAAAAGGTTGGTTGAAGAGATGTAGAGAAAGATTTAGTAGAGATGGAGTCATCAAAGACTTCACCTGTCATAACAGAATCTTCACTACTAGGCACCTCATGAGGTTTTTTAAACATCGTGACTACCAAAGGAATCATCAAAATACTCGTGAATAAAGAAATCATACATGTTTGGAAGAAGCTAAAGACAAATGAAATGCAATAATTTTTGTATTTTTCAAATGTAAATGAAATGCACGAAAGTAAGAGAACAATGTTTTTTTATTTTTTTATGATGCAACAAATAAAAGATCTAACTAATAAGCAAGATAATAAAGGCATCAACTCCTTTTTCTACAACTGGTGGATGTCCATGTTGCCTGCACTAGGGCCAAGAGGGCCAAAGTTTTGATTTTGGGCTTAGATAGTGTTGTCCTCAATTTTGCATTCCCCAAAATTGGGGCAACCCTACGCAATTCTCAAATGGTTGCTAGGAGTTTTTCTCTAAGGGTGTCGAGGTTTTGCAAGAAGCTATATTTGGCAGGATCGGTCATCCCTTGGTCCTTTTCCATTTTACTTCTTATAAAGCGTCTAGTCTTGTTTCTCTTTTTCGCTTTGTTTGGTTTTTCGTTTTTGTTTCCAGTTTAGTTGGCGTCTTTGTGTTTCAGTTGCTTTGCGAGCAGTTTTCTGCGTCCTTCCAAGGTCAGTAGAGAGATGGTCTTTTTTGGTCGAACGTATAAAGTTTAAACTTATTTTGTATGAGTGATAGATTTTAAATTCTATCTTAAAATTTTGCGCCACTTTGCGAAATTTTGCTTAGAAATTTTAATGATAGCGTGATTTTGAATTGAATCTGCATATCAAATCATTAAAATTTTAAGACACATACAAACATTTTAAGTTCTTTAGCGTTTAAAATAGATTCTAAAAAATGATTATTGCATATACATATATTGTTAAAATAAATTTATTTTAAAACGACGAAGATAAAAGATGAGATTTATAAAAAGAGTCATCTAATTTGTAAATCTCGTAATTCATTGTGAATTATTATTTAATTAAAAATGATTTATTATTATTTTTAAATAGTAATAATAATAATATCAAATATTAAAATAAAAGCTAATTATGATATGTATTATAATTAGTTTTATTATAATATTGTTTTTAAATAATAAAGCATACTTTATTAATAAGGTGGGAGGCGTCAGAATTAGGAAGTTTTATCCCCTAAACATGGCGTTGATTTTTAATGAGATTACATATTGTTTTATATGATTGACGCCATGCGTCACTTTAGAGCCTATGTTTTAAACTCAACACATGTTTTACATATGCTATCACATATGTTCTTTTATTGAGAAAAGCCCGCGATATTGGTAAGAGGCGTGGATAGATAATAATCGCTGGGCTTGCATATAAGTCAAAGCATATGCTATATCTTCAGCTAAATCCCGTGATAGTATAAGGGAGGTGCGAATGTTTTAAACCACCGATGCATATACTCATAAAGCGGCGGTTTTATCTCGTGAAACTGGCACGATTACATATTGCATATTGTATATTAAACATATGCTATTCTATTAATAAAGCCCGCGGTCCAGATAACTATTAGTTATCGGGCTTGCATGATTTAATCATCATTGCATATGTAATATGATAAATATCAATGCTATCAAAGGAGGTGTCGATAATTATTAAACATCGGTTTCACGTAAAGCATATAATATATGTGCTTTAAATCGTCCCAAACAATATGCGGTGATTTATTTTGTGAAAACATATCGTTTGGTTTTAAATTAACTCGCGCATTCTTAAAATAAGCCCGCGGTAATGAAATTGCATATGCGTATGCTAATACATATGTTATTTCATTTAAAAAAAACCGCTGATAACTATTAGTTATCGGGCATGTCTTTAGCATGCTGTGCAAACACTTATGCTTTGATAAAATATTAAAGCATGCACAAACATAAATTGCTTCTCCACAGCATGCTACGATTAATGAATGTGCAGCTTTAAAAGGCTTTTTATGTGGAGGACTGCCTGTGGTGCCTTAGTAAAGCTTTGGACTTCTTCTTTTCCAAGGAAATAGTCTTTGAAACTGCAGTTGGATGAACTATTTTTCCCCCTCAATAGCAATTTCGAATTTCTTGCTTTGATGAAGTCTTGTTTCTTTACA
>MU223097.1:3494673-3510708 GCA_018584345.1 Thuja plicata | reverse complement strand
CAGATTTTCCAGTGATCCAGAAGTTGGCTATTAAAGGAGGTAAGCTTGTACCTAAATCTTCTACTCCACATGCAACGAAAAGTCCTGAGATGATCAACCTTTCAGATAGTGAGGAAGATTTGCAAGTGTCAGTTACTCCCGAGGTGTTACAGTCACAGGAAGCAGTTGAGATGCAAGGTGTGCACGAGTCCGCTCCGGAGATGGACGAGCCTTCCACGTCTCCTCTTGACACAGATGTAGATTCATTCACGACACATCTACCTCTTACACATGCTACAACCATTGTGCCAGCCACGCCTATTTCTTCTGTCGCCCTAGCACAGAGAGGACTTGTCCCGGGTTTTTGATGAAATTCATGGGGATTTGCCTCGATTTGATACACTCATGGATAACAATAATCTGGCATCACAGATTGAGTTGTTCATTGAGGGAAAGGTACAAGGAGAATCAGTCTTGGCGGCAACACCATTGGAGGCAATCGCATGTGTACCTTCTTCTCAAAAAGAATTGGTGACTGATATGGTTCCAACTGATAGTGCTATCTCATCTTTTGTTCTACCTCCTTGGTTGGGTGTCATTACCCAAAAAAGGAAAAAGCTTGAAGTACCATTGGAAGAGGAAGAACTTGCTCCTAAGAGCAAACCTCGAGCTTTGAGAATGAAGAAGGCTAAGATGGTTTCCAAAACTATGGTTGATGATCAGAATGTCAAATATGCTGAGGTTGTTGAGCCTATTTCAGACAAGTCCTTTGATCAATGTAAGGGCACGGATTATAAGATTACCAGGGTAGAACTTGGTAAGCAATCATTTGTAGGTTGTCAGATGGATGTTCGTGATGCACTCAAACACTTCACTAAGAGATCTGATAAACTTTGGCAAAAGAAACATATGCTGAAGGAGGAAAACATTCGTCTGCGTGAAGCACTTGAGAAGAGTTCTTCTCTTCAAAATGTAAGTGTTTTCAGAGGACACTCAGCGACATATTGATTGTTTGGAGAGGAAAACCAAGGTAATGAATGAGTGGGGCAGCCAGCTTGAGGTTCAGGGTGTGATGGTCATCAGGGATGCACATCGCATTTTCAGAAACATCAAAAAGACAACTGATCGTCTACAAGAAGTTGTTGGATCTTTGGAGCAGCAACTAAAAACTTTAAGTGAAGACTTAGAGGTATGGGTAAGGATGGCAGAAATTGATCTTGATGTGTTGTGCACTTACGAAATAATCTCTTCTAAAGAGATGTATTTCGAGTTTTTGGATCAACTGATAAACAAAGAGCAAGTCTTGATGAAATTGATAGTAGATGTTCATGGGGCTATCCAAGTATGTGCTGAGCATAGGGGGAACATTCTCAGAGCTTTTGACAGCTTGGCATACAGGTTGATGACAGATGACGGAGAACTGATTGGTGAGGAGCAAGCCTTAGCAGGATTTGCTTGGATAATTCATCAAATGGAAGATAGCACTTTCAGTTGTAGTGCTATGGATAAGCTGGCAGGATTCAGAGTTGCTCTGAATCAATTACAGAAAGATTTGAGTGGATGCAATGGTGCGATCTCCAAAGCAGCAAGTGTTGCGTGTAAAACCGTGAACATAGCTCAACACACGGGAGCACCTGACCCAACCATTGTTCATAAGTCTCTTACCCAATTCGAGACTTGTATTAATTTCCTTTAGTGTTGTTGCAACACTTAAGTTTTAGAAGTGTAGAATCTTTGACAGATTGCACGAAAATATGTAAAATATTCTCATGTAATCATGCTCAAGGTACATTAGGTCCTGAAGAATTGAATAAGTCAAAGGTTAGTTAGTTATAGATAGACATTGAATAGTTCAAAGTTTGTTAGTTAGTTAGAGACAAGGATTGAATAAATCAAAGTGGTTAAGGGTTTCCCCTTTCTTCTCTACTTTTCTCTCTCCTCTTTTCCTATATAAAGGAGAGAGCTCATTGTAATTCTTCATCTTTTGTTTGTGCAAATAAACTATAGGCAAAACTCTTGAGTTCTGAAAACTTTGTGTTTCATTATAAGAGAGTTAAGCGTTTGAATAAAGGAATAGAGATTGACAGACTTTGTGTTGTCATTTTGAAAATCAATGAATGTATTCTTGTGTTGCACTTATTGATCCTTGTTCAAATTAAAATAGTTTCTTTGTTAAAATCATTGGAGCATCTTTAATTCAAGTTTTCTGAAGACTTTGTGCTTCAGGGAATCGGGATTACTATAAAAACTAGTGGCTGATATACTCCAAGGACTGAAGACTTTGAGCTTCAGTATTGGACAATAGATTAGAAAACTGATTCGAGGTGAGGACAGGAGACTTTGAGCTCATTGTATCACTTCATCTTTAGATAAATCAACTGCTGCCTCGTTCGATTGTTCTTATGTCAATCATCGAGTCACTGGTATTACTGTTGCAAGGCGAACTGTATGTGTTACAGTTCAGTTCTACTTAAAGCCACCTGCGGTAAGAAAGGAGCCTCCCCTATTGCTGAGAGGAGAGAGAAATCTCACATACTACTGCCTAAAACACACGTTTTGCAAGTTGTAGTCTTAGTGACTTGCAAAATATTTAGCCAACAGATAGGACAATCGAGGAACCTCAATTATGATCTCTTCTTTGACTCTGTAATGATGACTATTAAATCTTAGGAGATTAAGCATGGATAGGGAAAGTAGGTACAGGCAACCCACTAGGTAGTGACCCTAGGTGGATGTCCATGTTGCCTACCGCCAAGGCCAAGATGGCCAAAGTTCCACTCTTGGGCTTAGTGTGGAATGGCTTCGGGTGGACCTATCGTGCTTCTTCTCTAATGTGTTGAAATTATGATATTTATTATGAATATCATGTGTTATAAATGTGATATATATATTATACATGTGCATATGTTTCTTATGTTATGATTACAGGTTTCAAATCTAGGATCACATTATCTCAGGAGATATTTTACTTGGTAAGAGGTAAGCCTAACCCCAATTTGTTGTAATTATGATTCTAGGGAAAAATTCTAGGACAAATTAGGAAGGGGACATCACACAAAACATTAAAGCATTAGTAGAAAAAAGATTTAGGTTGTTAGGTTAGCTCTCTTACATTTGATAATGTAAGGAAATTTTGTTGAAATGAATTCAACAACTTTTGTGCTTAGCATGTTGTCAAAAGATAGATCACTACATCCCACACTCCGCAATTGAATGGAGTGGTTGATCACATTACTGGAAATGTCATCTTCCCCTTGATGACACCAATAATAGAAAATGTAAATAATTAAGGCTAGAGGGAAGATGTAAATTGAAGTTGATAATGACATTTAAAATTAAGCATTCTCTTGACGTATTTAAAATGTCATGTTGCACATAGGAAGGTTATGACCTATTTATAGTCTTCCACTGGATGAGATGAGTCTAATTTTCTCATTTTTGTAAAAACTCATGTTTTTCCTTAATGGGCATTTTGGTACATTAGGTCAGTACGAGTTTGAGACATGTGGGGAATAGATTTAATAGTGTAAAGATGTTCCAAATTGCCAGTTCTAGAAAAGTGGGCATTTTGGTGCATAAAGAAGACAAGAGGAAAAAGTTGAGGAAGATTGGAGATGTACCTCAAGACCATAATGACTATACAGTGATAATATGATTAGGTACTAATTTCATAGGAGGAAGATTACATGGAGATGAACCAAGTGGGAAAGTGAGAACACAATTGATAATTAACAATTCAATGCCAATTGTCAAATAAAAAATGTCAACAATAAATTAAAATAGTTTATATCATTTTAGCATTACTTGGAATCAAGATCAACCTGGCAAGCCACGCCTATAAATGGAATTCAATTATTTAGGATTTAGTATGGAAAATCTAGTGGAAAAACATTGTTTTCCATTTGTAGCAAAACAAATAATTAAAAAAAAACCCATTGCACATGTTATTTTTGATTGTGAATGTGGGCTAGGTTTTTTAGTAGTGAAATTGTGAGCCATGAGGCTTCCATTGTTTTGTTTTATTTGTTTACATGTCTTTATTGTTGAGATTAGTGTTTGATAGGTGGTGGAAATGATAACGTCCCTTGGTGCTGGGGAAGGCAACTTGATCCCACATTGTTTTCGCAAAAGGGAGACATCTTGGGAAATGTTCACCAGTTTGTTGAGACATCTTGGGGACATTGTCCAAAAATTATAAATATTTGGGACTAGAAGGGGATGTTCTATTCACATTCCCTTTCACCCAAATGTTCCTATATGTGTAACCATGGCAACTTGTTTAGGTATGCATCCTTGACATACACCAACAATCTATTTGAGTTAATATATGAATTTTAAAAATACAAATAAATTTAAAATACCTGAAAAATACTTTAAACAAATTAGAAGAAGTTAAAATTTTAAAAAATATGAGAACGATCTATTGATTCCATAATCCTTTTGATAGACTAGTAATCATAGACTCAATATGAAGATGCGTAAAAAAGAATGTTATAGTGCATATGTATGTTGAGGAACAAGTTCAAAAAATTAGAGTGACTATTCAATTTGTATTTTGGAAACTATTCATCACCAGAATTGTCAAACTTATTTGTTTCCAACAATATTACCTAGTTGGTAGGACATTTTTCTGCTCATTAGTCTACTCCTTGGGTTTTGTATTCCACTTTGTTTGCAAGGTTCTCCTTTTATGAGGCGACTTAATGTACCACAAGAAACTATTTTGCTCTTCTAGATATAAGTTTGTTCTTTTTAACAAATTGGATGGAGCTATATGACAACCAATTCTTGTTAGTATAGAAAAACTAGAAACATGTGAGGGGAGGGGAATGACAAGTCTACACAACAATCTTGGAGGTCCATATAGTCACTATTAGCCGTTTGGGCTTTTAGCTATACCAACATCGAGGTTTTCCATCCATGTGGTTTTTTTAGCTCACAAGTTATGTAAATTTGGTCCACTTGCTCCAATTTTGAGGCTTCTTTTGGATTTGTACATTTCTTCAAGGCATCAATGCTACTCCTTTTATTTCATCCTCATCAATCAGAGGCAAATCTACCTATCCTTTTCACATAACATTCTGGATTCACCACAAACGTAGTCATGTGTAAGGTAGTGTTTAGCTTTTCTCACCTCTATTGTAAAATGAGCCAAACATGCCCATGGTAGAAATCTGGGGTGTGGTCTTTCTCATGAATGGTGACTTTCATCTATCCAAACCTATTATCAATGTACTTGTAGATCTCCCCAAGGCTAGGATTAGAATCACCATATTTGAGGATAGTGAATTGGGGATGCAATAGATGGGATGTATCTCCCATTTAACTAAAACACATCACTAGCCACAACTTCCTTCACCCTCTTCCCCCACTCTATCTTTGATGGCCCCACCTAGTCCACTCCTTTGTCATGATCATTAGTTGCAAGGGTTCTTGCAACTTAAGAATCCTCGTCAATAGAAGGTAGGAAGCAAATTGCATTTTAGTTGATTTGAGTATATTCCTTTCCTGACGAGGACCAAAGAAATGCCAAGAATATGTGGTGTTTGTATGAACAATTGCACATCTCGTGTATCTGCC
The DNA here is from genome assembly GCA_018584345.1 of Thuja plicata. NCBI lineage: Eukaryota > Viridiplantae > Streptophyta > Pinopsida > Cupressales > Cupressaceae > Thuja > Thuja plicata. The sequence continues at coordinate 3,505,149 of MU223097.1, read as the reverse complement.
ACAACTTTCTTGACCCACTCATTTTTTTGATTTCCTTGAGTACATTATTCATGGCATGCACACAAGAGGTCCAATAGATGTGCAAGGGGGAGGAGTCAAATCAATTTGCTTGCTTCTTCGCACAAGTATACTGCATGAGTAACAACCTGCAATACACTGGAAGTGTCAACCTTAGTGGAATCTTTCAGGTTTTGGAAATGAAACTTGCATCCTTGCATGCTCATAATCATTCAACGAGCCTTAGGAAGTAAGGTACATCTTTACATGAAATTGTAATATTGGTAAGTGGGTGGTGTCTAATATCCATCCATGTATATATGATGATGCTATAGCTATGAAAGATCAATGTGGCTTTCATCTCCTCCATTGTTAAATTTACCTTGGAGTAATTTTTGTCCAAGATTGTTGTCCTCAATTTGTCTTGCAAGGAAGCACAAAAGAAGTACTTGATTTGGCTACCTTAGCCATAGTCTTCTTGGAATAAGGAAATGAACAACATGGCAAATAAGGGTTTTCGTATGGCACTATGTGTCTCATTTTGAGCTTGAACATTAAACATTTCCATTCTTGGATTGCAAATTGAACCCACAATTTTTCCTTTTTGCTTAGGCTCCACTCCACTTACCTTAAAAGATGGAGTTGTAGGAAATGTAGAATTGGAGGCCCACATAGTAGTATTAGATGAAGTGATTGGCATAGATCGGATGGAGAAATGTCGTTGAAACAAACGTCTTTCAGTGCGATGAGATAAGACTTGTGTGGTAAAAGTTACTAAGTTGCTGGTTCGGGTACATGCACGGATATGGGGATGAGAACCTAGTATGTGGATACTACAATTTTTTTTGGGGGGTTTGGGTACATGTGTGTATATGTAAAATATTATATATACAAAAAATTAAAGAAAAATACATAATTGTAAAACTAAATCATTTGATAGTATGATACTTCATCATTGATCGATGCCAAATGCCAAAGATAAAATATTAAATGCCAATTGATAGTTCAAAAATATTCAAAGAAGCCATGTCATATATGTCTAGCATCACCATTCAATTGAAAATCATTACAATTACAAAATTGACAATAAAAAATGGTAATTGTCTTCTATCTTCAATGTAGTTCATCAATCATCAAAAGGATTATCAAATAAATCATCTTGCATTTTTCAGTTGTTGCAAGTTCGAGATCACTTGAACCCAAAGCATTGGCACTCGCACTAGATGCACCATGTGTAGGTATGTCATCATCATCATCCTCATCCTCATCCGTAGTCACTCTAGCAAGATCCTCAATGGTTGCATCCAAGTTGGTACACTTAGCGACTACATCTCAAAGCTTCACTGCCCCATCCTTGTATTGGGGATCCTTACGTGACAAAAGACACAAATTGGAATGAATATAAACCAAAGTTCCTAGACTCTGACTTAGCGCGAACTTGACAAGGCTGACCCGACTTGGCAAAAAAACTCGGCAAAGTGAAAACTTCCAAGTAATCTAGAGATTTTTAAGGATTTAAAACTTGTTTCATGCGCCCTTTAATGAATAAAGCTTAAAGACACAATAACATCATCAAATAGAAGCTAATTTGATCACATACACAAGTATATATCGATCACGTAAGTATAAATGGAAATTTTAGCTAAAGGAAATAACAAACTTAGATATATAAAATTATAAATATTGTCAAATGTATATAAAACTCATGGAATATGAAATGCATGACATCAAATGTTCCAAACATATATCAAAACAAAAACAAGTCTATGGCTCAACCTCAACTTTTGAAGAGCCTGCATCCCTCCTACAAAGGCGTCAAAGGTAGGTCCTGGATGAATGAACAACCATAGTCTATGCTTGTGAGATGCCATTTTGACCAACATTAGCTAAGCTTGTGCTTGTGTCTGATCGTGCTCTATCCTCCTCTGTAATGGTTACAGCCTCAACCTCTCTGTCCGCCTAGTCAATCTACTCAAGGTCCTCGTTTGTAAAGATAGGATCTGTAGACTCAGTGATCCACTCAAATTTTGGATCGACCTCCTTTAGCGTGATTAGGGTGGAGTCATTGTCCAAAAGCTGTCTCGTTCTAAGACGAAGGTTGTAATGAACAAATACTAGATCATTCAACCTCTCCACAGATAGTCTATTCTGCCTTTTGGAGTGAATGTGCTCAAACATGCTTCAGTTGCACTCACAACTTGAAGCACTGCATGGTGGCTCAATATGCAGATGACAATTCTCTGAAGGTTTGGTGTTTTAGCACCAAACATTAGCCACCATCTATCTGAGATAAGAAAAAGAAAAAGAATCACTCATTTCCAACTTTAAGACTAAATTATAAAATTAAATTATGCACTTAACATTTATTTTTTTACTTGGCTGCAATTTTGTGCAACCGATTTTGCACATTTGACTACCGATCAACTCCCCTTGTGCATTATCGAATGTCTCTATTTCACAGGGTGTAGTTCTAATATCAGTATCACTAGTAGACATCTGCTCTAACACTGAATAGAGCCCAGTAAGAACCTCATCCACCTTGAAATTAGGGTGGTAATGGTATGCCAGATTGAGGTAATAAGCGATTGCATGTATGTATATATATACGTCTATATATATATATACGTATTTATACATACATATATATATACATATGTATATGTGTATGTATATATATATATATGTATGTGTATATGTATATACATATGTATATGTATATGTATGTATATATGTATGTATATACATATATGTATGTATATACATACATATATGTATACACATACATATATGTATACATACATATATGTATACACACACACACAGATATACAAACACACACACACACACATATATACATATATATAAATATATATAAATATACATACATACAAAAGAAAAATATGAATATAAATTAAAAGTAAAACGTAATGTAGAATTTATAAAAAAATTATCTGCGCAAGGGGTCCAAAAACTCGGCTCATAAAAAATGCAATCTCCCACATCAATCCCTGCGATGATCGTAGCACAGGTTGAGGAAGTCCACTTCTCACCAACAAACATGCGCCTCAAAGCTGCCTTTGATTGCATTAAGAATTATAATGTGATAAAATTCGAGGCAAATCTTGTGATTCCAGGACGAGCTAACTCCTTTTGCCTCGTATATTGCCCCATTATGCTAAGGACCAATGCATGATTGTAGATAAACTTGCAAATGTTTTTGGCCTTATCAACGCATGTCTTGACCCATTCAAGCTTGCCAATATCCTCCAATTTGAGGTCAAGGCAATGGGCCGCACATGGAGACCAAAAAATTCTTGAGTGTCTCTCTATCACAAGATTTACTTGCAGAAACATAATTTGCTGCAGTGTCCGTCACCACTTGAACTACATCTTCTTCGCCCACCTCACCATGACTTTCTCAATAGCCTCACATAAGTATGTGGCATTTTTGACATGTGAGGAAGCATCAATGGACTTAAGGAGCATGGTGGAACCTGAAAATAAAGCAAAATCAATGATCAATTAATAAATCATAAATTAAAAAATTTAAATATTAATCACTAAATCAAATTCAAATTATTCAATGCATTTAGGGAAGTAGAATGATCAATCACCTCTACAAGAAACAATAAAATTTAGGAGTGTCCTATTCCTCCCATCGGTCCAATCATCGATCATGATGGTGCAACCCTTTTTACTCCAAAACACATGGTCCTCTAATTCAACTTTTATATCATCAACCATTTCTAACAAAAGTAGGCCACTTAACTCATTATTAGTAGGGGCTTTAAACCCCTCCCCACAAATGGTTACAACATTTATCATGTCTTTCCATTAAGGAGACCTGTTGCAACTAGATTAAATAAGTATGTGTAATGAAATTATAAAAAATCATTAGACAAAGAAAATTATAAATTATAAATCTAAAACAATCAAATAAAAAAGAATTACCCAGCTGTAACAAATGGAATGTTGCAAAAGTACCAAAACTTGCAAATTGCTTTTTTGCAACATCATGTACCTTCTTGTTCCAAGGCATGCTCTCAAGCGAGGGCTGTGAACCAGGAGTAGTCGTGGCACAAAATATGAATCCAATCTAGATTTTGAAACTCTAGGATCAAAGCTAACAGTGCCACTAGGAGCAAAAGTAGAAGCACTAGCACTAGCAAAAGCACTAGGACAGAACAGAGGCATGGAAGAATCCTCTCCAACACAACCTGTGAATGTGGTTGAACGGGAATCAATACTCGCCAACTCCTCCCTTTGCCTCTTCCTCATTTCCTTTACTTCTTCAAATGTTTCTAGTGCTACATAGCATGCACGGACAACCTCGGGAGGTGCTTTAATACAAGGCTCAATATCATGGCCACGTATCCCGTAATATGGCGTTTAAATCTATTGATGCCACCATTATTAATTTCTTTACAATATTTACATTTAACTTGTCCTTTTAGGAAAATCTTTGATATATATTCAAGCCCCTCATCCTTTTGACCTGGTTTTTTAGCCTTAGGTTTAGGTTTAGGTTTAGGTTTAGGTTTAGGAGTAGGAGTTGACATTGGGAAAAGTATGGTTTTCAAAACCTCAAGGCTGCTGCAATAAAATATTACAAAAAAATTAAAATTTGTGGATTGTTTTTATAAACCAATACAGAAAAGAGGGTTTGCAACTTTGTACTAAAAAAATGTAGGGTTTTGAAAACTTTTCAATTCTTGAATCTTGATTCCTTTCCTTTCAAATTCAATCTTCAAAATTGAAAGAAAGAACAATCGGAAAACCCTACATTTTTTTTAGAAAAAAATTGTAAACACATTTACAAATTTCTTCTAAAAAAAATGTATGGTATACTAATTTTTCTTTCTTTGAACTTTGAAGTTTGAATTTGAAAGGAAAAGATTCAAGAATTGGAAAGTTAAAAAAAAACAATGAAGATTATTGTTTAGAAAATACAAAAAAAAAACCAAAAAATCATAAAATCTCACTCTTATCTCTTACAACAAACTTGAAATGAGATGGGAGTTCTTAGCAATTGTCGGTATGGTCTCTTAGATGCACCAAATGCAAGTATCATGCTGTCTCAATGTGATTTGTTGAAGATTTTTTTCTCTACCTCCTTGCTTGTTACACTTCTATGGACTCTTGTTTTTCTTCTCAACTCACTCTTCTCCTCTTTTCTTGCCAATAGAATGAAATGAGGTGCCTTTTAGGGTTGCAAAGAACAAATAGAAGAAAAAGACAACTTAAAACTCGTAAATTTTATGTTTTTTTTTGCAATTCACTTATGGTCCGCCGGTCGAGTACCGTCATTGGGACTCGCTGAGTCACTTGAAACTTGCTGACTCGTGACTTAGGCCAAGTCACTCCCATGACTCAGCTGGGTTTGAGTCCGAGTCTGGGCCCCTGGGACTCGCCCAAGGTCACTTGGCCCGGAACTTGCCAAGTCTGGGCGAGTCTAGGAACTCGGATATAAACCAAGTGTTCAACTCTCTTTGTAGCCAATCGGTTATGCTTCACTGAGTGGATGAAGGAGTATGTACCCCAACTCTGTTCAGTGGTAGAAGAACTTGCAACCCTAAGAGAAAACCAACAAAGTTAAAAATAAAAAATGCAAAATAAATTAAATAATTTTAAGTATTGAATTCTACAATACAAGTGGTAAAAAGGAAAAAAAAACTTACTTGTGAGAGGATCTTGATTGCAAGAGGTTGGAGGTACATATAATCTTGACCATGGAGGTACCACCGTGTAGGAGCATCCATTTTGGATCGGTCATTAACAACACAAAAAGTATGATTTCTTCCAGAGACAAACAAGCCAAATTCTCTCCTAACATTTTTCTCCACATCTGGATCTTGGAAGAGTCTACTAAATGCCTGCTTGTACTTATCAACAACTTTGGAATCTCTATATGTTGCTAATCTCCCTGGCATAGAAAGTACAATGTTGCTATAGTGCCTCGGAGATTGGGTATATGTAAGGAGGTGCAATGACGTGGCCATCTTCTTCCAACAATGAAGAATGATTGTTTCCACCATTTTGAAATAGGTTTCTTTGGGATCACCACTTTTATTTTCTCTATCATTGTATCCATGTCATCATAGACATCCTCCAATCATGGTGAATCTGTATCAACAAACCGGATCATAGTCATGATAGGCTTTGTGAAACCCAATACATATTCCACACAAGTCCACCAATTGTCATCCAAGATCAATGCTTTGACCTTTTGAGCCTTCAATGAGTTTCACTGCTTCCATACACCCCATCGGTTGCTAATAGCCATTTGACTGAATGCCTCTCTCACCTTCAAAAGTCGTCTCAGAACAATTGTATGAGATACAAATTGGGTCTTAACAACCTAGGAATATGTTAATAGTAAGTTAATAACACATTAAAAATATGTAAATAACACATTAAAAAATATTACAAATTTCTATACATATTGATATTGAACATGACATAAATAAATAAATAAATTAAATTTACCTTCAACAATTCCAATCTCGAGAAAGTTCTGAAAATTGCTTGTGACATATGGTGGTTTGTCACAAACATCTGGATCTCCTCACCCTCTTGGTATATTTCTTTCACCCACTCTATTTGGGTGCCAATTGTTTGCATTACTAAGTTTAGAGAGTATAAGGTGCACGATGTCCAAAGAATGTGCTCATATCTTGCCTCAACCAAAGCACTTGCAGCCCTACAATTTTTTGCATTGTCTATAATTTCTTGGACCACATTCTCATGACCCACCATCTCTATGGACTCAATTAGGATCTTGGAAACCAACTCGGCAACTTTGACTTCCCCTTCACAATCAACCGCCCTCAAAAACATTGCCCCTTTAGGGGACATCGCAATAACATTTATCAATGGGCGTTTTTTGTAATCTTTCCATCCATCAGAAACACCTGATTCAATCCAAGAATCTCTTATTGGTTTCAATGAGGCCTCTATAGAATTCTTCTCTCTTAGCAATAAGGTGGTACGCACCTTTTCATACCTAGGACTTGTGAAACTAGGAGGTGCACTATTGATTGCTGACACCATTTCCCGCCAATATGTTGACCTCACCAAGTTGAATGGAAGACCATTGGCATAGATAGTGTGCAATTTTTTGTTTAGCAATATCTCTTGCTTCCATTTTAAATGCTTTGTCCAATGGACCTCTTTTGCAGGTGGGAATTTCTATTTCATCTTCGTCTTCCATAGAGGGTATAGGCAAGAAGGGATGTTTAGAGGTTGCTACTCTATTGGTGGGTACATTCGTTGTTTTTTCTTTCCTGGAGGATAAGCACTTTTTTTTCCTCTTTCAATCATTTTATCAGTATCTTGTTTTTTATGAATGCCTCTATTTGTGCGAGAGACAACCCCTTCTTATGTGGGCTCTCACACATTGCAATCCCTTTACTACTAGGGCCCATAAAGTGAAGTTTCACTCGAGAATATGAGCTATTTTTTTGTAAATTACAAAAATTATACTTCCAAACATATCACCCACCTCCTGGAATTTGTGAAATCCTTGTGGTATGTCTCCATAAAGGAGATCTTATATCATTTTGAATCTCAGGTTTCCTTCCCTTCTCACTGAACTTTGACTACTCGCCATTCTTGCAATCTGATTTTTTGCTATTATAGGAAATTACATACTTTTAAATTAGAAAAAAACTAATAAATGCAAGCTACAAGTGCAAAATAAAGATACAAAAACATTATATCAAAGAGTTAAACTTGTTTTTTATTAATAAAAAAAACTTGAAAAAAATCATCAAAATCTAAAACCAATTCATTTAAAGACTAAAAAATAGGGTCAAATGTTTACCTTAGACGCTTAAATCTCCTTTGTGGAAGCTATTTGACACTCCACGAACGATCTCCTTAAAAAAACCATCTACCCTTCGAAATGCTAAAATGGAGATAAAATGATATGAGAGCAAAAGAGAAAACAAAATGATATGTTTTAGGTTGAATGGCCTCATAAAGGGCCATTTTAGGGTTCTAGCAAAAAAGAAACACAATTTTTATGTTTTTTAAGTCACATTTTGTGACTTGGGCTGGAGATGCAGCTAGGATGCCCATCGAGCCCTGTAGATGCACTTAGTGCGCATCTGGGCACATCCATAGTCTTGTATACACATCCAGGACGCATTCAGACCGTATCCAAAGGGCGCATCCAATGCATCCAGATCTAGTTCGCACCTCTAGGATGCGAATCCAGTAACTTAGGGTAAAACCTCTCTTCAAATTAGAAGGGAAAGCTCCATGTTTCAATCACATGCTTTTTCCTTGAATTAACCAATTTATTGAAAATTCTAGGGTAAACAAGTTACATTGGTATGTCAAAAGTCACATTTAAAAATGCAGGTATTTGGGTGTTTTTCACATTTTCTGTACAATGGGTAGTAGGTTATCATTGTTAAATGTTCATTAATGGAAATGTTAATTACATTTATTAATTGTTGCCTCATCTCCACCAATGATGTCAAATTTACTTGTGAGTTAAAACTAGCCATCTAATCTCCTTTTCCATGAAGTTTTATGATAATCTGTAAGCCCATTTCCCATTTCTTGTGTGATTAGGGAAATAATACTAGGGAAACGATTTTATAACCTTTAGCAAGTTATGCTTTTTATGTCTTAATATAGTGACGACTTTAAAAGTTTTTTTTTTGTAAAGTGAATGCCTAGAGTTCTTTGTAATTAAAACAAATCTTTTATCTAATCCTCTTAAGTGGTGTTGGAAGAGGCACTAGAGAATTCAAAAAGGTTTTTGTTTTGGATGAAAAAATTGGGCATCCAAGGTTCTATATAAGCTAGGATACCGGGTTTGGCCCTGGACCCCCCCAGGACCCGGATAAATTCGAACCAGTTCGGGGTCCAGGTCCGGTTTGCCTGTGGGTCCGGGCATTCCGGGCAGGGTCTGAATTTTTTGGGACCAAGTTCGAACCCGGGTTGCGAGGGTTCGAACCCGGGTTGCGAGGGTTCGAACCCGGGCAAATTTCACTAAAAAAACAAATTTGAGGTGAATTTTTGACGAATTTCGCACGCGGTTTCAGTAAACATGTTTTTTTATGACAAAATTTATAAAAATTTGGCATCCACAACCCTAAAAAGGTGAGTTTAAAGGCTTTTTTTTTACTTCTAATTCTCATTTGTGGTGTGCAAACAAGTTATTTGGTCTTGAGCAAGAGGAAATAGGTGGTTGAGCAAAAGCTTGGTTGTGCAAGGAGGAGTTGAAAACTTGATTTGTGGACCTTTTTCAAGTGATTGTGCCTCATTTCTACACCTTTGCAAGCTTACAATGAGTGGAAGAGGTAAGTTCTTGTTCCGTTTGCTTCAAATTTTTGTTTTTGTTTAAGCATTTTATTTTATTGTCATTTCTCTTTCATTGTCCATTATTTTCCAGAAATTTTCATTCTCTTGTTTTATTATTATATTGAATATGTATGCAAATTTCTTGCCATAGGAAAAGGAACTACAATGACATCTACCTCTTCCTCAGTAGGCAACCACAATATTGACAAAACAGTAGAACCCCCTTTTGATTCTCCTTTGTGGAAGTATGCTGATATTGTAAGTGCCCTTCCCGGAGGTGGTGGATTCCGTTGGAAATGTCGGGGTTGTGATGTAGTAAGGAATAGTTCATATTATCGTGCGGTAGGCCATTTGTGTGGATTCCCTGGAAGAGGACTCAAGAAATGCCCTGGAAAAAAAAAGCACCTATACCAAATGCAACAATATTACAATATATTGTAGAGCATGAGGAAGCAGAAGAGAGAAGAACGTAGACAAATTACAGCCAATAGTAATAAAAGTAAAAAAAAAGCAAACGGAATGCAACCCCACTTTGTAGATGTTGTGATAGAAGATCACCCCTTTTTTACTACCTCAGCTGGCACTGAAAGTGAAGCACCCCCTACAAACACACTTAAAAGAAAGGGACCACTAGAAACTGTATTTCAAAATCAAAGTCGAGAACTTGCCGACATGGATGTGGCAAGATGCTTGTATGCAAATGGGCTGCCTTTTAGTGTTGTTTGCTCTCCATATTGGAAGCAAATGTTGAAAAGTGCCAATGAAGCTCCAAGAGGGTATAAGGGCCCTGGTTATGAGAAAGTACGAAGCACCAAGTTGGATCAAGAGGTCAAGGCGCTTGATGATTGAAGCCCATAAGGGATTGATGGATTGAGTCAGGAGTATCCATTGTTTCAGATGGGTGGAAAAATGCTAGAAATCGTCCCTTGATCAATGTCTTGGCGATGTCCCCTAAAGGGGCAATGTTTTTGAAATTTGTGGATTGTGAGGGGCAAGTAAAAGATGGGCAATTTATTGCTAATATTCTCATCGAAGCAATTGAACAAGTGGGTCCTAGAAACGTTGTCCAAGTCATAACAGACAACACAAAGAATTGTAGAGCTGCTGGTTTGTTGGTTGAAGAGCGATATCAACACATCTTTTGGACACCTTGTGCAGTCCATT